>JAOEHI010000011.1:1967840-1990395 GCA_025447815.1 Percopsis transmontana
GAACTATGAACTGAACTAGTTCATTTTAAAATGTGTGAACTGAACTTTGAACTAGTTCATGTAGAAAATGAACTTTCTCATCACTGCAGACCTGTGTCTTCACCTGCTATTCTTTTTCTCCCAACAATATTTTTCCATTGATCAACTGTTTCTTCTTTTAGCTGTCGAGGTTGGTTCGCTGCTGTCTCTACCTCGTCCTGTCCTGCTTGTTTTATCATACAGTGGTGGTTTTGTATGGAGCACCACTGATTGAGTAAGTAACTGTTTTTGTGTGTGACAAAGAAACAAATAAAAATGGATACAGAGGATCAGCAGTATTTGTAACCTAGGTAGATATTACAATTACAAAAGGTAGATATGTGTGTGTAAACAAGGTTCTAATTTTCTGTATATATGTTTTAGATCTGCCCTGGAGACCTTTTCTTTAGCTGTGCTGTTGACCTCCCTAACTACACTCAGATGTCTGTGTATCCTTGGCCCCAATATCCAGGCCTGGATCCGAGTGTTCAGTCGCCATGGGTAACCCTAAAATTCACTCTCTCTCTCTCTCCATTTACTATTTCTTACCCATTTAACATCATTTTATTATGCTCCAGATTCCATTCCCTGCTATGTTTGATGTAAATCCAGTTAATTGAGCTAAACGGGGATTGAAATGTTCCTCTTTTGCTCTTTGCGTCCAGAGCTATGTCTGTGTGGGATACATCTCTACAGATAACAGTGGCCTGCACAGTAGTGGGGGCATGGGTAGGAGCCTTTCCTATACCTCTAGATTGGGACAGGCCTTGGCAGGTAAGCATGCAACCTTATATAGACACACAATTACACTTAAATAAATGTATAAATATATATCTAATACATGTTGATGTACAAACCTTTAAGCAGATTGATTAAGAAACATCAATGTGGGATAATCATTTGTATCTATTTAATTAGACTAGGTCCCAATATGTTGTGATCTCTGTGTATGACATCTTGGGCTATCACTGGGTCCGTCAGGCTCATGCTGTTTTACTTCCTGTAGGTGTGGCCTGTTTCCTGTAGCCTAGGCTCCGTGATTGGCTTCCTGACCGGCCTTGTTGCCGCCCCATCATGGATCCACTATCATCGCAAACAGCTCACTTATAAGTGCAAGTGATGATGTGTGTGCGCGTGTGTGTGCGATGGTATCAATGTCATGTCAAGGCTTGCATTGCTGCCGTATTCCATTGGCGTATATTTATTTGGGAGAGGTCCATCCCTTTCGCCTGATAGTGGGAAAACCTATTTTCGTTATAACATCACATATCTGAGCAAAGTTCTTTTGTATGCATGAAGGCTTAAGATGTTCCAAAAATTTTTGGGTATAAATAAAGTTCTGTTATGTCTGTAAAGGTGTGCTTTCTTTTGTCCTCTGTCTAGGGACAGAGGTAGAAAAGAAAAAAAATATTCCAAATGTATTTTGTTGAATTAATTCCATTAACATGCAGAAGCTGTCAAGCCTGTAGATGGTGCTGTGGGTTTACAGTGTGTCTGTCTGTGTGTATGCTGGCTCTGAAACGAAAGGCGAAGGATGAACGGTTTTTATTAAATGGGTGATAAGAAGTCATCAGTATTAGGATCTGGCATTAAAATTTATTAAAATGCTGCCAGGGGATCGTTAAAGGCACCTGTGGAGAAGTAGGCAGAAGTGCAACGTGTTCTTTAACTCAGGCAGAGACACAGACACACTCACTGTGGTGCTGCACCTGAAGCTGGCTCCTAATAAATACTGGTTTTATTTAAATGATCATTAATCTTGCTCGGCTCCGTTTGAACCCTATCTAATCCTTATCCTACATTTTTCTACATGAGGCCTTCACATTGACTCACTTTCATTTCACTTCACTTTCAAGTACATTCATTCGGTTCTTAATGCTTCCCCTGCCGTTTGTTCTCCTCACAATCGTTAACAAGAATGAAAACTCAATTTCATTGCCGCGTCAGGGGCCAAGTGAGAGAGCAATGTTGTTTTTCATACAGCCTTTCCACCCCCAATCCAAACACTTACATTCTGGGGAGGGAAGGGAGTAGGGGTCTGTGCAAAGCGGAGAATGATCGCACCACAATCATCTTTCCAATGTGATTTTCGCTGAAATAATACTGGTGTCTGGTGCTGTTGGGGTTGGGAAGATCTGTTTAAAACTGGCGCCAGAGGGAGCGGTGTTAATTTGACCAAGGTTTTGGCCCCTTCCACAAAAACGCTGGCCAGGTCAGGCTGAGGATAATAGCATGGTGTAGAATTGAGAGAGAACAAATGACGGACAAACTTTGAAAAGTTTTGAGTATACGCAGGTGGAACACTAATCAACACATCTCTTAGGCTTCAGTCTTGCCTGGTTTCAACCCCATACTGTTACCTCTATTAACTTTAGTTCCTGCACCTTCCATTTTCAAACCTCGACATTCATACCTCATTGCTTTTGAAGAGCAGTGGAAATGCAGTATCACTTGGGGGACTCAGAGCCCTTGGAGAATGAGGCTGTGATATTACTGATTTCACCCTGGCCTGAACAGATCTACCCCCGATTTCAATTCCAGACCTATTGCCTTTTAGTGATAGTGCCGGGAAAACCTGACATTCATTTTTGTAAAATGTGGAAATGTTTTGGGTATATTATATATTGTAAGATGTGTTGCTGATTTTCTAAGAATAGTACGTGTTAAGTAGTCTATGTGCGATTAAGTGTGGACTGAGTTGGTTTTGGTAATGGTGGTAAGGCTCTCGTTGTTTTCCTTTTGCGTGGACTTGCACAAATTGCACTCCTTAATCTAAAAAGACTAAATATTCATTATTTGTCCGCCGGCTTTGCTACTGTGGCAGGCCATTGTGATGAGAGGTAATTTGTCACTACCCCCCCGCCCCCCGCCCCCCGCAAGTGTAATACTGCCACATTTTTACAGGGCTGGTACATGTCTGCCTTTTGTTTCTCTCTGATAGAAGAGAGAGAGAGAGAGTCTGTACTGAACTAAGCTGTATCTCCTGCAATCTTTAAATGGGAGTCAATTACCGGAGAGCCGTGTTGATTGTCGTCTCGCAGACACGAGCCGCTTTCTTATGTGTAGCCTACCTCTGGTGGGGCCGAGGGGGGTGTGTACGCTACGCTGCAGCTGTAATAGAGGGATTACATTTTCATGACAATTTGTCTTATTGCCAGGCACAGTTCCTCCCCCTCCCCATCCGGTGGGTTCACACTCCTTGTGAGGAGTGACGTGCACTTTGTTCTCAGCTGGAGAGCCGTGGCACTCTGGGAGGTGGAGGGGTAACCATGCTAACGTGGAGGTGCAACAAAAGGAACCATCTTCACAATGGGAAGCTCAAGTACATTGTCATGACACTCCTCATCCGCTGAAACCGACGGACGTCGCTATATGCTGCACACATACAAATCGATTAAATTGAGGTGTTTAGGTTAATGTTGTAGTCACATAATTAAGGAAGAGTCGGCAGTAGGATATTTACAGAGAAGAAAAATATATAAATCATGCAAAGATTCAATTAATTAATATGAAACACTTTCTCAGGGTTACACCCAGGTAAAAATCCAGAAAACTTCAATAATTCTTTGACACAAAACTTTTTTTTTCTTTTCCTCTTCCTTCAATATGGCCCAATCACAAGCCACAACCTCAAATAACTGTATTTTTACTGATTACATTTGCCGATTACAAGTGGTCGAACTGCATCAATCAGTTTTCCTTTTCCAGCGGAGGACTCCTCCGGCAAGTGTCGAGATTGACCACCAGACTCTGAGAAACTGAAAGTTTCTTTGAGAAACAAAGATACTGGCCCAGAGAATATTGAGGCAGGCCATGTATGTATTAAAACGCACACTCAAAACAAAGACCAATGAGTTAGACAACCAACATGATCCTTTTGGTGCTTTAGCAGCTTGACGTGGGACTGCCAGCATGTCTGCCTGGGCCAGTCTTCCTCACACACACCATACAGTTAGAAGCATCTGACATCACACCATGGCCTACACACACAAGTAACCCGACAGAGACAGAGTTTGAGCCAAGTGAGCAGCAGCTACTCTCCAGATGGGGGCTGTCTCAGTCACACTCGTACACACAAACACAGGCATCAATGCGCCACGGAAGGCAGCCTGTGCGCCCTGTGGAAATTGGTGTCATTAAAAATAAACAACCTTTATGTCCTTATTTTGACAGCCATCTTTCATTGGTGGGGAGTTTTATACCTTGGCCTTTCTGCTAGCTATCTGCACCTGCTAGTTGTAACTACAGTGGAACTACAGTGGGGAATAAAAGAGCAAGAACACTTAAGGGCAAGAAGAAAGGCTTGAGCTTTCCATTTCAGTACAATTTATTAACTTAGATATCTTTATTTTTTTTACAAAGAAGACAGACAATTATCATTTGTGTGATGACATCATCAACTTCGTCTCAAATTACTAGTTTCCTGTGACCCCAAAGACAAATGGAAACAAGTCTGGGATGACAGGGGGTGAATGACAGAGGTAATGTTAGGTTGATGTATTAGGTGGCAAAGCAGTATGGGAGGTGTGTCCTGGATAAGTGTAAATGAGAGTTCCAAGCCGGTGTAGGGTCCTTGGTTGCTCTGAAATCCATGGTTGGGCTTGGGGAGTTTGGGTCAGAACAGGGTTGGGTTATTTATTGCTGGGCTGGGCTGCGATGTAGAGGGCTACCAGACAGTACAGAGCACCTCCTACAGTCAGAGCCATGGTGGTGCGGTACAGTAGCCTGTCGGGAACGCCACGCTTCAAATGAACGGGGGTACCATCTGCCGTCTGAGAGAAGTGAAGAATTCAACAATTAGAAAGATGAAAACTTTTTGGTATATTTTAACCGTTTGTGTGATGAATTGCACAGTGTTTAATAGAATGTGGTGCTTTACGCATATTGTTCTGCTCTCATTAACCCCGACTCAACCAACTGATCATCTGAGCGGGGCTTGATGGTAATGTTCATATAGATATTGCAATTATCCTCAAAATGTTGGGATATGAAATGCCATCTATCAGTTTGCAGCCGTTTCAATATTTTCTCTATGAATACTGTTTTTGTCTTCAATGTGCAATTTCCTCCATCAGTCTTTGTTACTTATAAGACCCCCCCCACCCACCCACCCACCATGAAAATACAAAACATAAATAATATTTTTTTTTGTTAAATGTTTAAATCTCTTGCAATTTGAAAAATGTACCACTCAATATTGTGATTTCTATTTGCGTGAGTAATTGTACAACCCAACCTCAGAGTTTATTATTAGTTCCCTTAGCACACTCTTTTCTGATGGATTTGGAAATGGAGGGGAGGGGAATGCCATTAGGAACACCACTTATTGGCCAAAGGCTAGTTAATCTTGGCTGATAGCTTTGAGAGCTAAGTTTATTTTGAGTCAACAAGTTCATCTACATCACCAGCCAATTAAGAATATATACATAGAGCTCGTTGACAAAATAGTGAGTGAAAGAATCGCATCTAGAAAAAGGGCTTGATTCTGATTATTTACCTGGAACAGTCTCTGCAAGTCGGGCACTCTGTTGGTTCCCATGTACTCTACTGCAGGTCCAGCCTCTGAGACAACTTTGGTGGGTGTGGCGAAGATCATGGTGGGGGACTCCGCAGGCATCCCTGGCCTCAGCCCCTGCACACAACACACAGACCACCCAGTGTTGAAATGTACAAAACTCTATACATCTAATATTGGTCATGTGCAGAGATCATATACAAAGAAACTATAAAGATACATCTGTTTTTTTCAATGCAATGGTCCATTTAACCCTGTGTAGTATTAATCACAGTAAAATAAGCAATGTATGTAAATACTTAAAAGATTAAAATGATTTAGGATTGATCAGGAGCCCATCTTGTAGAGTGCCACAGGAAGCTATAATCCTATCTAGGGCTATTTTTGTCAAAGGCTCGTTAAGCATGCATCATAAATCAATGGCAGAGTCAAATAACATTTACATGAATTAAAGATTATGTTTTAATGGGCTCCCAGTTTAGCCAGACGGTTCTTCTCATTTTGTTTATGTCGTGTGGTTTATTAAGCCGTTTCCTTCCTTATGATTGTAGTTACTAATGGATTCTTGAAAGAAAAACATCAAATCTGTTTGTGATTGGATTTTCCACTAGGATAAACAATGGTTTGCAAGAACTGCCATTGCTGGCATGCTGTCTTGCCTTCATGTTCCTCTTAAAACACTAGACACTATACAAGCAGTAGTTATTATCGCCATTATTATTGTAGTAATTAAGAAACAGCACCTCACTTAGTGCCATTTCACCCCACGGAGCAACTCGACAACTTCTGCATTGTCTCTAAGCAACTCTCAATGAATAATAATCAGGTTGTACGAACAAAAGAGCCAAAAGGGCACATTCGACAGCTGATCCGAGAAGCCCAATAATGACAATAGCAGTCTCAATTGACTTTTGTTGCTTGAAGGTCAGATAAGCCGACAAAAAATAACCTTTACAAATAATTGTCTTATAAACATGTGTCAGTTCAAACAGAATCGTCACAAAAACGAGTTTGTAAAGAGAAGCACCTCACGTAAGATTAGCAAGGCAACACAACAGACCTTCATACACTGCCTTCATAACGGAGCTATATGAAGGTCACCCGCTGTTACCGACGTAATCATTTACTTACATCACACTTTTCTGTCTTACCTGGGGACTGTACGCGGCGGCTGGAGCACACCCTGTTAGTTTCTGGGTGAAGCCGCTGAACTTATAGTACATTTTCTAAGTGAAGGACGTGAACGATGTTAGCCACAACAAAATCGTCCCGGTAAAAGGTCTTCCTGGTACGGCCGGCGACGGAAAGTGACGTTTTTCCTGTCTTCTCCATTGCCCGCTTAGAAATACAAGTTGACTAGTCTACTATATTTTTATATATTTTTTCTGTTCTGTTAGGAATGGTATTACACATAGGTTGGGCAGCCTGGGAGAATGTGCCTTTATTTCTTATTACATTGGTTCCCCTAGCATTATTTTGCAATTTCAAATTGCATTAGCTAATTTGATCCCCAACATGCCTGACCTACATGAAATGGCATCATTTTTAACATTTCATAAAAGTAAGTATGCAAGTACGCTATCTCCATTAATAATTCATTTAAAAAAAATCATTAACTTTCTTTCAACATTCTAGGCAAAAGATTATGACAGTTTATGTCCAATAACATGACAATTATAGCAGGGTATTGGGTTTCTGGGATGGTAAGTTAAATTTGCTGATACTCTGAATGCAGATAATGTAGTCAACCTTCATCCACTGACACAATAATTACAACACATAATAGATTTAAACAAAAGGTTTTATTATAAAAATCTCACATGTTCTTATTACAAGAAGGCCTCAATTCTACTGATGTTAACATGTATTAAATCAGACCAGGCTATAGGCCTACGGCCCTTCTATCTTCTATGCTACATCAACTCTTAATTTTGTTTAAAATGTTTCAAGAAGAAGGATTTGATTTTAATAACATGAATGTGCAATATGACTACTGAAACCGCACATTTATAAGACTGTACACTAACTATGATACTAACACATGTTCTGTCTATAACACTAAAATAATTTCTGACAACATAAAATGTATGGTGAAACGGCAAAAACAGACAAAGCAAAAAACTAGTGATAGAACCAGAAGGCCCTCATCTTGGTGGCTGTGTGTGTGTGTGTGTGTGTGTGTGTGTGAGTGCGTGAAACGTGGGGGTGATGGCAACAGGAGAAAGAGGAGAGAGCAGAGGCAGAGAAAGGCTGTTGTGTGGGAGAGGTGTTGACTTGTTTGTTTGGATTGCATCTCTCTTCCAAAATTCACATCCCCATGGCTAAACAGTACAACACACACAAATCACAAACGTCAGAAACTTAATCCGTGCACTGCCTTCATTGTGCTTGAGTGTGTGTGTGCATTCTTACACGTACGCACCTTTTTTATTGATTGAATTGCAGTAATAAGTTATTCTGCGCTAACATATTCACAAAATTCCTCAAACAAAATGCTGCAGGCCAGCCTTTGTGTGTGTGTGTGTGTGTGTGTGTGTATGATACGGTCTCGCTGTTTGCTCACAAATCAACTGCCGTCATAAATGTGATTGGCATGTCGGAGGAACGGGTTGCCTTGGAAACACCGAAACACATAATGCCCCATGTTCACTGTAGACTGTTCTCAAGTGGAGATGCAAACACTCCTAAGTCTATTCACTCTTTGTGTTCAGGCAGACCCAGACTGTTGTCATCCATTGCCTACACATTTTCTGCTCCCCCCCCCCCCCCTAAACACACACACACCACCATTCCCCCTGACAGTTTCTCTGCCACCGCATTATATTTGTCTCTCACACTGTTCTCTTACGTGACCTGCCTCCATATTCAATTACCACCACCCTCCCCCAATCACCTTCTCACTTCTATTGTGCAGTCACACCTTCATTCTACTCTATATTTCACAGGTTGATCAGAATGCATCTGGGTCACACATCCGTCTTATATAACGTTTGCCATCTGGGTCCAAATCCCATGTGGGACTGAAAAGACCGAGGAGGACAGACAGGAGGACAGACATGAGGACAGAGAGGAGGACAGACAGGAGGACAGACAGGTGGCAAGCAGGCAGTGGCCTACAACAAAACAAATAGGAAAAGCCAGAGGCTATTGCCAAACGCTGTAACCATGGGGATGCAAAGTAAACAGTGGGCACTATAACGACTGGGTCTGGCGGTGCCAGTGTGTACTTATGTAAATAACTATTTGTGCATTAGTTTTCCTCTGTCTAAAACGTAGGTAACTAGACTATCTAGCACGCTGTTTAGACAGGATGATGGGTGGTGATGAACACAACCAAATAACTGGTGGCTCCACCAGTTAACAGGATGGATTCAGAATGGACCAGTCTACCTCCACTAGTCTGTTGGGTTCTTCCTGCCAGCTTTACAGTGTGTGTGTGTGTGTGTGTGTGTGTGTGTGTGTGTGTGTGTGTGTGTGTGTGTGTGTGTGTGTTTGCATGTGTCTTCATTGCAGCATCTCCACTGACAGGCTCCGGGCGATGCGTGCGGAGCGGAGTTTGAGTTCGTGATAGCACTGCACGAAACTGTGGTAGATGAAGGTGATGGGCAGCGCCAGCAGAACGATGCCGCTCACCACGCACACCCCGCCCAACACCCGCCCACCGACTGTCACCGGGTACACGTCCCCGTACCCCACGGTCGTCATGGAAATGATGACCCACCAGGCGGCGGCCGGGATGCTGGCATAGTCGTGGTTGCTCGCGTTCAGGTCCAAGCCGTGCTCCAGCAGCTGTGCCAGAGCGCTGTATATCGCCATGGCAACGCAGACAAACACCAGCAGCATGACCATCTCCCGGTAACAGCGGCGGAGCGTCAGCCCCAGGGTCTGCAGGCCCAGGAAGTGTCTGGCCAGCTTCATCAGCCAGAACACCCTCATCATCCTCAGAATACGCAGGGCCACGCCGGCAACGCCCAGCCCGGCGCCCGGCATCCCGGCTCCAGCCATCGCCATGGTTACATAATAGGGCGTGATGGCAACTACATCGATGATGTTTAAGGGCCGGCGGAGGAATTCCCACTTGTCTCTGGCCACCAGGAAACGAATCAGGCACTCTGCTGTAAACCAGCCAATACACACTGCCTCCACTATCCTGTAGATCACACGTACAGAGGAACAGAAATAGTGAGTTAGCATGAAAAGCCTGGAAACCCAAAACCGTATTCAGTAAGTGCTATAGATACAAATTAGAAATAACAGTGAATAGGAGCAAGTTTGGGGAGCAAAGAGGATTAAACGAATTAGGCAAAAAGTTAAATTGAATTCTGCCAAAAGACAAAAGACAAAAGGTGTGAAGAGAGTAATTTTGAAGTGATTGAAAGGTAAACGGCAAGGCTTTACTTTTTGGAGAGAGAATGACGCAGTGAAGCAGTGCACACATGACACAATGAAGACAATTCAGCCAAATTGGAGTGTGGCGGTGCTAGTATTTAAGAGAGATTTGCCCGGCAAACACAGCCTATGGCTCTGACAAAATGAGATGTAACTCAATTATAGCAACGAGAATATTAGATCACTTACTGGAACAAAACGACTATCTAACCCATTAAATCGGAATGCATTTCCACCATGAGTGTAAACTGCAACATTGGTTGCTTACCTAACCACTGTGACACATCCAAAACTCTATAAACTATATACAACCTCCGTGAACATAATCAAGCCATATATAGAGAAGGGAAGCCTTGCTTCTCTGGGAGGAAAGGCCGCGTTCGACGTGCTCGCGCTAATTTATGGAACCAGAAGTGTAGTTATTTGTGGCTAAAACAACATCATGTGTACATAAACTGGCATCTAGCCAGATGGATTACTTGATTGCTTTTCTGGTCAACCATTCTTTACGTAGACAACACCATTGTAGGATTCTTCATTATCGCGGGCCATTGTTATGAATAATTTACCATGTCCTGTGATGTGATTTATTATTTGTCTTATGTGCTATATAGGTTAATAACCACAATTGATCCTGGGAGGAGGGGGACACTGGCATGAGAGAGAGAGAGAGAGAGAGAGAGAGAGAGAGAGAGAGAGAGAGAGAGAGAGAGAGTGTGTGTGTGTGTGTGTAATGGGATAAAGTATAGAAATGTGGCTTGACAGTTTGTAATTAACACACATGTTTTTGTAGATCGTGTTGATTATTGAAGTGGAGGGGGTGATCAATGACAATGTGATCTGTAACCTCAAATACCTCTGTCCAACAGTTGTGCTGCATATATAACATTTTATCACATTTTGGGTTAACACTTTGAATCGACCATGCCTTATGCGTGCTCTGAACTGACAGCATTAGCCTATAGGACATCCTCAATCAGTAGGCCTACCGGAAATGTGAATTTGAGCGATATTGGTGGTTGAAAACTATACCCTATTGTGCCATGCCCGTGCAGGTTAGTTGTGCCGAGAATATTTTCCTACCTGTGCTCCTCCACAGTGTTCCGTTTGGCCGTGTCCCAGTCTGGTAAGGTGCTGGCGCACAGCATTATCACGGAGATGAGAACAAAAATAACAGACACGGAGGCCAAAAGCTGAGCGGCAATGGAAGAGCTGGGCTCCTCGAATGTCCTGCGCATAATTTCGAGCCATCTGGCGCGTCCCGAAACCACCGTCCCGTCGTGGACTGGTTCGGGCGCGTTCTGGGACTCGTTCCCCGGAACGCGGATGTCTCCTTCGGGGACATCTAAACCTATCTCGGACATACGGTCGTCGAGGCGTTTCTGACAGCAGAAGTCCAAATGCGCGCTTTCCAGCCCCCAATAGAGCATCTCCGTATAGAAGGAGAGCTCGCACACTCCGGGAATAAAGCGAAGTTTGCCGGAGCGCACGTAGAGCATGATGAACATAAAAGCCTGCGCGTGGCGATCGAAAAAGAACTCATTTCGGTCCCGGTCGTAATCATCGCAGAGTTCGAGAACCTCTTTCTCTGAGGCGCAAGCATGCAGGCGGCTTACGCGCCGGAGAGGGAAATCCCTGATCACCTCTCGGGTGAAGGCGTATCTGGTCCCCCCTACATTGAGCACACAAATGCTTTTGCCGAACTTCATGCTATCTTTTTTCCCTAGCCGAAACTTTTCTCCTCATTTCCCACAACTGGCACCCGAATCCATAGCAGAACCCGACCACAGATGCCCAGGTGCTGAGGCCCAGTCTTCCCTTTGCGTGATGCGGTCAAGCGCGCGGAGGTGGCCAGCTGTAGGGCGCAATGACGCTGGATGGAAACTGGTCTCGCTCCTCGCTCTCCTCTTCTTCTAGACTCTCCATCCCACTCAGGGAGCCAATCCCATCGGTGATGTCACACGCACGCACGAACGCGCGCGCGCGCACATTTCCTGGAGAGAAAGCGAGGGAGGGATGCAACAGTGAACAAACACAACATATAAAAACCTGCTCTAAATTCGTCCGTCACTCCAAATTAAACATGTATGCCTCCAATATATCCAAAAACAATAAATAGACCCAACGAACGCTATTCTTCTCGTGCTTTAATATACATGTTTGTGTGCGGTCGTACATTATATATATATATATATGCGCCCCATCATGTTTTATAGCTACAATTACTTGCATTGGCATATTTAGGCTATTCTACTAAGAAAATAAAAGTGCATGTGGCCGGGGGCTCGCGTGTGTTTGCGCGTGCGCGTTGCAGCAGCCGAAGCACACGTCCCCCTCTCTCCGTCAGCAGTCGGTGGTTTTTCGGGTTGATCCGAGTTCTTTTGGCTTGTGAGTTCATTGTATTGTATGGACTACAGTGTATCGGAGGGGGGTGTATAGTCAAAAATTCCGATAGGTCAACGATCCAAGTGTCGGAGAGCCCCTATTATCGCAGTGTGGCTTTTTTTTAAATAGATGTTTTATTGTATTATTAATTTATTCTAATCCTCGTAGTTTATGGTTTGCGTTTTAACACTCCGGGAGGGCAGAAATGGCGGCCAACATGTACCGGGTCGGAGGTATGTCACTGTGGATTTTTGTATAAAGTATAAACACGTCAAATGTTGCTTTCTTTACTTCTTTTACACGTGTGGGCCGATCGCGACATTTGACTCACGAGGATACGCGGGCTTGTATATAAAAGTAAAAAAAATCAAAATATTTGGGATTCAAAATGGGTCAGGCCTCACGACTATCGTGGCCATACCAGCTAGCCGCCAGTCTGCTATACGACTAGCCACATTGTAAACATTTTCTATTGTTGCCCAGTGCACCATTATATTTCGGTATTGTATTTCGTAGACAAACGAACCGCTATGCAGTGGAGGTTGTTGAGCAGATGTTTTCATTAATGGTGGATATGTTGCCAAAGAGAGAGTCTGAGACAGCCTTTGTATTTGACTCCTTTCTGGCATGCATCCATTGCGATAGCTACCTATTACCAGCATTACATTTACTCACTGCGATTATTGCGATAGTGCCGTTTGATTTACTGTGTTTGTTTATAATTTCAAACATTTAGGTAGTGGGAGATGTCGTAGATACAATTGGGTAGCGACAACTGCTGAATTAATTCACCCCGAGCCCAAATCGTTCCATTGCTTACAGTTTGGGATGTTAGCAACCCCGCCAGTTTGCCTATATTGGTATTATAGCGGTGGTATATTCGTGTAGTGTGCTTTTGGTGCCTTATTTGGGTTTTCGCTATTTTCTTATCTCAACTTAGTCTATAGGGGCATGATGGTAGTTAGGTGATTAGAGACTATATTTAAGTGATACATAGTTCCTTTGCATGCAAAGGGATTTTGGTTTCATCAAGAAATTACTATACTGTAGGCAAAAAAAAATGTAGTAGTTGGGAACGATTTCGGCACAACACCACAACTAGCTGGCTAACTGGTTAGCAGTCCTGTGGAATCCGACATAAAATTATTGTCTCTCATTTCATGGCGTCGTTGCGTCGGGTAAATTAGCCTTCTTCACACATCCACAGCATGCACGCCCCGAGTGCTGTGAAGGCACTGCTCGGAAGCTACACACGTTGCACAAACACAACAACCCAGACTCTTTAGCCAGACAATGTATCAGCGAAACAAAAAGTTATCTTAAATGATCTTCCACGAGATGTATCGGAATGTTGGTCACGTGATGTCTGCTGTTGTCATACCTGAGGGTCTTTGCTATTTATTCACACTACCTTTCTGTTACGTCCTTTATAGTAGTAATGTAGATTGGTTATATGTGGATAACAACATTGTTATAGGTGGAGTTGAATCAGGCTTGACTTCAGCCACTTGGACTTGTGTTTAGTTATTTAGGGAGCTGAGAAGGGAGTCTAAACTTCTGGTGTTACAATTTAGTCAGTTGGCAGTTGATTTTATACAGCAGCTTACAGTAAGTAGTAAGTCTTTTTAGGAGCAGTTGAACCCATGTAACAAGAAACAGCATGAAGCCACCTAGATAACAAGGTTATCTAGTAAAGTGGCGCCCCATTTTGAGATCAGTAAATTGGACATTGGTTGGACATTTGACTTGGTATGACTTATCATGCATGGTCATTGTAATCCAATAATTGCATTAGATGCACACAAGTCAAGGATGGTAAACATGTTTAGGTCTATCCACTGTACTCAATACATGTACGTACATGGGCACACCTAATAGATATGTCTACATACACACATCTAAGTGGTACACACAAGATACACACATCTAAGTGTTTACGTGGTTTTGGATTTCTTTGCGTGACCTGTTGTGATAATGTAATAATGAGTCACGTCATGGCTATGTTAATATCTCACGGATAGGTCAAATCACGTTGAATCACCTTGAAACCTATAAAACAGCGTTGTTCGCTGCATTAGCAAAGCTGTACACCTCCCAGCCTGTTCTACAGATCAATCCGAGGTGTAGGCCAAATGAATCAACAGCAGCTTATACAAAAGTCTGTGTGTCTTACTCTGTTTATGACCTTCCTCTTCTTTAAGATGACTTAACTTAGGTGTGTCCATAACATTCGCTACTACTAGACAGAACACTGCCCTCAGGTTGTAAGCGTATTATTATTGTGAATGAAAACATGGTCTTTGACAACAGCAGTGTTGCGCTAAAGTCCACACAGCAGGTTTCTAGCATCATAAAGCATCATATATGAATATTTCTTTCCTGCTGGCTATGATAGTATAGTGCATTTGTTTGGGATGCTGATGGTAAGCTCTGTGTTTGTGTGTGTGTGCTGTTACAGATTATGTATTCTTTGAGAACTCTTCCAGTAACCCCTACCTGATTCGACGGATAGAAGAGCTCAACAAGGTAATGAGGTGTGTGTGTGTGTGTGTGTGTGTGTGTGTGTGTGTGTGTGTGTGTTTGTTTTGTGCCTGAGGGTGAATAGCTTGGATGCTTCTCTGTTTGGATATCCTAGGCCCCTCCTCTCCCGCAACCGTTTGCGTGTGTGTTTTGTATTCAAGTGTATGTAATATGAGGCCTGGGGACAGATGTTGCCTTTCTCCCCCAACTGTCGTTGATATGGCAACTTACTGGTGAGTGAGGTCGTACCTTTGTGTGGTGGACCTACTAGTGTCTTTTTATATGGTACCATGTGCCACATAGGTGTTGGGTACACAAAGTTTTTAGAATTGAAACTCAAAGTGGACCTTAAGGAAAAAGTTGCGAGCAGTCCTGAAACATGATGTTAGTGCACATTAGTGCAAGTCATTAGTCGGGGGACTGCAGATGTAAATTAGCCTTTGGCTAACTCTGGTACAACTCTGGCATCAAATGGGAACCTCAAGATGGACCCTATGCAATTCACAATGCAAAATGTTTGATTGGATTTAGATTTAGATAGAATTTCAATAGCTCCAATTTGGAGATTAAATGTATCTTAAATAACCACTCAACAAAGTGTGTCCACCCTCACTCGATGTGTAAACAATGAAACCACAGAAGGGTTTGGATGCAGGTTTCCCGCCATCCTCGCCCTTTCCATCTATTGCAGTATTCATTTTCGGTCTGGTCAATATTTCTGTCTGCCTTATTATGCAGTCAATAAATCAATCGTGTGATTAGATGGCTTACTGCTGGTCCGGTCAGCCCGTCAGAGCAACACATCCCGACAAGCACACAAAGAAGCAAGGTCTCTTGGGAAATTAGTGGGTGGTATGAAGAGGTATTAACACCTCGGTCTTACTGTGGCTCTGTTTCTCTCCTGTTTTGCAGACAGCCAGTGGAAATGTGGAGGCCAAAGTGGTTTGCTTCTACAGGAGGAGAGACATCTCCCACAGCCTTATCCAGCTGGCAGACAAACATGCAAGTCAGTAGCTTTTCAATATTTTTTTTTTTTTACCTTTTCTAGTGTGTGTGGAACCTTCCTGTTCAGTCACCACCTGTGAGCATGGGGCAGCAACGATTCAGACAGAAATTTAACGGGAGCATCCTTTTGATTTGACTTTTTTAAAGCTGCTGTAGGTAGGATTTGAGAGTTGCAACGAAAGCTAGACAAAAAAGAACGAAAGAGATTTTGAAAATCAACAACCCAGAAACCCACCCCCTCCTCCTCTGCTCCCTCCTTCTGGAGCCATTGCCAAACCTGTGGTAGCTGTGTGCGCACGCATTCATGTGATTGACAGGCAAGGTAGATTCGCCAGACCAATCACAGAAAAGAAAAAATTCTTTCCGGGGGGGCTATCAACCAGAGCAGATATTCTTATAGAGCATCTCACTCACTGATAGCTGACGAATATCTATAGCATTTCTAAGAAGTTACACTAAATTTAAATCCCTAAATCCTACCCAGAGTTTGTAAACTAAACCCCTTGTATACTAGAAACCCGATTGGAGTAAAACCCACTACCTTTGCTAGAAAAGCGTTTCTGTAATTAATTATGTGAAAAGGTTTATATTTCTAATGGCATATCTATAAATAGCTGACATTTATGACACTTATTTTCTTTTAGTCTTTGCTAGCATTCAGTTTAAAGATTTTGCTTGGCAGAATTTGAAGAGTCTGAGGCATTGGGATATTTGTACACATCTATCATATAGCGATACCAAAAGTTAGGTGAAAGATAGATGGAATTGGAAGGGCATATTTATCAACTAATAAGCATATACCATTTTTAACAACCTTTTTTCGTGGTATCCTCTTGAATGATTCGCTAGTGTGGCAGAAACAAAGACATAATAAATTTTTTTGGAAAAAAATAATACCCAGTCCAGTATTAATTATGCGAGAAGAGTCGGGCCTTCTAAATGTGTTTTTAAAAAGGCTGTTACTTTTCTGAAATCGAGGTAGAACGATGTGGTGTTAGCGCCGAGAGATGTGTTTGGCACGGAGCCGACACAGTCCATTACCTCGGAACACAGTACCTACTGTTAAGGATGGTGGTGTCAGCATCACGCTATGGGGCTGTTTCCCTTCATTCTGGGGCTCTGGTCAGGGGGGAAGGGCAAATAGGTAGCTCCAGCAAATAAGATATTTTGGAGAAAAATCGAATGGCGCTCTTACAAAAAATGCTTACATAACAGAGGGGCTTCAGCTGTCAACACAGCAATAACCACAACCCACAACGGAATATAAGATGGTTAATAGGAAGTAAGAATATAATCGATGAGTGGCCAAAGGCGAGTCTGTACCGTGATGCTTTAGGAAATCTATGCCGTAAGTTTAAGGGGAGTTTGCATAGGAGATCTTGTTGCTACTGTATTTGGGGGAACTGAATGCTAATGTCGTTCTGGTTTGGCTCATTTGAACCTCCACCTCAGCTCCAGAGCTGTACAATAGTAAAGCATTATTCAATAAGACCTAATGCTGTTACCAATGCAAAATCTCCCTTTAACAGATATTATTTGGTGGCTACATTCACCATTTTTAAAACATTTTCTGGTTTCTATTTGGCCTAGTGCCTAAAGAATTTGGATTTTAATGAGTTTCCTTTTCCATGTCCCACCTTTTTAAAAAGGGACTATATGTGTATACACCTTTTGATAAGCACTCTCAAAAACAGGTCTTGTCAACTAATGTTTTTCGTCTCTACTTTTGGTCTAGAGGCGGTTTGTGTGTGACTAATTTCTGCATTTCCTCTGTAGTGTTGGAATGCCAGGAGCTTACATGACGTGCATTTATATATTTGACGTGTATGTGCTGTATTTTGATATTGGCCTGCTCCGTTTGTTTGTTGTTGTTGTTTTTTTTGCAGAGGACCTGGAAGAGGAGAAGGAAAATCTGCCAGAGACAGATCTAACAGATAAACAAAAACACCAACTTCGCCACAGAGAGCTCTTCCTCTCCCGGCAGTATGAGAGTCTACCTGCCACACACATTAGGTACAAAGACTCTCACAGGCAGTGTCCATGGATAGTCACCCATCCAGCTGTAAATACACTATTGAAGCTGTGCTTACTCACTCATGTTTGTGTCCCTCTTCCCTTCCCCCCAGGGGGAAGTGCAGCGTGGCGCTATTGAACGAGACAGAAGCCGTTCTCTCTTACCTTGACAAAGAGGTGATCTTAACAGACTGATAACTGTTGTGTTCCTCATTAGTTTTAGTTCTGTGCTCTTAATTGTGCATGGCAAGTCACATATACAGTAGTAGGTAATGGTTCTCAAGACAGGGGACTTTTAATAGAATGAAAAAAAATCTTATTGTCCATCCTTACTTGCCATTACAGAGGCAAATTCTGAATACTGTTATTTTTTCTGTTATTCTATTATTCGGCAATGTTTTTTTGTTTTTTTTCAATTAGCGTGTTGTCTTCCCAGGATACCTTCTTCTATTCCCTGGTGTACGATCCAACACAGAAGACCCTCCTGGCCGACAAGGGAGAGATCAGAGTAGGGCCGCGCTTCCAAGCAGACGTACCCGACATGTTACAAGAGGGTAAGGACGCCAGTCACGGCAGGGTACAGTCTGTCAGACAGAGAGAGAGGGAGTTTGAATGGTCATGAAAAGCGGTTTAGGAAGTGGTTGAACAAGGACATGCACAATTGACTGTCAGAAGAATATCACTACTTTTAGTTTCCAAAGAGAAATGCACAGTGGACAAGACACTCTTTCGTGTGTCGTGTGTCACACAGGCGAGGCAGATGACCGAGACCAGGCCAAACTGGAGGAGAAGCTATGGGATCCAGAGTGTCCACTCACCAACAAACAGATAGACCAATTCCTAGTGGTGGCACGGTATGACCCTTAACCCCTGACCTGCAACTTTGCTTATGAACAGTATGTTCCGGCTTTGCAATTTGATTGGACAGGAGGCACTAATATGTGTAACAGCACTGAAACATTTTACTATATGTATCTAGCTGCTTTACAGGTGTGCTCATATAACAGTTGGTTATATTCAACCACACCTTGCTGCAGCGCCAATATATTTCCTAGACCCACTAGAGGTCAGTATTGGACCACGGCATATTGACAAATCCGCCGACACATCCTTTTGTTGGCTGCGCCGTTTAAACAACAAAATTCTAACCTGTACTGTCAAGTCAAGTCACTTTTATTTATATAGCACATTTAAAAACAACGGGAGTTGACCCAAAGTGCTTTCCAATTGAGGCCGATGGGTTACCAATACAAGTATACATAAATAAAGATCGAAGTAGTAAAATAAGAAATTAAGAGAAACTGAAAAAAATTGATTGCCAATTGTCAAGTGTATAAATAGCATTCTTTAAAGAACTGTTTGTATAAAAGCAATATCACACTCGAGGTCATGCGATTGTACTGTAATATCAGCAAGGCCGATCATCTTGGGCACCTACCCTGTGGCCTTGTGACTATGACTAGAACCCAGCTTTGCTGATATAACAGTACAGCAGCACTCCCTCTTGTGTGTTACTGCTCGAATAAACACATAACATGAAGCACTTCCTCGCTCTAGATAATCATAATAAAGACGTATGGGCAGAAATATGATCATCCTGCTGTATTAGTAATAGCTTGAATCTTTTGTGGGTAGGATTATTTTAGCCCCGACAGCTGGGTTTGAGTCTTCTACCTCTAGAGTCGAAGGTCCATGGATCATAATCAGTTCCAGTGTTTACCTCCACAACAACACAATGTGACTGAGGCGGCAGTGCAAGTAATCCTCGTCAATACTGTACTGACTACAGCAATGTGAGCTTTCTCTCCTTTGCAGTAAGCATAATGACAGTGAAATATGTGCATACACCTCAGTGGAATCGCTTTAAACTCTTTTCAGGCTAAGCAAGCACAATGGGTACTGTGCTTTATGCAATATTGTAGTGTTTTGTGGACGCACATTACCGATAGCAAGCAGCAGTGTCATTATGCTGTAATGGATTTATAATGCCTTTTTATAAAGTAATTTTTATTTTGTGTGTATTTACAAATCTGCAGGGCGGTCGGGACCTTTGCTCGCGCGTTGGACTGCAGCAGTTCAGTCAGACAGCCGAGCTTACACATGAGTGCAGCTGCAGCATCGCGAGATATCACACTGGTAAGGTGGTAAGCAACGCAGATGCACGCGCTCCTGTCCTGGTTCTATGTACTGGCCACTATTAACACGCCCGGAACCCCTGAAAGAGCCCCTTCTCACCGTACCTTGGCTGCTCTGTGTAGTGATTTGCAAGCGAACTTGACTTTGACCCTGGCTTTGCCTCCGCCGGTTGCAAGTTCCATGCGATGGACACGCTTCATCGCCACGGCTACGACCTGTCCAGCGCGTTGAGCGTGCTGGTGCCGGCGGGCGGCCCCGTGCTCTGCAGGGACGAGATGGAGGAGTGGAGCGCCTCGGAGGCCGCCATGTTTGAGGAGGCGCTGGAGAAATACGGCAAAGACTTCAACGACATCCGACAAGACTTTGTAAGTGTGGGCCCTCTTGAACCGTGTGTGTGTGTGTGTGTTCTGTCTCTCTGCTCATGCCGGCCTGCTCATGAATATACATGAGGGCCCTCGCACCCACACACCAAGAATATGACTTACTAACACCGTTCATCTGCCTTTCTTTCTTGTCTCCCTCCCCCTGTCTGTGTAGCTGCCATGGAAGTCTCTGACCAGCATCATCGAGTATTACTACATGTGGAAGACCACAGACAGATATGTACAGCAGGTCAGCTCGATTCATCGTCATTTGAATCACGTTTACTGTCCAATAAAGGACTGTAAAAACCCACAAAGCAGTTCAATCCACTCCAATGCTAAAAATAGAATTCTCTCCCAACAGAAGAGATTGAAGGCAGCGGAAGCAGAGAGCAAACTCAAGCAGGTTTATATCCCTACATAGTAAGTGACGTTTTAGTTACTTCTACATTTGTTTTGTTGTTCCGTGTTCTCATCCGACCAATAACGGCCTCCCTCTTCTGTCTGACAGTAACAAGCCCAACCCCAACCAGATTTCAATGACCAATGGGAAGATGACGACGGTAAATGGGTCGGGGCCCGGAACCTACCACATAGGAGGAGGAGGAGGAGGCAGAGCCTGCGAGAGCTGCTACAGTGAGTTTTTTTTGTGTGTGTGTGTGTGTGTGTGTTTTAATATATTTTTTTTTTACAGCAATCATAATTATCCGTCAAAGAAAATAAAAACAGGAAGGGATAACCGCTAATGGAATATTATTTCTGCTAATAAGCTCACTTGTGAGTCACTTAGAGAGGCAATACACTTCCTAATTTGATCTTGGATAATTTGGCTCGACCGTCGGCACTAATCTGGTGGTCGATGCACCTCAGGCCCTCTACTCATCTGCTCCGCGCACACGCACGCATATCAGTCTCAGCGTTCCTCTCAATGCCTTATTGACCCACCGTCTGTACTGATCGACTGCAGGACTACAGTGTCTTGGCCTGGGGCGCGGACGCTGATCATTGGTCAAACTCAATCAGACTTAAGGGCGCGTTCGATGAGACTGAAGCTCAATATATATATAGTGAGTGTTTTTTCAAACACACAGGTTCCATTTAGCCCGATGGTTTTCAAAGTGGGGGTGGAGACCCTCCAAGTAGTTACTAGATGTGATTGGATTTTTGGGGGGCGTGGGGGTGGGGGGGTCACGAGAGTTTTACTTCTTGTCTTCTACTGTCTTTTAATAAAATGTCGATGGTTTTGCTCTGACCCAGTGGTTTTCCCACTTTCCAAGCCAAAGTCCGCCACTAAAATATATATTATATACACATATTATTTATATTAGCAGCACTAGATTAGAGTCCCACCCTTGCTCTAAACCAGCTGTGTGTGTGTGTGTGTGTGTGTGTGTGTCTCTCTCTCCTGTGTCAACAGCCATGCAGTCGGCCCAGTGGTACTCGTGGGGACCTCCCAACATGCAGTGCCGCCTGTGTGTGTCCTGCTGGATGTACTGGAAGAAGTACGGTGGCCTAAAGATGCCAAGCAGAGCGGAGGCACCCGAGGAAAGGACCTCTCCCACCCCCGCGAGCAACGTAAGTCCTCCCGAGACACCGCTCGTAGTTTAAAGGCCGATGCCAGTCGCAATGTGTGCTAGATGAGAGGGGGTGGGGGGGCGGTAGAGGTAACAGTTGTAATACATTTCATGTTCCTCTTCCTCTCCCCTCTGTCTCCTCTCAGGAGTTTCGCTCGCGAGGCCACGGCCCCCGCCAGTCCAGCCACATGGTGCCAGTCCGCAACAGCGGCAGCCCCAAGTCCTCCATGAAGACCAAGCAGGCCTTCCTCCTGCAGGCCACCCGGCTCACCAAGCTGGCCCGGCACATGTGCCGTGACATCATCAGGCTGCGCCGGGCCGCGCGCCGGCCCTTTGTGCCCATTAACTGTGGGGCCATAAAGGCAGAGTGTAAGAGCTCTTTCAATTCCTCCTAACTTCTGCCACGCGGGCACGCACGCACACACACACGCACACGCACACGCACACGACACACCTGCATACACTCATTCACACACACAGACACAGACTCACACCATCCTCCTTTCTCACCCTGATTGCCCACCTCCCTCTGACCTCATCAGCTCTCTGCCCCCTCTTCCCCCCCCCCCCCGGGGGGCCCGGGGGGGCGGGGGGGGGGGGGCGGGGGGGGGGGGGGGGGGGGGGGGGGGGGGGGGGGG
>JAOEHI010000011.1:2007964-2025771 GCA_025447815.1 Percopsis transmontana
CCTACCAAAATTAACCCAACGGCTTGTTGGGGCTCAAACACGCCCGCCCCCGCGGGGGGGCACGCTGTGCCCCCCCCCCCGGGGGGGGGGGGGGGGGGAGTATCTCTTTTCAGAAATTAAGAAATATAAGAACTGATGCATCATAATGGTAGAGATGATTTTTACCATTGAGGTTGTTTCTTTCCAGTGTTTTCTTTTTCTTTTTGAATGTTGTTGACATTGATCACCTGACTTCACAAGGACATAAGGACCTGCTGTGTGTGTGTGTGTGTGTGTGTGTGTGTGTGAGAGAGAGAGAGAGAGAATGTTCCGCGGAGGGCCGAGGGAAGATGGCAGACAAGGACTGGTTGTATCTTCTCCTGCTCCAGGTTCCGCTACCTGCCCTGACAGGCTCCCTCCCTCTGTCCTTACTAAACAGACACGCACACACACATACACACCACACAAGTCTAAACCCAGTAACCCCACCCCAACCATGCCTGCTTCCACCCAACCCCCCCCCAACCCCACGCCCCTCCCAAACCCCATTCTGGTAGTTGGGAAAAGGGGCGGGGTTGATGGGAGGGGCCTGCGTTTAATGGAGGACTTTTTAAACTTTCACCTTTCTCGGACATTTTAACACTCAACTTTTCAGGAGCGAATGAGCACCCCCTTTCCCTTCCGGGCCCATGTCTCTCTCGCTCATTCACCTGGTGACTGCCCCGGCCCCACCCCAACCCGCCCTGCCCCTCCCTGCCGCAGAGCTCCTCATTCAAATCCCGTGTTCCCTGGTTCTCAGACTGCATTGGTAATGTTTGTATTTGCTGTTGTTTGATTGCACTCACATTTGATTACAGAAAGCGTCTATATATGAAATAAAATACCTTCCAAAGACCAGTGGGCACGGTGTCTTTTAACTGATTCTGCGTGTATGTGTGCGCTTATAAAGCTACAAGCTGATGAGCGTTATACACAGAATTTAACATTTTCCAGTAAGTACACTGGGGCGAACTGAAGATATTTATGTTTCTTATTCATACAAATTCCACTTGTGTATTGTTTTAACTGGGTTTGATTACTTCTTGGTTACAAATGTGAGAAATGTACATTTGCCTCTCTGGGATAAAATAAAGTATAGGGGCTGGCTCATATCAAGCATTCTACTTCTAAACTAACTGAAATCTCCCTAGAAGTCAAGTCAAGTTTATTTATAAAAGGGGGGGGGGGGGGAGCATAATCTCTAACAGTGCACATTGCTGTAGTGAGCAGGCTCTTCTTTTTACCCTTTCAGTGTCAAGTGTCACTCCTCTCTGTATGTCAGGTAGCATCCGGAAGACCTTATGGGTCTAGGTAGAACACTGATCAGTACTAGGAAGAATACCACAGCACCGGGATGATCATTGACTGCAGTTTCACCCTCATCCTCTAGTGGGCAGAACAGGATTCTAGGGTGAATATTGTAGTACCCCACCTGACCCAAACCCATGTCTAATCTGCCACTCTTACCATAATTTGATCATAATCTGTAATCATAATCACATCGTATCTTAAAGGTGTTCCCAATCTGGAGCGGGATTATGGGATTACAGAACAAGTGTGTCTGTGACAAATGTATTCTCCCTTGTCTGTAGGGGGAGGGGGATTTTAATTTGATGATGGTGTGGACACTGACAGAATCCTCATTTGGTCAATATGACCCAACAACATAGACCCAGTAAAATCTGATACATTACATATACTGTACATTCTATGACTTATAAGTAGTTTCTGAAGGAACATAATATAAAACTGACAGAATTGAAACGTATTGAAACGTATTGATATGATTGTTGTTTTTTTCTACTCTTCCACTGTTTTACTTCTCCTTTCCTCTCCATTCTCTCCATCTGTCCTCAAAATATGGACTGATAGACGACAATCTTTGGCTTTTTATATGACCAATACGCACACACACAGATCAGCAGCCATTGAACCCTACAGTAAGCTCAGAGTGCACGTCAGTAGAAGCTGTACAATGGTTATGCTGCAGCTTTTATAACTAAGTATATGCAACTTAGACTTTAGCACTGCTAAATAAGCGGATAAATAAGCCTGCATAGACATTATATGGCTGACTGGCTCCTTATGTATCAGCGGAGGTTTTAATGTGCTGTTAGTTGTCCTCCTTACAGCTCAAGGTCATGGTCGGGTCATGCAATAGCGTGTGACCCTTGGCCTATAGAAAAGCAGCTGCTATAGAGATTCATTCCATAAACATCTCTGCCTTTCTGCATCGCCACCCACTCTTGATTTTTCCCACTGAGAGTTCTTTCACTATCGGCTGCAACCTTGTACTGCGTTTCTAATGAGGACCCTCGCCTTTGAAACTTACAAACAGAAGCTCAAATGGGGTGTAATTGTCAGACATGGTGAGACAGATAGACAGGCGCTGAATCTCAGTGTGCGTGAAACTCTTCGCAGTGCCGCCCGGTATATGCGTGCACGTGCTTGGCAGGTGTGTTTGTGTGTGTCAGCATATGATTTTGAGTGGAGTAATTTAGCAGATGAGCTGGAGGCCATTGTTAGAGGGATAATCCAGCTCTTGCTGCTCAGATAGGTTAACACGCGGCGGATTAGGTCCGATTAACCCCCCCCTAACCACACCAGACAGGACAGGCCCCCGCCTCCCCCAGCCCGCCCTCCTTCACTCTACATCTCCTTGGCTCCATCAATCTGTCTATCCATTCATTAACCCGTCACTCCATCCAAGCAACCCCCCCGCGCTCCGCCACCACCACATTCTCTCTCAATTTCTTCTTTTGCAAAACGGACCCCCACCCGTTCAATGCTCTGTTCTAATCCCTCCCTTTCAAACACACACACACACACACACACCCACACAGGACAGATGACTGAACAATGTGCAATGAATTTAAAGAGATACTGGACTTTGGTAAAACCATGACTGTATAGTTTCCTCACCTAACTGCTGGCACACGCCTATGTTCAGGATGAAGTATTCAAAGTGGTCACTGTATTTAATTAACCAAATCTGTCTACTGGCTTATATTGTATCTTAAATTAAGACTTCCAGTGACACCAGTTGAAGTCTGGTTGGCTGAAAAACATAGGAAAGGCTTTGACCAGTGTGGTACTTGGTTTTGAGAAAATATCAAATCCAATGATGGTTGAATAAAAACACTGAACTGATTCCAATCAATACAGCGACCAGAGGTATATTCCCCCCAAACATCGGTGTAAAGTTTAAAAAAAAAAGCTAATATTTAATATATCTGTTTCAAGTGACTAACTGTAACTTGTAATGCATCCTGTTGGTGAGGGCTTTATAGGACGCAACTCCACATTTCCTCTAATGTCTTGCTGACGTACGCCTTACTCCAGGGATGAAGTCCTTCTAGAATAAGATGTCTGTATGGGAAATGAAGAATTAAGGCTCTTAATCTGACTTAATTCAGACTTTCTAGCCCTCCATTCCTCCCCTCCTCAATCTATTAAGTTCTTTCGTTTTCTGGGAACAGCTGTACACATGCGTGTACGTATTGAGGTTAATGATGTTGTAAGTACATACAGTGTGAGGGATGTGTATATTACATCTGTGCCTGCATATCTGTGTGTGTATTTGATTGTGCTTGTGTTGCCATGCTGCTTGTGTGTGTGTATATGTGTGTGTTTCATTCAAACAGACAGGCAGGGGTTTTCTTCAGTTGCTTGCGTGTAGAGCTCTTGGTGTTTGTCAGATCACTGTTGTGTTTGTCTCACACGCACTACCATTTTAAACCCAGCCAGGGTGTTGACTTGACACTGCATGGCAGTATTCAGGGTTAAGGGTGTAATTACTTCACAAACATCTGGTCCAGCCGTCCTAACCTATGGACTCAACACAGCCCAATGTGCCGCTATGGTGTTGTTGAATTATTAGTCAAATTATCAGGTTATTATAATCTTGTTTTTGTCATCTATCGGTGAGATGTTTTTGTGCTTTTCAGTGATCAGCTTGTTTGTGTGTTTGTGTGAACATCCACCTGTGTGTATAAGCGTGTATGCATGTGTGTGTGCGTGCGTGTGTGTGTGTGTGTGTTGTAAACGAATCACTTTTCTAAGGTTCTAGTGTGACACCACTTTTCAGAGTGAAGCCCCTTGTCAACTCTAAGTGGTCTTGCTCAACACACACTCTCCTTCTGTTCTGTGTAGCACAAACACCGGTGAAACAGTGGGATTAACAGGAAGTGTCGCGTTGCACCCCAATCAGTGTCCAGGATTAGCTGCTCAGGTACAGTTCCCTCCATACGTGTCCTCATCAGGTGCTTGTGAGGGAAATTCAGGGGTCAGGAGTTGGTGACCACACACAGAGCTAATACACACGTGGAAAATACACCCATGGACAATGCAGCGTAACGTAATGCCCCATCCATCTGGTTCCATCTGTAGGTGTGTGTAGGCCTAGGCCTACGTCTGTGTGTGTGTGTTAGCCTGAGGACAAACCTTGCTAGCATTTGTCCACTCTGCCCCTGGTCTAGCAGCCTGCCAGCCAGGTTGGCGTGGCTAATTCCTGGTCTAGCAGCTGGCACACACACACACACACACACATGTATGTTAACGCTGTTGTTCTCAGGTAATTGGGGGAGTTAGGCAACAGTGTGGGACAGAGGGCAAGTGCTGGTCTCCTTCCCAAGGACTCCCCTTTCTCCTTATTGTCTCCACCTCCGCATTTCTTTCCCCTCAGCCCCCAGACTGCCCCCACCCCCCCACCTCTTGTCCGGTCAAACACCCCCGGTGCCCCGTGAGAGAGAGCACAAAAGCACAACAAGGACTCAGGAAGTGATTAGGGGCTTAACGAGGAGCTGGTGTGTGTGTGTGTGTGTGTGTGTGTGTGTGTGTGTGTGTGTGTGTGTGTGTGTGTGTGTGTTTTCATGCACAATAGAGCACAAATGTGTACGTGTGCGCGCACGCGTGTAGATATGTGCGCACTACTAAGGGACATGTGTGTGCGCACACATGTCTGATTTACATAAATGTACACACATGTACATTTATGCAAGTACACGTGTGTGTGCGTGCGCATGCACGCGTGCGTGTGTGTGTGTGTGTGTGTAGGGGCAGCGTGTGTGCAGAGGGCGGGGTCTCTGGGGAGAAGGTTAAAGTTTCAGGGCTTAGTGGCTCTCTGTTAAGTTGTCCAGGTCACTGGAGAGGTTAATTAGGAGCCGAGCCATTGTCCACTGGGGGATAAGGAGACGTGGAAATGATTCACTTCACCTCCTTCACTGTGTTCCTGCGTTCACCACCCAGCGATGGCCGCCCCCCCCCCCCGCAACACACACACACACGCCCTTGTGCCTGTCAATTGTCCCGTCTCTGAAAAGACCCTGCTCAATCGCCTAATTGCCACCAACACACATTGTATCACATTTTTTTATGTGATACAGTTACACTGGTGCCTTAGCTGTTAAAACTGCAATGTGTGATTTATAAAAAGATGGATAGGCCACTGACTGATTCTTGTCCAAAGAGATAAGATGGCGTATATAGGAAGAAGGTTTACCTGTCTTCGGTTGCAGTTCCAGGACACTGTGAAAAGGTTCTATACCCATGGCACAGTTTATAAGGATCTCCAAGCAGCACAAATGGGACGGTTTTGTATCATGTCAACATACTAAACAGTAGATGGACAAAATAACAATTTACTAATATTGAAATAAATGAAAGTCAATCAGCTTTAATAGAGATATGGCAAAGAGGTAATTTAACAAGTGCAGAAAGCAAATTTGGTAAGTTTTTATATACCTTTTCTACTGTGTTTATATGTTTTTCTGAATGGTGCTGTATTGTAAGGCCGAGGGGCCCTGGCAATGACCAGCACTCTAGGAGCTTGGAGCAAGCGTTTTGGCCATTGTCCTGCTATAGAAACACTAGCAGTTACAACACAGTTCTTCTCTATAGAGCAGGCCTCTCAAGTCCACATGGCAGAGCAAGGCTGGCGGTGCTTTGTGAGAGAGAGAAGGTAAGAGAGAGAGAGAATTGAGACGGTCTTCAGTATGAATCATGCTGAATGAAAAACTGTCACGACTTCTTCAGACTAGGATAGAATGTGTGTGTGTGTGTGTGTGTGTGTTCAAGAGAGAGAAATACAGGGTATTGTTTGTGCTGTTAGGTATGAAAGTGTGTCATTGCATGTAGACAAACGTGGTTGGTGGGATTGCTGACTGCACTCAGAAGCTATAAAGTGATATGCCGTGGGCAGTGCAGATAAGTGTGTGTGTGTGTGCGGGGGGAGGTTACTCACCCAAACTTTTTCCAGTATCACTATAGCACCATCCCGAGTCACAGTCACATCCAATGTGTGTATTTGGGCATGTCACTTTTTTCCCGCTAGACTTTCGCGCGCGTCCCCGCCGGCACACAGAGAGGGTGCCATAGTCCGGGGCATATGGCCTATAGCAAAAATGTGTTAATGTAGATTGAATACGCTGCGCTGTTCTATTAGACTAATGTTAGTAGGCTGATAGGCATATGGCAATCCAAGTTAATAGAATGGAGAGCGGCTTAGCGGTGAAATTCTGGATATTAGAGAGGAGAAAAGTGATTACAATAACGCTAGACCGTTTAGAGAAACATACGCTTTCACGTCTGGCCGAGCATTCCGATAACACCAGCAAGGTTTGACGTTACCGGCTTTAGCGGGGCAAGCAGCTTAACGACGCTCCCACCGGGGTTTTTCAAAACTTATTTGATAGCAGTATTGTTATGTATGCGCGCGTGGGCGTGCGAGTTAGTTCCATTATTATTGATATAACATCTGTCCTTTTTTGCTCTTCAATTTAATATATTGCTATTTTATTGAATTGTTCTGGTTAAATATAGATCGTAAAAGCCAGCTGTCTATTTGTCAAGGTTAATGGCCCACAGATCATTTATTTATTTGTGATTCGGTTTACATTCGAATGATAACTTTATCATCCTCTTCCTCCTCATAATCAGCGCCCTATCCAGCACTTTCTACATTCTTAACCGTTAAACAGTCTTGTGATTAAAACTGATTGATTATAAATGTAACAACGCCTTTTTTTTAACAGTAAACCCCTTCACTCCGGGAAACCATTGAAAAGAAGTGAAGGGACATTCTGCTAAATAAGAAACGTGTTCCCAATCCCGCCCTGACGGATTCCACAACTTGTGCGTAAAGGGCACAAAATGAAGCTTGCGCTGGGCTGTGATTGGCAACGCTGCCATGACAACCCTGCATCAGTACCAGGTTGACCAATCAAGAGGCAGACCCAAAGTCCCACCCTGACACCCAGGTGAGCTAAAGGGGGAGATTCTGGCTGCCCCGGTCATACGGTACCCGTCACCGCGCGAAGAACGCACGCTCTTTCGACTCTGTGATCGTGTCGCGTCATCCAGATGGTGTTCAGGACGCCCCTCGAGTTTTTCTCCGCGTCCCGTCTCCTCCTACCTCACTTCACCGATGGGTCCACTCTCCTGCCCCGTTCCCGTTCTCCGGGGGAACTGCCCCCGGCCGCATGTCCGCCCCTCGCGCTTCCGGGGCTCTGCTTCTCGGCGGCGCAGGTGGCCAGCGTCTGCGAGACTCTAGAGGAGACCGGAGATATCGAGCGGTTGGCCCGTTTCCTCTGGTCTCTCCCGGTCGCGGCGGGCGCGTGCGACTCCATCTCTGAACAGGAATCCGTGCAACGGGCTCGCGCAGTGGTCGCCTACCACACCGGGAGCTTCCGAGAGCTCTATCATATTCTGGAGACGCATCGATTCACGCGCGCTTCTCACGGAAAACTGCAGGCCATGTGGCTTGAAGCGCACTACCGCGAGGCAGAGAAGCTCCGCGGGCGGCCTCTGGGCCCCGTGGACAAATACCGCGTGAGGAAGAAGTTTCCCTTACCCCGGACCATCTGGGACGGAGAACAGAAGACTCACTGCTTTAAAGAACGCACGCGAGGGCTGTTGCGAGAATGGTACCTGCAGGACCCGTATCCAAACCCAGGGAAGAAGCGAGAGCTGGCGCACGCCACCGGACTGACACCGACACAAGTTGGGAACTGGTTCAAGAACAGGAGACAGAGAGACCGAGCGGCAGCAGCCAAAAACAGGTGAGCGATGTCCAGAAAATGTTCATCCTTGAAAACCAAATATCAAGTGCATGGTGAATGAAAGTGTATCTTACATTTAACTTTTAGAAGAAGAAAAAAAGCCAGACCATAGATTACGACACAGATTTAAATGAATGAATGCCACCTAATTTAATTTCCAATTCTGTTGGCACATAGTGGGACTTAATTTAATATAGAAACATACATGGGATGTATTCTGCAGCCTTTATTCGTTATGTTCCTGAATGTGTATCTGTGTGTATTTGGGCCTATAGAACAAATAGGCCTACATCGAACACGTCTATGAAAACGGCCTATTTACTTGGTTTTCAAAAACAGCTTAAGTCGTAAACGCGTAAACGGCCCATTCATGCGTAAATGCGCAGGAACATGTCATTTTGTAGTTATTTTCCTTTCTCAGTCAGATCTATTCAAGTCTTTCTTGGGCTTTTCTTTCGGTGTTTCATTCAGGGTCAGTGTTTGTGAGGAATTTTAATTACCCGGGCATTACGGCTCAGTGCGCGCCTCACTATGCATTTGGATACGATATGTCATGTTTACTTTAATTAATTGTATTTTAATACAATCTCCGGTCATCTCTTCTTCTCGATAGAATGCAGCACCGTGGAATGGGACCTGACAGCACGCGTTCTCTCACAGGAGTAGAGTGCAGCCCCAACGGCAGCGCTGGGCGCGTGGACAGGGAGACATTTCTCTCGGTAACGGACAGTGACTCTGACTTCGATGTCTGAAGATAACAGGCCTCCTTTGGACAGTACAGCCCGCTGGGTTCAGGATACAGACGCAATGCTTCAAGATGTGTTAGGCACACGGCTACTCAGTCAGGTTGCACTATATCTGAACCCTCCCCCAGACCTCCCTGGCCGCAGCAGAACTCATCCAATCCAATCAGTACCCAACGGAAACCTGCCTACCTCTATATTGTACGTTTATGAACCTATTTTGGTTTAACCGTCACTTCTTTACCGCCTCAGCCTGCCCCCGTGTGACGTATGTGCCCTAATTTCTGTTCACTGTGGAATTGAAGAAATCTACTGTTATGTAAATAAATTAATTTAATATAGCCAGTGTACTTGTGTTTAATATGCAAAACATACACTGTACAGGTAAATCCGCACGCGTTTCTTCAAGCTTGGACCAATTCTGAGGTGTTACATTTTTAAAGCTTATTCATGATTATTTTTCAAAGGTTATTAACGTCAGAGTATACTTTGGAATAGATTACAGAGAAGAAAAAGGTTGTAAAGAATTTCTATAGAAGAAATTACATAGCCTACGTTTTTGTTGTTGTTAAAAATCAAAAACCAACCACCTTGGCAGAATAACACGTTCCAGATTCAGCTCCCTCACTTTACACTACTTACTCTCTATCAATAGGCCTATATATGTATTTATGTATAGGCTATTTATTTTTGTTATTTATTTATGTTGTAGAGAGACACCGTAGCTTTGAAACGCATGAATGCCGGTTATTTGTCTTTCCCAAATATGAAAAATAACATTAAAGCACTTTGCATGCTTCCTAGAGTCTATGGACGACTAATATTTTAATATTATTATAGTTATAAAGGAGACATATGTGACGTCCTAGCACAAATATAGAAAATTGTCAGTATTTGCAGCCATAAAGTAAAAAATATACAACCATATATTGAAATATACAATATAAATATCAACTTCGACTCTATCGACTCACCCCAGCGATCACCTCACTTTAAAATACAGTACTATACTGCCGCCTAGTGGAGTCAGAGAAGCACTGATTCTTTTTTTGCTTTGTGTTTTTTTGTATCCTCCTGTCCAATCTTCTTTTCTTCAATTGACGTCATGCCCTATCTTGACTCGTGTCCCGGAAGCCTGTAGATGGCGCAGTTAGACAGGCCTGGCCTTAGTGGGGCAGAATCATCGCTCGTTGTGAAGCACGAACCAAGGGCAAGTCTACAGCAGGAAGTAACCTACCTAACAAACTCAACCACATAGAGTCTTTTCTCTCTGGGCAATGTGCCAAGAAATATATAGCTATAGGCGACATACGTATTTTATGTTTTTTCTCATTCTAAATACAGTAGACTATTCAAAAGATTCAGTGATAAATAATGAATTACTGAATCATCTGAACATTTCAATGGAAAGCATAAGTTGATTCTATTATAATATAATTGTAGGCTATGTCGTGTTTACAATGACATACTATTTTCTATTCTATTATATTCTGCTTGCTCTGCTTTTCCACAAGTAAACACACAGACGCGCAGCACTGGGTCCTGTGAGTGTGTGTCTTGAGTCACCCGGAATTAAGAGGAACGTACACACACGTGCGCGTGCACACAGCCGGACTGTTACCATGGTGACCCACCTGTCAGTCACTGCGACCAACCAAAGCCAAGGAGCGGGGATGTCCGGTCACTGCGTGTGTCATATGCCGTGTGTGCGTGTGATGGTGTGTTTAAGTGTGGCGAACAGAGGAGACCTATAGGACCTGGCTATCTCCATAAGCCTTTGTTGACAGAGGGTCTGAAGTCTTGGCCCCCACCACGACAGGCTGGTTGAATGTGTGTGTGTGTGTGTGTGTGTCTGTGTGTGTCTGTGTGTGTCTGTGTGTGTGTGTGTGTCTGTACGCTGCCAATCTCCTACACTCTGAGATGCCGTCTGTTTATGGCACCAGTTATTGTTAGCAGCATGCTGCCCTCCCATTCATCTCTGTGTGTGTGTGTGTGTGTGCGCGCGTGCGTGTGTGTAGGTTATCTGTGACCATGCATAAGGCAAGGACTGGCTGATTGACTGGCTATATTGGGTGTCTGGCCATGGCACACGCACACACACACACACACACACACACACACAGCCTCCATGGCCGCGGGTGAATTCCATGATCCTCTCCCTCTCCCTCTCCGCTTCACGCGCACAAACACACCTCTTCCATCTGCACAGTCATACACACACATCCCCCCACCCCGGCGCAAGGGGCAGGCGGCGCGGCTGACGCGTTTTGCGCATTTCCTGAAGCTCACGCTCACTCACGGATTCAGTATTCAGAGGGACGGGAAACGAGGGGTGCGCGCGTGAGGTCCGAACGGAAAAATAATATAGGGAGCAGTAATATGAGTTAGGGGTGCTCGTGAGCTCGGAAAATTGCATTGGAAAAGGGTTTTCCTGCCCGAGAGCAAGCAAATATCGCGTTGCAGCTAGATCCAGCAAGGAGATTAGCTCGGAGGAGCTCGAGCAAGCGTCAGGCAACAGAGCACCCGATCCCGGATGGCTAGGCGCGGCTGCTCGCGCTCTCTCCCACCCTGAACCGGGAGAGACTAGACGCTTGGCTGGGGGAGTCTGGAGTCTCCGAGGGTCGGATGATCTCAACCGGAGCCCGTTAAACGTCTTGTTTCGCCGCACAATTTACAATGAAGCCTCGGGTTTTCCGCCGAAACGGAATTGGCTGTGTTGTCTGGCAACTGTAAACAAACAACCGCCAGGCTTGCATCAAGGGCTCGCTTGGACGTAGAAGGTTGAAGATCCGACCGCTATTACGGTGTGTGTTTTCATGCCAACTGCGTGTTTCACTGTCAAGGGGCTCAACAGTTGCAGCCTATGTGCATTACACGGTGTTCTGATATGGCTGTATTAGAGTCCAAGGACCCAGTGGCATTATGGGATGTAGCAGGACTGTGCTGATCATCAGCCGTCTGATGCAGTGACTCCGCTCAGAACAAACCTGCTTGGAAGGAAAACATTATTTATAGCAGCACACACACACACACACATCCCACTCTCACACACTCCTTCGCCACTACGTACATCTCCGCACATCTCCGCACACAGGGGCCATGCCTGTGTTCAGTGGCCTGTTGAAGGTGCGTGTGTGTGAGGCGGTGGACCTGAAGCCCACCCCCTGGGCCCTGCGCCATGCCGTGGGGAAAAGCGGTTCCTTTCTGCTTGACCCCTATCTGGCCCTGAACCTGGACCAGACCAGGCTGGGCCAGACCGCCACCAGGACCAAGACCAACAGCCCCGCCTGGCACCAGGAGTTCTGTACCGAGGTTCGCGAAGGGAGGAGCCTGGAACTGTCCGTCTTCCACGACGCACCTATCGGCTATGACGACTTTGTGGCCAACTGCACCATCCAACTGGAAGACTTGCTCCAGAATGGAACAAGACACTATGAAGACTGGGTGAGTGTGTGTGTGTGTGTGGTTTAAGAACATACCTCTTATGTGGGTCAGGTTATTGTAACCTGCTATGCTTCATAACAATTATAGTCAAACACACCTGGAGCGTCTGCAAGAAAACACAGCATCTATTCTAAACAGCTCTACCGGAGCTTCAATAGAAGTTCAATGGAAGATGACGTAGACGGATGTTCAGGGAGTCAAGAGGGTTCTCTGGTCGTCTGGGGGCCCCTAGCCTGACTCCCCCCCTCACACAGTTCTGTTTCTCTATCCTTTGGGCGACCAGATCGGCCCCAACTTTGTGTGTCTTCTTTACTGTTTATGTTTTAAATGTGAGCTGGCGCCTGACGCATCCGACGTCCGCCATCACCGCCTGTCATCAAGTGGCCATCATTAACCGCCATGGGCTAGAGGGTTAGAACTCGGGGATCCATTGTTCATGTCTTGTGAGGAATGAAAACGATACATGTTCAATACTATTCATGTCTATGGAGCTGGAGAGACATTTACACGTATCTCCCATTCAACAGTTCTATCGGTCCGATCAGACATGCCTTTGGGTGGACCCCCTCAGCCGTGCGTCCTTAATTCCTCACATTCCACCTCCCGGTTCTTTGGATTGGAAGAGATAGGAGGAGCCTTCAGACTTTCCCCTTCTAATTAGATTTAAAAGGAGACGGTGAGGGGGGGAGGGGGGTCTGGTGGATGCCAAGACTGAAGAATGCAGTCGGGAAGGCGTTTGAAGGCTCCGTCACATTGTTGTTGGTGTTTATTTTGGGCTGTCCGGGGTGGGTGGCACATTTGAAAGGTCCGCACGCGGATACGCAGCGAGCGTACAGGTAATGATCAGGCTAGATGCTTATGGTGCGAGTGGGGGCCCGTCTAATCTTGTTATCGGGACACTGTTAGAGCCACACGTGAGGAAAACTGTTTGGTTTGGCCGGGAGAACTGCCTGTCCTCTGGGACACACTCACACACACACACACACACACACACACACACACACACACATACACGCACACTACCCTGTTGCAATCCAACTCCACCTTCCGTTAGCTATCACATCTGAGGACATGCATTCTTCATGTGTTGTTATGTAACGCCCTCTACATTCACATGCGTTCACCCACACACACACACACACACACACACACACACACCTACCTACAGTACATACATACTCACTCACATAAATATGCGAACAGAAATAGAGATAGGTATGTGATACATGCACGAATGCGCACGTATACACACACACACACACACACGCGCGCGCGCCCCACGGCCATCCACAACTAAGGTCAGAGCATATGGATCACTCAGCTGATTGAACCAAACGGATTGAACAGCTGACAGGCTCGTCAATACAGCTGTCTCACAGCAATCACACTCACACGCACACGCACATGCCCACACATACCTCATGCTATTTTAAAAAAATAAAAAAGCTTAATATACACATTATAGCGGGGGATATTAATGTAACTTACATTACATTTAAACTAATTAGTGGTTCCACCTCAGTCTATTCTATATTAAGTGTAAATAGGGGTTTGTGGAGTTACAGTAACTTCTATCCAATTCACTTCCATTCAAGTGGGGGCCTTGGAGTGTCAGACCCTAATATCGGAGCAGAGAAAGGGGGCGGGGCCAGATAGCAGTGCTCCAATCAGTGTTGAGGGGGTGGAGTCAGACTGTGTTCTTGTTTTGGATTCAGGCCAGCGTCAGACTTTATGTAGTGTGCCTGCTCAAACAATAGCCCTTGATCATGTGTGGTGTCACCCCCGCGTCCCCGAACCCACCTGCCATCAGCCCGACTACGCTTCCCCTCCGCCATCCATCTTCACTTCACTGAATCAGGCCTCTCTCTCTCTTCCTCTGTTCGTCTCACTTTCAACACTTCCTGTGTCCTCAGACTCTCCCCCCCCCCCCCCCTCTCTCTCTCTCTCTCTCTCGCTCTCTCTCGCTCTCTCCTAGCTTCCTCTTTCTAGTGCTTTTGCCAGGGGGCTCAGGGCTCAGGGCTGGGCTGGTTCTGTTGTGTGATGCGTGCTCGGTGAATTATTAACCTGGCTTTGATGCTTATTAATTGTACCGCCCCGTAATGGAGATGCTCCGCCGAGCCCCGTCCCCATGGTGACGTGACAATCCTCGTTCACCCACAGACAAAACAGAACGAAAGAGAGAGACAGAGAGAGAGACAGGGAGAGAGAGACAGGGAGAGAGAATGGGAGAGGGAAAAGGTGGGTGGGTGGATGGATAGATGGATGGGGGTGTCAAAGCAGGATGGCTGAGGAGGAGGAGGAGGGAGAGAATGGAAAGTGGGCAACGAATAAAAAGGGAAACAGGTAGAGGTAAAGCAAGAGAGAAAACAGAGAAAGATAGAGGGAAAAGAGAAAGAGCTACAAAAGAAGAAAGTGTGTGTGAGAGAGAGAAAGAGATGAAGGTCGAGCAGAGGAAGAGAGGAGGTGTCAGCGACGTTCTCCACCTTTACATGTAAACACAGTGGGCAGGGGCCCCTTATCAACCTTCTGGAACCTTCTAAACCAGAGACGTCATGCTGACCAAACAGTGTAGTGTTCCCACAGCGCACCTGAGGCATGTTAGCTGACACACAAACACACACACACACGCACATGTGCAGGCATACTTACACCAGCTGGGATTATTGACCTGGAGGGGCCCGCACAATCAGAAGCCGGACTCTGTCTGGTTACCGTGGCAAGTTGCCGGGCGATGACATCACAGGCTCCACCCCTTAGTGACCTGTTGAAGTAGGGCAGACTGGGCTTAAGATGCCCTGGCACACGGTCACCACGGCAACAAGACACATACTACTCGCTCGCACACAGACAAAGACGTGCGTGCACAACGCACGCACACTGCACGCACAATGCACGCACAAACAAAAAGCATCGTTCTGTCCAGTGACACCAAATCAGGTTAGCTTGTGATCTGTATGTGTCTTTGTGTGAGTGAGTGTGTCTTTGTGCGCGTTGCCCAGTGTGCAACGCATTACCTCAGTGAAAGGGAAGAAATGGCTTGATATACGAGCACTCTGAGAGAACAGGTGAAACGTACACTCTCTTTCTCTCTCTCTCTCTCTCTCTCTCTCTCTCTCTCTCTCTCTCTCTCTCTCGCGCCCGCGGTAGACACGTGTGTGTGTGTCTATTTTCATGTCGAGAGAGAGAGAGAGAGAGAGAGAGAATGCATACGATTGTTTAAAGAAGCGGCAGCAGTAATAGGCCTTTATTGTAAGCCAAGAGAGGTTTCTATCTTCCACGTCACCAGGTGTGATGAACTGTTCAGTCATGTAGGGCCCCTATGGAGGGGTTTCATTTAGGTCTACGTCTCTCATTTGCCTGAGAACGCCCCCTTCTCCTGCATTCTGGAGTCTTTCCTTGTAGTCCGTCCGTCAGGCTGTTGGACCGCAGGCCCATCGCTCACGCCGGAGGCGGGCTTTGTTGTGATGAAAGGACCAATCGTGTATCAGACCCCCCCCACCCCCCGTCTCCTCTTACATTATTAGCCGTCTGTGATGTTATATTAAAGATGCATGACTCTCACACTGTCTCACTCAGCAGGGCCACTGTGTGTGTGTGTGTGTGTGTGTGTGTGTGTGTGTGTGTGTGTGGATCCAGCTTGAGTGGCTTAGTGAAAAGAAGGGACGCATGCACGCGTGCGCACGCACACACACATTTACTAACTGTTTCTATTGTGTGAATTTGTGTTCTCTCAATGCTGAGATGTGTTATTTGACAGATGGACGTGGGAGGCTGTCACTGAGACGAAATGCTCCTGAGAGAGAGAGCGAGAGAGAGAGAGAGAAAATGTTGGCAGGTGGGAGGAAGGAAGAGAGAGAGAGAGGGAGAGATGGATGGGGGGTAGGAGAACATGGTAGCCACACAGCATTGATAAAATGCAAGCTTTGAGCGCTGTCTGCTTTCTAGAGCACTTCTCTGTGCAGCTGCATATGCTCTGTGTGTGTGTGTGTGTGTGTGTGTGTGTGTGTGTGCATGTGTGTGTGTGCGTGTGTGTGGGTGTGTGTGTGTGAGAGAGAGAGAGAGAGAGAGAGAAAGTGGTAAGGGAATAGAGTTAGGCTTGTATGTGTGTTTAAAACAAGAATAGAACTCTTATAGATCATCTGTGTATGTGTGTATGTGCAGTGGTGAGAGAGAGAGAGAAAGCTTTCTGCCTGTATCAGTGTCCTAATTGGACTAACCAGATTAATGAGGTGAACTAGATTCACCAGCCTTCTCCTCCCCTCTTTTTGTTGGCTGGGTGGGGCAGACAGGCCTTTGGTTGCACCCAAGTTCATGTGTGTGTGTGTGTATGTACACACTACTTTAGTTGAAGTACACAGAAGATTCAGCAACCACAGGTGTAAAGGAATTTTAGAAATATGTTGGAATTGTACTGATACAATAAAAAAAGAAGCACACATCCACAGAGTCACGAAGGGAGACTGTCTGCGTCTGGGTTGTGAGTCCACTTTAAATCATATAACAAGTTGTCATCCACACAAAAATAAATACAGCAGTTGCTAGCTACCTCTGGTATTCTGTTTGAGCTACCGTAACATGTTTACCAATTATTCTTGTTCATTACCCTTAACCTTCCTGTGGAAAAAGGTTCTCTGGAAAGTTCCCTGGAAGTGCACACACCTTTCTTGACCAATTGTACTGTGCTGTTGCTGTCTTATACTACATTCAAACGTGCAGTACTATTTTATGGGTACTAACTTAATTAATGCTTTCAGAACATAGTCAGGAGTTTGATCAGCTGTGTGTGACTGTGGATTTGCGATAAACATACAATGAATGAATACATATTTAACTGATGACACCATTTATGAAGAGATTGAGTATGTGGGGAGGTTGTTGGTGACTACAGGCGCAAGAATACAGAGACGGCACACATGGCTGAAAACAAGAGTTAGTTTTGAACAATCTTTTTTTTTTATTATCTTAAGGCAATACTACAGACTTTCAGCAACTGCTTCTATTACTACTATATAGTTATCTCTTGGTGTTTATACAATATTAATAGGGATTTCAACTTCAGAGGAGTCATCATTCATTCACCTAGGCAAAGGGCAGAGCAGATGGAGGGCAGTGATGTTTGGTTGGTGTTCTGCCACCTCAGGACCTGAACACCCAGTTAATCACATGTGTCATCCATTTGTCCCTCACTATAGGAAATTACTGCGAGAGCTGAAATCCTGCTGAGATGCACAGTTATGCAAGAGGCTGCATGTGGGGATTAGCACAGTATTTTCAAGGATGGACGTCAAGAATCCGCCCCGGTTTATGGGTCACAAATCTAATGCATGTTATGTATTACGCATTTACCAAAAGGGATCCCGCTCATGTAACCGGCCGTACACGCCCATCCACACACAAACACACACGCATACACACTCACACACACACACACACACACACACACGTACACACACGGACACTCTCTCTGTTGTTTTCGTCTTGAGACGGGTCTTTGATTCTTGGCTGAACCATATATTCAAGGGACAGTAGGGGGGCACGGGGGGGG
>JAOEHI010000011.1:2026323-2040811 GCA_025447815.1 Percopsis transmontana
ACACACACACACACACACACACACACACACACACACACACACACACACACACACACACACACATAACATGCACACATCATCATATACATGGAATATATCCACAGACCAAAGGGTGGGTGCTTGGCTTTGTGAGAGACAAATATATATATGGCGGATTACAGTTTGTTCTTGTTTTAGCAATCACACAATAAAGGGAGGAAAACCAGGAAGACATTCCAGGGCTCCAGACTGCGACCATTTAGTCGCATTTGGCGACCATTTTTGTAGACAGTGCGACTACATTTTATGACTAGGCGCACCAGTGTGACTTGCAAATGCTCCCCATTTGTGTTTTTTATATGAATGTGTTGTGTTGCACGCCGATTAAAGTGGTGCGCCCTACATTTTGTGCTGGTGCTCCTAACATTTTCAGTAAGTAGCACCAGTGCTACTGGTGGAAACAGTTATGTCTGGAGCCCTGCATCCTAGGGGAGACAGACAGTGATCAGTATCAGCAGATGTCAAACCTTTTGCTCCGGGGGACACAGGAGCAATGTCGTACATTGTGGCATCTAATAACTTTTAGAGAATTTTAAAAGACTTTTTTAGGATTATGGACTAAGCCACTCGAACTGGTTCTTATTTTCCTTGTTTTCTTCAAATGTAATGTCTACTTACCACTTTGTATAGTGCTGAGACGGGTCTGTATGCAAACTCATTGCTGCTGTTGTCGCCAGGTCACACTCGTGCGCGTTTGTCACCTGGTTAAATAAAGGTAAAATAAAGTTAAATTCAACATACTATAGTATAGTAGTACCATAATGCTACTATTTCAAAAAATTGACCAAAATATTTTGTTTATTTCTCAATATACTGCATGATGATATGACCACAAAGGGGCCCAAATATTTACATATTTGATACCAATTACAGTGTTGGTTTCATACAATTTTTGTATTGTCTATATATTATCCTTAATATTGGGTTATTGTTACGATGCGGGGGTTCGTCCCCCTCCCCATTCATGCTCCTCACCGTCGGGCGGGGCTTACGCCACGCACCCCAGCTACACACCTGCGCCACATCGAGTGATCAGAACACATGGGGTGTAATTATAGGAGGACTATTGAAGTTACATTGTCCCGCGATACACTGTTGTGTTTTGCAGTAACGGCTGTCAGCTCTCGGCTCTCTCGTGTCTCGGTCCGGCTCGCGCCTGCACTCGTCCCGCACACTCGTTACAATTAGGACCTTTCAAATCAAGTAGTCCAGTTGAACAGCTCAAATCCATTTAAGATAAATAGGCATATTCACAGAAAACTGCAAAACGAGTTGATAGAAAAACACAATACAGGTATTATTTTATATAATCACCTATAAATCTCAGGTGTAGGGGTTTAATTGTTTAGTATTTAAATATATTGGACAGCATTTAATGTTTTTCTTAATTATTAGGAATCTACTTGAACGCTTAGGACAGAATTCCATGGCCCACCTGTCTGGTGGTCATGGTAACCCAAACTTATATGACCTTTATGCTTTTGTATTGAGGCTGATTATCAACATCATTAACATGTTTCCACCTGTGAGACAATCTGGTGTGGGCGTGCATGTGAATGCGAGCATTAGCATGTTGACTCTGCCCCAAGTCTGTCTTTTTACATGCTACAGTATCATTTATGGATATAGCTCTGTGGAGCAGATAAAGAATAAGGCCAAATGTTTTTGAGCTATGTGAAACACAATGCAATACGTCTATAAGAAAACCCTTGTATACTAAAAGAGAATAAAAAATGGTGTAGCTTAGCATGGAAAATCATCTTGCAGTTGCCTCCTATTAAAAAAACAAGAGTTTCACTGTTACACCTTCTGGTGAAGCCATAGGCAGGGGTTTCAAATAGGCTTCCAGCCAATCACAGCATTTCATCATTTCACTCTACACAAAATAAAATGTAAACATTTCTACTATTATTGAGTGAATTTAAAAGATAAACCACTTTAAAAGATAAACCGCTGGTAATTTTACAGTATGGGAGAATGCAAATAAGGTCAGATGTGTGTCTGGACTCCTGCAATAGAAACAATCCATCTTTCTGTTTAACAGATTTGTCAAAATGACACTGAAGCCAAGTATAGAATCAGTTTAAATATAAGGCCATTGGTGAGCATTTTCAGATGAGTTACTGGTCCAGGGAAATGAGATTTGACAGATGATTGATTGGAGGTGTTAGAATCATTAATTCATGGGCTGTCAAGGGTAGGGTTTTATATCTTATATCTTGATATCTTGGGACTGCCCTAATGGACAGGGTTTGACACTCCCTTGTTTGGGTGTGTTACTCCAAAAAAACATCTGGCTACACTGTCCGGCTTGGCGAAAAGTTGAACATAGCGGGCGACAAGGTGCGACCAAATCGTCGCGACTTAGCGACAAAAAAAAGTTCAGCCATGTTCAACTTTATGCAAATGAGGAGCGACAGAGTCAGGCAACGGCAAATTAAAGGGCAGATGTGTGTGTGTGCACCCACACGCATTTGGTTTACAGGGGAAGTCGTCCTATCATGGGAGCAAACATGTAGTGAGTTGACCAAAGGGGTTTTCAAAGGCAATCGGAGGAATAAATCAACATAAACCAGCCAAGCACATACAGTACAGCATGCACGAGTGCAAAGCCCAGCACTGTGCCCAGCAAATCATCCAATTATGACTTAGCCATGGGGGATCTCCGTGAAGCTGAAGATGGCCTGAAAAACGCCGGCCGTGGCACTGAGGCCAGCGCCAACAGTCATACAGCCCTGGCCCTTCAGCAGTAAAAGAATGCAAGCTTTATGAGTGGCTGTCATTTTTCCGTCTCGAGACCCATCGATAATCCGCAGAGGGGTCTTGATGTAAAAAAAAACTCTGTGGCACTGCAATGACAACATTGCAGTGACTGAAGCGTGTGGTCTCACTAGCACCGGTAGATCTCATTTAGCCAATTCTGTTTGACATTAAAAAGCAATATTCTTTCCTGCTGGAAACATGCTGTATCTATCGATTGTTGTCAGGAGCTGCCACGCAGGCGACAGGGAACAGTTAATCCAGCTGATCTGCAAGGATAAAACGAGGAGACGTAGGAAATGAACGGGAGAATGCAGGAGGTATAGAAAACAGAGAGCCAAAAAGCTGGGGGGGGGGGGGCTTAATGAGAACGCATAAGGGGGAAACGAAGACCCAAAAAGGAACATGCTGAAGTGGCGAGACAGAAAGAAACGGCAGTTGGGAAGGGACCCTATGAAAAAGTGGAGGAAAGTTGACACAGAGGTCAGACAGGGGTCACTAACAGCCAATCATCAGTCATCGCTGTAGCAGCGCCGCGATAGGTATAACAAGGATGAAAACAGAAATTGAAGGGCGACAGAAGGTGGGGTGCAGAAGTAGAAGAGGAGGAAATGTAAGAAGCTGAGATGATTGACAGGAGCGGGGGAAGCAAACATGAAATACAGAGGACTATATAATAGCAGGGATCCATTAGGCCTTTTCAATGGCTCTGTCCAACTGAAAATCCTTAGTAGGAGAATGGAATACTCTATACATGCACGTGAACACACGTGCACGCACACACACACACACACACACACATACATACTCTATATTTACGTGCACACACTTGAGTGCATTGCAAACACACCTGAGTGCATTGCCTAAGGTTCAATAAAATGATTCTTCTCATTGTGATTGTGTACATCCCCCCCACATCTCTGTGGATTCCTCAAGAGATAAGTCCAGGAATATGGCTCCATAAGTCCAGGTATGTCTCCATTTTTAACCAGGAAAAACATGGTGGCCTATTCATAAACATTCTGGCTCCATAAGTCCAGGAATATGGCTCCATTTTCAACCAGGAAAAACATGGTGGCCTATTCATAAACATTCTCTTAGTAATAGTAACGACAGGATGCTATTTGGGAGAACATGATTTCAAGATCTGAAATAACAAAATATTCTTCTTTTTTTATTTAGTTTTGTTGTCCTTGGTAAAATGTGCTAACAACCCATTGCGTTTGCAGGTGTGTTGCTCTACATAGATAATGAATGGAACATGTCTTGGTTGCTAGGTGACAGTACCGCATGCAAAGGTGTGTGTTTGTGTGTGTGAGCGTGTGCGTTCATTGGTTTGTAAGAGGGGGTATTTTGGTACTCTGTAGCAAGGATATTATTCCATCCAAAACGGAAGCAATATTCGGTTTTGTTCAGTAGCCCTAAACCTAAACCTTGCTTGCTTGTGAAAACAGCAAGTTTTTTTTTTCAAGTCTTTACCTGTAGGTCTGTCCATTGTTAGTGAAGCACAATCTTTTGATTAATAGGCTCGAGCTTAAACATTTCCTAATACACAACGCTGTGTGCTTGCAAAACTTAGCAAATTCTTAAATGGTTGATTTGAGTGTTTTTTACAGAGTCAGAGGAAGAATATACCCCTAGCCTGAGGAAAGCCCTCAAAGTAAAACTTGATGGAAAAGGAAGTAGGAGTCTGGAGACAGGGATATAAATAGCTTAATAAATGAATAAAAAAATCAAAAGTCCTTTTAAAATAAAAGACATCATGGTTTCAGCACAGGGATGCTGGGGTAAAAATAAACCGTAGTTGCTATTTTCTCCTCTTTCTCTGCCGGGGCTATTTTTAGCTCAAGACGTTCCTTCTTCAGAGAGCACAAGCACTCGTCTGCCACCCTGCCGCACGTGCGCTCCCCGGCACGTGCACTGGCTTCTGTGACACAGAGCCATTCAGTGCCACTTGAGATATGTGGAAATGTATGTAACGTCAACAAAAATAACGGAAATATAGATGCCAATCATGCCATCATTTCTGGCATAATTAACATGATTGTTTTTTGGTTTGGAAACAAACATCTTACATTTGTTCTAATGCTATTCAACGTTTGAACTGTATTCATCAAATGGTGTGTCCTCTAAATCCATTGTATTTTAACATTTCAGAGACATGACCCCCAAAAAGAAGTGCTTCATAATTTACAACCTCTATGGAGTTGCAAACTATGATTATTAATATACGTTAAATCATCTAAACAAATAAACAACCAGGAACATATATATATATATATATATATATAACTAGACTTAAAAAAAATGATTATTACAATTTTAAGTTAAAATTTGAAAGTTTAAAATCATGCCCCTACAGACACCTTTTGTGACATCTTTTGTTGAAACAAAATCAAATTGATGGCAAACACAACTAAATGTAGTTGCCAAAGTGATCAATGGAAGCTACAGTATGAAAGATTTGGATATTCACCCAAAAGCCCATAATGATTGTGGAAGCGCCGACTGAAGTATAATCGACGGGTAAAGCTGACAGCATGACTACCCGAGAGAAAAGGTGTGTGAGGCAGACATTAAGTGCTGTACATGACTTATGGCATCTTGGCATATTAGTCACACTGCAAGTACAGACAGTCATTGAAATATGCTTGTTGGGGTGTTTTACGATAGGGCTCTTTTTTTTTAAGTGTCGTTCCTGTCAATCATTCTTACAGGGATGTTCTGTGTCTGCTAACCAGATAATTCCTAGACAATGGCAGACACAAAATGCCACCAGGCATGCTTCATAGGAAGAACAGGAAGAACCTAGTTTAGAAACTGAAGTTAAATTAATCAGGGTTAATATATAAATTGTATTTAAAGGGGTGTAATCTAATCCCTGCACAATAAACAAAGAAGGAAATAATTTGACATGGAGAAAATCACAGCACCACATGAAGGCCATCAATCCCTCTCTGTAAATACTGTATATCTGCAATTCCTGCTTTGCCGTATTTACCAACTAATCCAAAAGCATACTGTACTCTTCTCCTGTTAGAGGTACCTGGCAGAACACACTAAACAGGATTAATTTAAATGTTAAAATGACTACTATGCACAATTAACATACACATTCTAATCTTATCCTGAAAATATATTTTAAAGGGGGAGTCTTTTACTAAATTTGTGGCAATTTTATATGATTATCCGAAACCTACAGTATATGTTACTTTCTTCACCAAAAATTGTATTGTATTTTATTCATATTATTATTTATATTTATATTAATATTTTATTTGTTGTTATTATTTTTTACGGGGATACTCTCACTGCCAGAACTACTAGAACAGCCCTTTTTGGAGGCATTCATTAATATTAATGAGCCACTGGCTGCTGATTGGCCCATTTGAAAACTGCAACTTTGTTTGATGTTTAGGAAGGGGTGAGTGGATGTGTCTTTGTAGTTGAACATTATTGGTACTCTTGTGAGGTCAAAACTAGCACTGATTCTGACTCACTTGTATTGCTGGTGACAATAACAAGGTCAAGATTCATGCTAAAAGGCCTCCACTAGGCATGGATCTTAATAAAGTGATGCACCCAAATCCGCCTTAAATAACTCTTTACATAATAATAAAACACAAAAAGATGAATGCTTGTTCAGTTCAAAAGTATTCTTTCTCTATACAATAAAAGACCAATATACTGTATGTTTATGTGGGACTTATATAACACAAACATAAAAAGCACAATCAAATGCATTTTCCCTGTCTTGGCAACTTGCAAAATGTAGATATTGATTTGTGGCAACATGCTTTTATCCCCCACACCACTCGCTGGCCTATGTGTTTGTTTACTCAGCAGGGTGCCTTTCTCTCTGCCTTCATCGTAACCTTGACAACACAGATGTTAACCGGCCATCTCCACTTCTTCTAGAAACTTTAGCTTGCAAGGTGCAAACCGTGTATTTTCTATGCACCTTACAAACTTGTGTGTGTGTGTGTCTATGCACTGCTCAGTGCAGGGTACAGAAGCAATACGCACAACACAAAGGGGGAAGGATAGTCTAGTGGTCTGGGTGTTCATCTCCCAGCCCGAGTACTCCTTGTAAGTCGCTTTGGATAAAAGCGTAAAATAAAAAATAAATAAAATGACCTAACAAAGTACTACAGTAGCCTACATCTGCATCTGCGTGCTGCTATGTGCGCAGAGTGTGTGCCAGCAGACAGTGCTGTCACATTAATTTATGCCAGTGTGTGGGTGAGGGAATTAATGTGTTGTAACATTGCTTCCATCTAGTGGTTAGGGAAAATTCTGCAGCCTGGGACACGTGACTTTTATACCATTTGCATTTATTCATAACACCTCCCTGTGGAAAACAAATCCCTAGTGCCTTGCGGCCCTGTCTGAACTGTGCGGTGAGACAGCATGACTGCACAAGTGTTGCAGGTTGAGCAAGGAATCCATAAATATTCAATTTCTCTGTAGAAGCAGCTGCTTTGAGTTAGATAAAAACGAGGCAACGATAGCTAAAGAGAGATTGCTCCTCTTCCCTTGTGTGCTATCTCAGGTTTTTATTTAAAAAATGTCTACTTTTCCAAATAATTAATTGTCTTCCCTTTTCCCGGTGGAAAGCAGGGTTTTAAATCAGTCGTAACAGTATCCTAATGTAAGTAATATTTTCCAGAAATATCCTGCCTTGGTTATGGAGTGAGGTTACAGTAGGCTACAATGATTTATAAAGCAAGATTCAATATGAAAAAGTCCTACTGGCAAATATATTTTGACTGTTTTAAAACGTGATCTCTAAACAGTTTTAAAACAGTTTATAAAATGTGTTTTGTATACAGTAGGTTACAATTACTACTTCACTTTAAGAATTTCTGTCTTAACCTTTGATCACCTCAGGAATCAATGCAAACCAGTGTCAGATGTTCCGTGAAGGCCTGATAGAAACGAGGACACAGAGATTTGACGGTGGTTACGCCCCCTGCGGGAGTGCATTGGTAATAACTTTATTGCAAAAATACAGGTTCCCTCTTTCCCCGAGCAACACCAGCCCAGAACTGACACACACAGCCTACACACACCCACATACAATAAGCCATCTGCGATACACGACCCTCTCTATCCATCCCTCTCTCCCATTAACCAGACTCATTCACAAGCACACTTTCACATCTTGCCTATCTCGCTTTACATTCAGTATCTCTGTGCTATATCCAGCCCCGCTGCTCTCTTTTTCTATTCCATTGACTGGAACACAGCAGATGCAGAAATACACAGTTCAAACCAGCAGCACTGCATTGAGATCCCCTCTCTGTGGCAGAGTCCCCGTCACAGTACATTAGCACATTTTTGAGAGTGGGCGTGTCTGCCTCCTGTCAATCTCTGATACAAGATCATGAGGGAAGGTTGATTTGCATAGCGGACTCATGCGCTACAATTGGCTACATTCTCTCACATCCAGAAACCAAATAAAACGACAACGACAACTGAACCAAACCCAAACTGAAAAAAAAATCAGCAATGTTAAAATACACTGTCTGAATTAAGTACCAACCTTTGGTTTAGTTAAAACGATCAATCAACCTTAATTCTTTTTTTACAGTGGCCATCAACAACTTTGTTTTTAATACCATATTTAGTAGAATAAAGCATATAATAAATTTTCGCTACACATGTCAGGACGCTGTAAAGGGGGCAAATACAGTTTTTTTTTTTTTACTGGTCGCACCTGTTTAAGTAACGGTTCACACCTGTTTGAACTGAGAAATGGCTGACATCTCTGTGAATAGGATAGCTCACAAGCTGAAAATATACCTCTAATACATATATCATATCATATAAAGCGTATTCATACTAGACATGTCACTTGTCTCAGGCTGAAAATGAGTACTTCCTGTACACATCCGAAGGCTCTAAATCAGAGTCATAGGGAGCAAGTAATAATACAGTGTGACTCCATAAGTGCCATTAAAGCTCACCTGAGACCTACAGTAAAGCAGACTCCATTGACTCCTCACCAGCTACCGCACCCTTAGGGGGGCGCTTATCATGCAAACACCCCCACTCAGCAAGTGCACATCTGCCGAGCAACTGTCGCAAAAGTGCACTTGAATCACGTGGCCTGTGAATCTCCATCTCAATCGACAGAAGCGTAGGAGAACACTACAATGATCCGGGCTTCTCTTCTTTCTTCCAATCTCCAAGCGCCCCCGCGCCTGTTAGCTAGCGCTATGGCTGCCGGCTACAAATTAAGAAAAGTAGAAAGAAAGAAGAGAACTAGGAAGCGCTTGTCTTGTTTAATCTCCCGGTAGAAACGGGAGAGCTGTCATTAGGTCGCCGAGCGGTTTTTGGGGGAGGGAGGCGGGGGCGGGCAGAAAACTCCAGCTAGACACTTGTGAAGTGCACTCCACTCCTCTTTAAAATGCAGACATGAGGAAGTATCACTTAAGTTTATCAATATATTAATTATCATTATCAACATTCCGTAAGGTCTTATTAAATAACATACAGGTTTCATACATGAGTTTTTCTGTACATGACTTTTAGTTAATATAGAGTTCAGTCTCGGACAGGATTACTGTGTGCACACAGGGGGGGAAAACATGGTCGTCCCTCAGGTTGGCACGGAATCCAACCCTTTTCAGGTGAATGTACTTTAAGTCCATCAGGAAATGCCCGTGAAGAAAGAGGAAGAGGCGTGGCTACTTGATAAGAATCTCCCCGAGTTGAGGATCCTGTGGCGGGGTTTGGGGGGGGGGGGGATTGGCTGGGATTGGGGGCGTGTCTGTTAAAGAGTTTAGTTTCCTCTGAAAGCATCCCAGTTGGACCAGGCTAGCAGGCTAACGACGCAAGGCTACAAGCAGCTAGCTGGCGGGGCTGACCACACAGGGACAGCGGCCAGAAGCAAGGGAAAGAAAACCTCAGTCCCGGGTAGTAGGTAGGGGAAGTTGAGGTGGTTCCTTGAGCTCCATCCTGAAGGTGGGGGTGGGGGGGTTCCGGGTTAGAGTGACTGCATAGACAGAGTAAAGGACTTGAAGGCAGGGAGGTAAGGGTGCGCTAAGCTAAGAGTGCTGCAGGGTTAAGAGAAGGCCTACGTCATTCTAGGTGTATTTCTGTGTGTGTTTCTCAATGTTTGTTGTCGTGGGTGGGTGGTGGTGGTAGTGGTGGTGGTGGTAAGGGTTAGGTCGATCCTCCTGAGCCAGTCCCAGGTCCGTCAAGGCAAGGTCGTCGAGGACCCCGCAGTGGCTGCCCTGTGACATGCCTGTGTGGAAGGGCCAGAGGAGCCGTCAGTGAAGTAGAGCAGGATTCTGGTCAGAAGATAGCTTGACCCCTGTCAGACACAGCCAAAAACTCCCCGCACCACTGGACAGCTCCTGGAATGGAGAGGGGGTGGGGGAGCGGGGGAGGGAGGGGTCGCGATTGATGGGTTAACTTAGAAGCCAGTAATGACATTTCTTGGGCGGTTTTAAGGAAAATGTCGGTGTTTATTTATTCTTCCCTTTCGTCGTATCTCGAATGTATATATTAATTTATTTTACACAAGGTGAGTCATTCTTTGTTTTTGGAATGGATATATACTATCTGGACTTTAAAAATGCCACTTCAACAGTTTTGGCTCACAGGCAGACGGCTGACTAATGAAAAGACTGGATTTCTCTGGGATTTTATTAAAGCATATTACATTTAAAGAAAAAGCTTGAATCTGTGAATCGACATTAAAAGGTACACATTCCAAAATAAATGTTTATAGATATCAGTTACTTTGTGAGTTATATTGTTCCTGCATTAGGTGAAGGTCATTCTGTGACTGGTGGCTGGATCAAGTTATTGCCCGAAAGAAAGAATGCAGAATGAAGATGCTCTAATGTAAATACCTAGAGTATTTCTAAACTAACAGTGACACTACTGACATTTGGACTGGTCATGTACTGAAGTTGACAGACGTCTCTCGGAGGGATACATGACAGTTTGTGACAAAAAAGAAGTCTTTGAGTAGAGGACGTTGAGTTGACCTATCTAACAGCACAATGCTTTTATCTGTAGTTATGTATCAAATGCATTTTCCCATGATGATTTTAACAGGACATGGCCTGCCTAATTTGATAATTTCATTGGAAAGAAAGAAACAAATAAACAAACACAAATATACTGACTGAGGATTCCAATGTGTTCATCAAATATAGCGGAGAATATGTACCATTTGATTTTTCCTATACGTTTTCGGCAGATAATAATAATAATAATAATATTTAATATGAAAATATACTGCGCAGGTGTAACACCGATATTTTCCTTTCAAGACTACAATGCTAATTTTGATACGCTCACTGTGGCGTTTACCTGTGAGGCAGTGCAGGGATGTGGTGATGGAGGGGGGTGTTGGAGATATGCGAGATGGGGGGAGGGTGATGATGGTGGTTTAATAGCAACAGGGACTCAGAAGAGAGGAAGTAAGCAAGGGGAGGCACTGACATCTGCCTGCTTCACCTTAGAGAGAGAAGAGGTGGGGAGAGAGAGAGAGAAAGAGAGAAGGAGAGGGAGAGAGAGGGAGACAGATTGGCAAATCAAGAACGAGACAAAAGGAAGGCACAGGAAGGGGGCACAGGAGGGATAGCACGGCATAAAGAGAGAGAGAGAGAGAGAGAGAGAGAGAGAGAGAGAGAGAGAGAGAGAGAGAGAGAGAGAGAGAGAGAGAAAAGAAACGTACAAAGTGCCGAGGTGAAACACTCGGGTGCGCGGTTCACCGGCGCGACCACACGGGGGCAGCAGAGCGAAGGAAGAAAATAAAAAAAACGTGACTCACAAAGCTGCGCGTTGCAGTGAGCCGGCTGCGGCGTGAGGTCACCACCGTCCCACTCAGGCTACGTCCGAGTCGCTGCAGGTTTTCCCCGTCGGCAGGCCCCGCCCCCAAGCGCAGATCCTGCATCACCACTGGCTGGAGAAGGGTGAAAGTGACAGACAGACAAACGTGCCGCAGTCTGTGAACATGTGAGGGAACCCGGGCGGAAAAGTACGCCGCATAGAGGAGAGAGACACCAACACACACTGTGTAGAAAAACACAAAGCAATCCTGTGTGTGTGTGTGTGTGTGGGGTGGGACATAGTTGACCTTGCTGAGGTAGGTGGGGGTGCTGCTACAGTTGGCCCCATACACACTCCTCTCCATGTCCGCGCTGGGGGTCTGGGAGCGAGTCTGCCCCGCCACCCTATATATGAGCCTCTCCGACGGGCTGCAGCCTTAAAACACACACAGGAAATACTGGGCATCACCCCCTTTCACACGCACAGCAGAGGGCTTTTGACTGGCAATGTACGGCAGGCGTTGCTAAGCTACTGTATGCATGCAGACCGATGTGGCAGGTGAGTAAGCAGGTAAACACATTACGGTCTAAAAACACTTTCAAACCATATTTAGATTGTGTGTAAATGTGAACATGCATTTTCCTCTAGATAAAATCAATGAGAAGGGCTTCAGCAGCAAATAAAGATTGTAAAAGATGTAAATAATTCTAAGCATATGTGAGTCTACTGTATGTATTTTATCATTATTTTATTTGTATTGTCTGTGTAATTGTCTGTGTATCTGGGACACAAAGTCCCCAAATGTGCTGTGTGTGTGTGTGTGTGTGTGTGTGTGTGTGTGTGTGTGTGTGTGTGTGTGTGTGTGTGTGTGTGTGTGTGTGTCTACCTGTCCTGCCGGCCTGCAGGCTGGCCTGGTAGAGGGAGTCCAGCTCGGTGAGCTCCGCCTCCTCCGGGTCCTGCGGGTCCCTGCGCTGCCCAGGGGCATGCTGGGAGCCGTGGTGCCCAGGGGAGGCCTGCGGCGCGATGGGCACGCAGCGGTCGGGGGGCGTGCTGTAGGGCGTCACCACGGCGTCCGGGCGGTCCAGGCTCCAGGAGGACCAGTGGCGGGTGGGGGCCTCGGGGGAGGGGGCGGGGGAGGGGGCGGGCTGCGGGGACGCGCGGCGAGGCGGCTGCCACACGGGCGTGGCTGCTTTCCTCCTCTGACCAGAGGCCTCGTAGGGGGGAGGGGGAGGGGGAGGGGGAGGGGGCGCAGGGGGGCGGGGAGGGGGAGCGAGGTGCGGGGGACGCGCGGCGGCGTGGGAATCCCAGAGGCGCAGGGGCAGCGAGGGCAGGGAGATGGCCAGGTGCCTCCCCAGGGGTCTGATGCTCACCCCCCCCGCCTGCAGCGCCTCACACAGCCTCACCCCCTCCACCTCCGCCTCCCCCTCCCCGGGCCCGCAGGGGTGGGGGAGGGGGAGGGTGAGCGGGGGCCGGTAGGGAGGCGGAGGGGGCGGGTCCGGGCCCGGGGCGGCCCCCCGATTGGCCGTCGCCTGCTCCTCTTCCTCTTCCTCCTGGTCGGGCGTCAGCAGTACTTGGTGCGGGCCAGGCTGTTCACTGGGAGGACACAAGAGGGAGGGGGGGGGGCGTGTCAGGCACACAGCTGCTATGACGACAGGCGAGCTACTTCATAGAGGAAGGTCACACACGCACACACACGCACACACACATATCGTATAGGAACACATATGCATGCACGCACACACACACACACACACACAGCTAGCTTAGCCTTGTGCAAGCGGCACATTCTCAAGAAATGCATGTAGAATCTCACAGCCTTCGCGTAGCTCACAGCCATGCGGCGTACGAGTCACACGGGGACGGAAGCTTGGCTTGATTCATCAGAAGATCACCACGGATACACCCAGCTCCAAGCACACCGTGTTTCAGTTCAAGGGCAAAACACGACTCTAAATGTAATAGACGCACAACTAAAGCAGCGCTGCTGGGAAAGTGTAACGCTGGTGTAATTTGGGCTCACCGCTGCCGTACATTGGCTATTGATTTACATTTATTTGATGCGGGATATGATTTATGTGGAACATTAGTGGTTACTCGCTGAAGGGGGATTAGAGGGAGTAATGGCATCGCCGTCTTGCTGTATAGGTGTGTGTGTGTGTGTGTGTGTGTACGGTGTGTAATATTTAATGTGCGCATGCTTACAGGTTGTGTGCCTGTGAATCATGTTGAACTATTTGTGTGTGAGTTGGCATGCTTGTGTGTGTTAGTGTGTGTGTGTGTCTGTGCGTGTGCGCTATTAAGTAAGTGAGTACGAGTACCGACCCCCAATCCCCATATTAACACTCCCCGTCTCCTCCAGCCCCAGTAATTACCCAGAAGGCTTTGCAGCAGAGAGCCATAAATCAGGGGGCCGGTGCTGATCAATAGAGGAGAGGAGGAAGGTAATAAACGAGGGGAGCGCAGAGCTCCTCTCCTCCTTCTGTTCCTCCAGCTTCAGCCCAACTGACTACAGTGAACCGCCCTCACACACACACACACACACACACACACTCACACTCACACACAGAACCAAGGGAACCGGATCAGTTGATTTAGCAGACAGTCAGGGTACAACACCGCGGCACATAGCAGGATAAAGCCCGACACGCACGCACATACAGTACAGGCAGCTTGACAGCAAGGGACAGTAGCACACTGACAGACTGACAACGCATTCACCGCTCTGTCACCGGACGCGCGAACACACACACACACACACACACACACACACACACACACACAGACGGCAATGAGACGGGTTGGCAGCCCACAGATACAAAGAGCATTGTAGCGCAGTGAAACCGGCGAGGCACAGAAAAGCAGATCCCCTCTCTCTCTCTCTCTCTCTCTCTCTCTC
>JAOEHI010000011.1:2057380-2082139 GCA_025447815.1 Percopsis transmontana
CCCCTTCCCCTGGTTGTTCGCCCGGTACTTATACGTGTGGGTAACCCGCCCCCCCCCCCCCCCCCCAGCTACCAGCTAAATCTGATTACACCTATCCAGACACAGGGAGGGGGCCATTGGGGGAGTATTGGAACACGGCCCCGTTGTTCTTGGCACTTGGCACCCCATTGGCTGCTGTGGCTAGAGTTATAGCCGGACGGAGGGGTCAAACGTTAGTACCCCAGCCCCCTATAGTCCCTAATTCCTGGTTGAGGAATGAACCCTATGCATCCTGGGGCCTGTAGTTTTTTGCGGATGCTGCATGGCTAGGCTAGGTAACACGTGTATGCGTATCTACACCACATGCAAGATCATAGTGCATGATTTACCACAGGTCTCTCTCTCTCTCTCTCTCTCTCTCTCTCTCTCTCTCTCTCTCTCTCTCTCTCGAGCTGTAACACCGATCCCCCTCTTTTAATCCTCCCTTGCTCCCCTTTAATTTGCTACACTCTCACCTCCCCTTTCTGCTCCTTTCCTCCTCTATTGGTGCTGGAAGGTAAGAAACACAAGATTTTGGAACATGAATGTCTTTGTGTATGTGTTAGTTGTATATATGTTTGTGTGTGTGTGCCCGTTTCTGCTTGTCTCTGTATTTGAGAATGAGGGAGGAAGTCAACAGACGGTTGAAAGCTTTAAAGCTGAAGGGGAGATGACTGGAGCCTTTAAAGAAAATCAATGATTTACATTAACCTGGCTCATCCACCTCAGCTCTGGCGGCAGTTTAGGTCTGCCCATCACTCTCTTTTAGATCTGCTGGGGGCTGCCAGACAGGAAATGAAATGAGAAAGTTTACTTTGCTCTCAGGATTCCCCTCGCCCCCCAGACGGCAGTGAAGGGTTATGACGTGAATAGGTTTTGCAGATTGAAACTACGCTTTGCTGTCAGTTTGATAGGAAGAATGGTGGGCAACAGTTATCGTTTGCGATAATGAGATTAAGGCATTTTTCATTGAATAATAATTATTACACTGCCGTTATGTTTCCTCAAATGTTAAACATTTGCTTGCCTTAACTCAATTTTATATGAATGGACCGGCAGTGAAAACACTGGAGAAGCAGCACATCTGCACACAACCAGTCCTAATGCCGCATGGACCCCCTGGGATGACAGTGTACTGTAGGGAAACACGTTTGTTTAGGTTGGACCGTGTATCTTTAAAAGAATTTTAGCACGTTTAGTTCAGTTTTATAAAAAATATATTCACAGAAATTATAAAAAACGCAGCAATTTGGTGACATTCTGTCTCTTATTAGTTATTGCAAAAATGTCTACGTTTTGAGTTATTTTATATCTGAAGAGAACCTGTATTAGGGCCAAGGCTCGCAATGGGCAGTCCTGAGATACTTTTGTGGCGGTTATGAGCTATGACCTACAACTTTTTTGGGGGGTAATGGGTCAAAAATGTGCTGTTTTATTAGTCTTATAGATATCCAGTATCATAGATCTGGTCTGTTACTCAAGATGGTTGTCTGTTGGCGGGAAAGGAGAAGATGATTGCGACTGGCTGGACTAGAATCGATACTGTCTTTGACAGGAACACTTATCTGGTGTTTCTTTCTCTCTCTCTCTCTCTCTCTCTCTCTCTCTCTCTCTCTCGCTCTCGCTGTGTCTCTCTCTCTCGACTCCTTGACAGCGTGCAAAAGTTTACTCAACAAGAAGTCTGAATCTGCCAAGGTAAGGGGTTCTTCTCTTCTTGTCCTCTCTCCTCCTATATGTTTCAGTGTCGTTTTCTCATCTTTCTACTCTGTTTCTCAATCTTTTCCTTTCGTTATCCCTTTCGTTTAATTATTAGAGCAGTAGCTCTAATAATTAAAACATTTCCTCAAATATTACTTGAATTATATTTTTTTTGTTTATGATCACATCCCCCTCTCCCCCTTCCCCTTCCGTCATTCGCTGCGCTCTTCTCCGAGCAGCACATCCTCTGGTTGTGGTCCCCCTCCCCTTTCCCCTTGCCTTTCCACCTCCCGCCTTGCTCTCTCCACTCTCCGCCCAGCCTGCCCCGGGGGGGGGGTCACTCTGTGCCGTTAAGTGGCGGAGGCACGGAGAGTTAGTGGTGCAGTAAAAAGGATGATCTAGAGGCCATTCTTCTGCACTCAGCACCTCTCATTTAACCCTGTTAGCTCTCAACAGCCTGGGAGCACCCAGCCATTATGACCCCGCTTTTCCTAAATGGCAGAAGATTCTAATGCATCTGTGTGTGTGTGTGTGTGCGTGTGTGTGTGTGCGTGTGTGTACGTGCGCGCGTGTCTTCACCTCAGCCCTCGACCAACAACAGTAAGAACAGCATAGTGAGCGCCATCAATGCGCTGAAAGACAGCAGCTCAGCGACCAACTCCCAGATGGTACAGTAGGCTGTCGCAGTGTGTCTCTCTCCACCCAGTGACACCCGTAGTCTCACACTAGTGCTGTCTCTCACCTGCCAGTGTCTTGAGGCGCTGCTTTTTTTTTTCACCTCTCCACCTACCTTTCCGGACGCGTCACAACCATTTCCCCAGTTTCACCTGTGCCACAATCACCTTTGTGTTGTTTTTTTGAGGTTCCCTTTTTGGAATCCATTATAAATTTAATTACAAATGCTCATCCAGTACTCATCTCTAATATGTGCATGTTGTTTGGTTTTAAAGGCGCATGCATTTCTCTTGAGGAGTATATGGTACTAAACACCTACACCAATATTTACTACTACAACTGAATTTCCCAAGGGGATGAATACAGTGTCTGTCTATCTGTCTGTCTAATCCGAAACATCTCTTCTGGAAATCAAATGATCTTGCCCCCTCCACACACCCTATCTACCACCCATCTCTTCTAACACCCTGCCCAGCCCTACATCCATTATAAACAGCCACCCATCTGCCTACCATAACCTACTGTACCGTAATCTTACTGACAGTCACTCAGTCCTTATGTCCCATCATCCTTTGCTAGCGTGACATAGTTCTACACAAGCATTGCTCGCATGCGCAACTTTCTTCATCCTGTAGCGGTGCGTTAGCCGAACACGGACGCCGTCTGGCCTTATGACGTAGTGCTTCTCAGCTGGTGGTACGGGACCCAAAAGTAGATTACAGCAGTGCAATACCACCTAGCTAGGAGAACGTTCATGGTGGAGATGAGACTTTGGGTCCCACTGCAGAACCACTTGAGAGGCACTGGTAAGTGTTTGTTTTTCTGCTCGACTTACGCACTTGTATTCTTCACTGCAGGAGTCCCAGAGCACAGTGGTCCACAACCCTGCCGACGGCGTCAAGGTAATGCATCTGTTGGTTGGGGTTGATTTTGTAGGGTTATTTTCAGTGTCACTTGCGAAGGTGCATGTGCTCCCCCATGCCGCCACGCTCCCCCCTCCGACTGGAGGCAAGCTTTATTAATCCCAGTGTCTCTTTTTTCCCCCCTTTTTTTTCCTTATTGTACACTCGCTCCAGGGATCAACGGAGAGTAACGCTACCGTCGACGAGGATGAAATGAAAGGTAGGAAAGCTACTAAATCTTTTTTTTTTATTATTTTTTTTTGTGGTCCTACTTTTTGACCTCCCTCCCTCCCTCCCTCCCTCCCTCCCTCCCTCATAGAGAATAGTGTGGTATATACACAGTAGTGGTTAGCGTGCGCTAGTTGTGGTGAGGTACCACGTGACTCTCACACACTGACCGTGTGCCTACGGTGTGTTTGTGTGTGTGTGTGTGTGTGTTTTAGCGGACAGCTCGATGCTGAGTCAGAGCAGTGCCGCAGACGAGATGCCCCCCCTTCTGTCCTCACCTCAAAGCTCACCTGCCAGTAAGTGGATCCATGGCAACCAAAAGATATATGGTCGCCCCTGGCAAGGCCCGCCCCCCAACACCCCTCGGCCTTTTGGTCGTCACAGGCAACGATGGCCAACCCCACCCCCCCCGACTGTGAACCCACCAAGCTTTGTGTGCTCTGGCTTGTGTGTTTGTTCCCCCGGTGATCGCCACATCTGTCCCCACATCTGCCCCCCCCCCCCCCCGTCATCCTAATGAGACAGCTGCTGCAGGGAGCTTTGCTTTCTGCTTTCCCTGCAGCTGTGTGTCCTAAGATGTCCTCCTGCGGCCCCGCTGCAGCTTGGGTTTAGCCCTGCAAAGACCTGGCCTGTAGGGGCGCCAGGGAGCCCCCCTATTTCTCCTGTCCTCTTCTCCTCCTCCTCTTCTCTCATCTGAAACAGTCCCCATTCTACTTCTGTTTTCTTCTGTTCCTTTTATCCTCCTCCTTCTCTACGCCTCCTCTACTCGCCCTCTCTTTCTCTTCTCTGCCCTTCCCTCTTCTCTCCTCTTCTTTTCTTTCGTCTCTGTCCTCACCTCCCTTCCTGCTCTATTTGGTTCAGTGTTCTTCCTTCTCTCCTTTTTGACTTTTCTTGTCTGTATACCTCCGCCCCTCCTGTTCCACCTGTTATCCCCCCCCACCCCCACACTACATCTGCCTGAAGGACAGTCTCTCTCTCCTGGCCCGCCCCCACAGCTGCTCGGCCTCCACCTCCCCTCTCTCTCTCCGCTCTGGTTTTAGTCTGGAGTCCTTCCTCTGTCTTTGCTCCTTGAACAGGCAGCGTTCCCTCAGGCCTTGCGTGAGCCACAGTAACGCACAGTGACTTCCCATCCCCTGTCCGCCAACATGGTTTAGTTCGAGGAAAAGAACGTTGCGAGTCGTTGCCGCCGGAGACGCAGAGCGAACAGAGCAGGGCCGCTGCGAAAGCGACTCGCTTTACCAAACGCTTCGGATCCCTTACCCTACTCCCCCCCCCCCTCCCTCTCTCTCTCTCCCACTCTCCCACACGCTGTGTCTTCAGGCCGCTCATCCGACTGTCTCCCGAAAACCCACGCTAACTGTCGCATATCTGTCTGTCTGTCTGTCTGTCTGTGGGGAGATGTGCACTCAGCCGTGTTTTAGCGTCCATGTTGTTCTGTTCTCTGTCCGCATTCCTTTAATTGCATGACAGTTGCGTGTGTGCGCCGTATATATTCATTCATTTTCTGTGCGTGCATGCCTGCATTGTCCTTTGTGTGTGTGGACAGGCAAATTTTTTGGGTGTGTCTATGCATGTATTTCTTTGCGCGTGTGTGTGTGTGTTGACCATACGTTGTTTGTTACAGCTGTTCCGCCGCATGATGTAAAGCGCATGGCATGGAACAGCACGGGAAACAGTTCCTGGCCTGACTCGGAACAATCTCAGTCCGCCCCTTCCTCTGCTCCTTCCTCCGCTCCACTAGGGAGCAGCACCGTCCCCACTAAAAGCAACACTCAGCAGAGTAAGATAACTCACCCGCCTCTTAGCTAGCTAGCTAGCTAGCTAGCTCTGGCCAAAAGCTTCTTTCCCCCCCCTAAATAAAGACATTTTGTCTTCGGTGAATAAATATGCATCTGAAATGGAAACTACAGTGGCTATTTATTCTTAGATTCTTGGATTAGTTTACAAATGTATTTAATTAGTTTGATTGTCTTAACGTCTAATTTTTTTATTATAATGACGTTCTCCTATAGAATGTATTGTACTTGGTTTGTTTTCTAGTCATATATTGCCAAATATTCCTTTGGATTTTGACCTGCACTGCATCTAATGGTCAATTTGTGAGATTGTGGTTTGGTTGCAGGCGAACAACAGTGTGGAAAAAGCAATTTCACACATCAAAATAAAATTTGCTCTTTGATTGGTTTACCAAGATCCCATTAGCAGACAGAAATGAAGTTAGTCAAGGCCAGCTGTGGAGAAGACACAGTAGTTTACACTGCAAATTAAAACATGTATGAATGTCTCACTCAGACAAACCGAAGGCAGGAGAACCGTCTTTGTTTCTCTCCAGCAAGGAGAGCAGACCAAGGGAAGTTTAGGGAGTAGACACAGGAACAGGGCTGAACGGATGTGATGTAATGTGGGATTTGTCTCCAGAGCATTGCTGCTTACTTTATTGTTCTCACACTCGTACTTCCCCTCCATCTCCCCAGCATTAATCAAGCTCTCTGTCTCTCTCTCTCCGTCTGTCTGTCTGTCTCTCGCCCTATCCTGTCCCTAGCTCGTAAACAGGAGATCATCAAGATAACAGAACAGCTGATTGAAGCGGTCAACAATGGAGACTTTGAGGCCTACACGTAAGTGCAGCTCCCGTAGACACCGCTGGCCGTAACATCAGGCGTATTGTGCCTTTCTTATAATGAAGGACCAATGCAGTGTAGGTTTAATGTACTGTAAGTAGACATGCTGTAGGACGGTAATCCTTGGTTCTCTGTCCCTCTCTGTTCCCCTGCTCTAATCCCCCTTCTCTCCTTCCCTCCTTCCTTCCTTCCCTCCTTCTTTTCTCTCTCTTCCCTCAGGAGGATTTGTGACCCCGGGCTGACCTCCTTTGAACCAGAGGCCTTGGGGAACCTGGTGGAGGGCATGGACTTTCACAAGTTCTACTTTGAAAACTGTGAGTCTCCAGGTGTGCAACGCGCACTGACCTTGGTCATATACTATAGGGCACTGTGGGTTTGTTTGTATCTTCTTTTGAGTACTAGAAGGTTGGGGTCTGCCTCCACCCACCCCTCACGCCCCTGGGTTTGCTTGGATTAGCCTGGTGGGATACACTCCACCCATTATGTACTTCCCACAAGGAGAAATGAAATGCTGGGATTTGACATGTTCAAATTGCCGGTAGGCACAGACAGAGGCCTTGTATGTGGCACTGTTATGTGGTTCTGTGTTACTTTGCCATATTCTGCTATCTGCGGGCAGGCCCATTGTCTTTGTTTGTGTATATATATATATATATATATATATATATGTGTGTGTATGTATATACAGTATATACATAAATGATGTTCTCTAATTTTCTGTCTGAATCCAGTGTTAAGCAAGAACAGCAAGCCGGTGCACACCACCCTGCTCAACCCCCATGTGCACCTGATTGGAGAGGACGCCGCGTGCATCGCCTACATCCGGCTGACGCAGTTCGTGGACTCCACAGGGCGCCCGCGCTCCAGCCAATCGGAGGAGACCAGGGTGTGGCATCGCCGCGATGGCAAGTGGCTCAATGTGCACTTCCATTGCTCTGGAGCGCCTGCGGCACCACTACAGTGATCAGGTCTGCTGGTCATACAGTCTAGTGCGCACACACACACACACACACACACACACACACACACACACACACACACACACACATGCATGCAGGCTCAACCTAAGTGGAAAATAATCTGATTTCCAGTAATGAATATGGATGGCACTTAAAGGTCCACTAAGCGATGTTTTAGACACAAAAAATAATAAAAATGAATATATTTAATCTTTTTATGTTTTAACCACTCAAGTGTGATGGAGGTTGAAATCATTGTGCACAATTTTAGTTGACACAGCACGAGTTCCCCTGCCACGGAAGTTGAAGCAGCCTTAAGTTGCATTTTTGTACATTTTGACTTTTTTTCTCTACCAAACACAGTGAAAAATAACCATAACATATCTATTATTTATTATAACTTAACTATTTAAAAATGTTTAACTGTTGGACTCTCAGCTACTGGAGCCAAATGACAACACAGTTTTTCTGCCTTGCAATAGTTACTAATTGATCCCCCCTTCCCCTTCCACCTTCTCCTCCCCCAGTGGTCCTGAGCCTCCAGTCTACTGGAGTGTGTCTTTTTGGGGGGCAGTTTTTTCGGCAAGCGTGTTTAAGGGGCGTGTCCTCTGTGTGGATCGGCTAATGCCAGGAGCCCGGCCGGGCGAGATTGCATCCCTCTCCACGACACCAACCAATCCCGTCCCTCCTTTGACCTGCTGGGGGCCGGCTGAACACGGAACTCCGCCCCCATGGGATGATGCATGCATCTGGCGCCCTGATACGAGGGCGCACCTTTGCCCTCTGACTCTTCCCCGGCTGCCATCTTTTTTCTGCCCGTGCGAGATGAGACGTCCGGGGGAGGAGAGAGAGAGTTTACAGTTGAACTTGTGACAGTTTATGAGTATGAGTTATGAATATGCTGTAATTATAGATGTACCAGAAACCACCAAAATCCCAAACAAGCATTTATATTTACTATCTATTAATGGAGAAACTGAGGGAAGTTTGAGAGTAGCGGCTGAGATTTTGAACGCATTTGGCATTCTAGTGATTATCGGGCAGAAAGTGTCGTGCTGGATACCAGCAGTTGACGTAAAGACGTAGGGATACGTTTCCTGAGGGGAATTTAAACAGTCAGTTCTATCAGAATGTGTGAGAGTACTTTATGGAGCTCGAGAAACTTGATATCAGAAACGTGAAGCACCAAAGTGTAGAACTTTAGGCTTTTTATGTGTTCATGTGTTCTGTTTGTTTCTTTTTTAATTTGTATGCCTGTTTTTGTTTTTTGATTGGCGGGATAGCCGGGGGGTGGGGGGTGGTGGTGGGCTGGGATTAGGGTGAGTGTTTCAGATTGACGTGTTTCCTTGTGTTTTTAGTGTCCCGTCCCGTTGCATTTCTCGTGAATAACCAGAGACTCGTGTGTCGTGTCTGACTGATATTCGAGGCTACTTTTTACATGACTGCGTTTTTAAACTGGGTTTTATTGTGCAAGTCTAAAAGCTGCCATGTTGTGCGACCTGTTCCCATCTGTCCGTATGCAGCGGAGGGAGAGGCAGGGCCAGGGAGGGCACCTGGGCTTGCATGTTTGCCTGCCGCCTCTCCCTCGCTCACCCCCCTTCCTTTAATGTGTCTCTTTCTAAAGTCCCTCTCTCCCAATTCCCACCCTCCTGTTTTCTCCGCTTTCTGCTGTAAAGGGCCTGTTTTGTTTATAATCACAGTGTAAATACAGTGTATGTATAGATATCTGTAGAAAAAAAGAGTTGTAATATATGTACATGCATCCCAGAGACACTCATCCTGTGCATCTGGCTGTGGGACGGTCTCATGACACCCCCTCCCCCTTTCCCCATTAGACTCCCATTATGACCTCACTTCCTGTTTCAGCTTGAGAGCATTCAATCTTTATGAACATCATGAACATTTAAACACTTTATCAAAGCATATTTGATTTGTTATTAACTCTCTTCTTAAAATATACTAGTAGTAAGTGAACGTTCTGTATCGTACAACAGTCAATATTCCCACAAACACACACAAGTGCACCCACCAGCTGACGTCCCATGGCCACATGACTGTTTTGGCCAACAGGGAACATGCCTGTTGAGGATGAACGACCCTCCCTGTTTGGTTTTATTGATTGGAGACCTTCGTCATACCTGTCTGTACCTGTGATCCCACAATACTGTGAGCGCTCTCTGCCATGCAGTGTAACAACACATATCATATGCGCATTGCACACGCACGCACACACACACACACGGCTGGTGGTGTGTCGGGCTCTGTAACATATCTGCACCGCTACTTTCTGTGACCACGGCACATAATGTTTGGCTGTGCTATCTGTCTCTATCCCATTCGTACAGAGTTGTATCTATCTATATCGCACCGGTGTCCGCGAAAATACTGAATCTTAAAATGTCTGTTTGTACCGCTTTCTGTTGTTTCTCTGTTTTTTGCCCCGTGTTCCTGGTTTTTAGAGTTGTTGGGTTTTTTTGTTGTTTGTTTTTGTTTTTTTTTGTCGCTGTTGCCGTTAATTGTCGTTTTGCCGTTTGGTAATTTTGCCGCTCTGCCAAGCTAAGAGTTCTGCACTCTTCCTCAGACACACACAAAACATACAAGCGCACACGCACGTCCACCCTCAAACAAAAAAAAGGGGTGAAAAAGGAGGAAGCTGGATAACACAGCATTTTCACTGAATGATTAGGGCTACAATTATTTATTAATGTATTCTACCCCTGGTGGTTTTTAAAGCTCTGCCTGCTCAGCAGATGGAGGAGTTTCAAAGGGGGAGAGAGAGAGAGGTGGGGGGGGGGGGGGGTGTTGGTCGGCAGGATTCGTGGCCGACACTGTTGACCCAGAGCGGGAGACCTAGTTATATGCATGTTTCAGTTAAGCATTTATACCATGTACCTACCTAAGGATTGGAGGTAATGTTTATGAATATATAATGATATTTGCATCTTTAAAATGAGAGCCTCCTCCATCCCAAATGTTGAACAGGTGACCATGAATAATACAAAAAAATCGTAATAAAATGTAAAAAAAAAAAAAAGACTTTTTAAGGATTCAGGAGCCGTAGCTTGGTATGAGGCCCTCGATGTTAGCATTTTTCCCTGCGTTGTAATGATATACTATTTGGCTGCGCTTTCTCCCACAGCATTCATCTGAATGCTGGAGTTTTTTGCATGATCATGATGTACAATTAAATTCAACCATGAATTGACAACTATCAAGTGTTTGTCTGAGTGTTAGTTGGTCTTCATCATAGCTTTGTTATTCTTCGAACTTGGATCTTGAAAGTATTTAATAAAAATACTATTTCAGCACTGGTTCGCCTCTGTGTCTCGTGTTGTACTTCTGCTCACCTGTGGTTTTCCCAGTGTCTTGACTACATTCCGTAGTCTTACAGTCTTTTCTACACCCTTGTTCATAAGGCACATTTCAGTTGTGTGCACTATAACTCAAAAAAGTATACAATTTTAAAAAACCATGTTTAATAAAATATTGAATTTCTGATGCCTATATTGGAGCTACAATAAGATAGACCACACCCGCCCTCACCCACTTTGACCTGGAGTTCTGAAATGTGGTACATACAGTATGTCCCTCCACTCACAAAGGACAATGTTTATTCTCTGGAAATTATGATTCTGCTCAAAACTTGGTAGGTGAGAACGATAAATCAGGACCTGCAAACACTGTATAAACCAGGCCACTGTGGACAAATAAACATATATGTAATAATGCATTTTATTATCTGCCACCTTTTATGTAATTATTTATTTTTAAAGCAATTGTGCATGTGGATATACTGAAGCATGTCTCTAAGTAACATATAGTTTAAACTATAGACTGGCGAGAATGTTGACGTTCTCGTTGAAAATGTAATTATGTATTGGAATTACCCCAGATTTGGGTTCCTTATTAATGTGGTACATTTTATCATGGATAATTATCCCTTTCACCAGTCTGTTATAAATCATAATTCAACAGCATTCATCTTTATACACCATAGTTTGAGCAATTTCTTTTCTGCATTACTAGACATTTTGTCGAGGGAGCATTACATTTTCTACACACATGATGTATATTCTACAGTTCCTGGCCTAGAGGGTTCTTTTAGACCTTGCATTGTTCTTATTGTACATGTTTTGGGCATTGCACAATGCTGAATAATGCTCTAGCCTTATTTAAAAAGCTGTTACAGTCTTGCTTATGGACGGCCCAGTTATTTTAAGGGTTTAGCCAGTGTTTGTGTCTGTGTGTCTTAAGATGTAGAACAGCTCCCCTGGTTCCTCTGTTCTGTGATTAATGAGAGGGGCTTAACGTCGACACACACAAACACACACACACAATCTCTCTCTCTCTCACTTTCTGAAGGACACAAGGAGGAGGAAACTTTCTGTATAATTCTCTCATTACACCTTTAATCAGTCTTTTCATGTGGGTGAGACCTGGAGAAGCCCTGACCTGACCACTCTGCTGAGAATAACGCAGTGTTTGTATTTTAAGAGCAACACTTAGAACTTGGGCAGTCCTAGCATTTTTAAGGATTCCCCTCTCTTTTCTGAGGAGAAGACACCGGCCCCAGCCGAGAATACAAATACCAAATCGCCTTTTTAATAATCATGTTGCTCAAACCAACTCCTAACTAATATATATTTAGAATTTCTGAATCATAAATAAAAAATGAAATGCACAAGGTGTTACAATAGTAACACACATCTTTCCACATGATAATCACACGACATCACTCCCTGCAGTGCTGAGTGAGCGGTGTTCAAGTCATCAGCCCTTAACAGTACCGTCTTCTGCTTGTTTTGCTCTTCTAAGCTATGCAAAAGTCTTGACATGCCTTGGCTAAGCTGTAGAACCATGTCAAGATTTGGTCCAAAGTTAATTAACCCTTTGCACACAATGCATTAAATATAGTGTATAACTGTTTAAAACATTAAAAAATTTTGAAAATGTACATAAATCACCCAAAATGCCAGGCAGCAGATGTTTAAATAGACATGACGTTAAGAAAATGCTGGTGTTTAAAATACTTACATAGGATAAAATGTGTACAAAATATTCTACTCTATAGTATTAAATCAACAGTTGTTCAGCAAATAATGAACACAAACCATGAATTGTATAAGCATTAGGGGTATTCAGGGAAATTGACATCAGTGCAAACAAAGCAAAAGATTAACAAGGCTCCTGAGTGACCCACTAAGCAGATTTGGTTTTCATTTCCATGGAAGAGATGTGTTTTGTATTACAATCCTTGTTTGGAGTGAGACTAATAAGCTATTATTAGTAATTTCTTTATAAACTAGTGTGATTCAGTAATTACTCAATTTATGACAAGCTGAACTAGGAATTTTAACTTACTGTACATATGCTATTGTTTCACTTTATTTTAAATTTCTGGGATTTTTGTATAATTTGGTTTGTAGTCTTCTCTGTAGCCATTCAGAACATTAGTAATCCTGCCTCCGATTAACCTATTGTTAAACCTCCCCAGAGCACATACAATTATCTTTCTTTTCCATGCGGAAACCTGCATCTATAAAAGGTGCAGTAATTACCAGTATTTACTGTCATTTGCAGTGACAGCCCACCAAGATGCTACTGTAGGAATGGGTGTAAACTGAGATGTCATGTGTGATGCTCCATCAGTGTCAATGCAAATTGAGTATCAATTAGCTTGCGCTGCTGAAGTCGCGGTGCTCCTATTGTATCTCAACCGCCACCTGAAAAGACAGCATCCACACCACAACAAGCATGTTCTCTCCAAGTATACTTTAATGCTCAACCATGATTCAGCACATTACACGGAGGTACGATTGATGGGTTTAACACTGGTAAAGTACCCCTACACCACAGCTCTTGCTCTTAGACAGCTTTCTGAGGTCCAACCATACACATATTTACAGTAACCAAAAAGTTTTTGCCTTGTAAAACACCAAGCCTCCAGAAAGAATTACAAGCATGAGGTTATATACAGGATTATAAAAACAGGCATTGGACCGGTTCTCCATGGAGAAACAGTAGTTGCAAGTTACAAGATGCTTCACATTACAATGGTACACACAGTACACAGAGCACAAGTCAGTCCAGTTAGCCACAGTATAAAAAAGAACAATCAGAGCCATATTAGCATCGGTTATGGCTCTGTGAAAAAATAGAACACTGTCCCCACCTACTGGTTAGAACAAGATACAATAGAACAGACATTGAACAATTTACCTCAACGGTTTGGCTTCTACTTCAGACTAGAATGGATGCAATACACTAACTATCTAAACTAGCAACCAGGAATACTAGCTAGCTATCCTTTTTATTCTACCTACACACTTATCTATCTAAAGCCACTTAGTGGAATCAGTAGAAAAAGATAACATGACCCATAGTTGGACTTAATGGCTTTTGAAAGGAGACAATTATCCATTCAGTTAAATGTTAAATAGCAGTGCCAAGAGAAGAGTAGCCATTAGGAATGAAAATATACAGCCTGAGCAGATAAGCCCCTGTTTGATAATGCCTATTTTAGTGTATACTAGTGTTTCATAAAGCAAGCAACATCGCCCACATAGGTCCAGACTAAAGCGGTATTTGTTAATTCAACCTCATTGGTAACTCAACTAATATCTGTCAGTAAAGATTTCCTGAAAGGTTGTTTCCTTGACTTGAATTTTTACTCATTAAATTTCTAATTCCCAATCCAACAGTATACATATTTCTAGATTTAGCAGGTTTTTATAAGGTGTCTTACAGTGAAAAATAAATTGTGCAGATATTTCTGCTGGGTCTACACTTTAAATAGTCCTTTGAGGACATTAATCCATCAGTCATTGTTAAGCTTTCACTCGTGACTGTTGGCATACCCCACAATTGTTATCCGAGGATAAGCAAACACTTGGAAATCACACACACATTGGGTTTTTGCTCGGACTGAGTTAGCAGGCTCTCTCTTTGTCGCGGGGACAGGCTTTTGTTCACTTGCCCCCTTCACCCTTCCACCGGTAGCATGGCACAGATGGTAAGCCAACGGCGTGGCCTCGATCAGGCCAGCGTGTGTGCGTGCGCGTCGGGGCCGCGAGGATGCGTGCTCTTGGCGTGCGTGTGAGAGTTGTGGGCGTGCGTGTGCTTGGGTTTGAGCTCGCTGGCGTCGTCGGCCTGGGCGTGTGTGTGTTTGAGCTTGCCGTGCGCGTGAGAGTATTTCTCCTCGCCCTCGATGTACGGGTGCGCCTCAGTGGTGTGTGCTGGGTCATTGTCGCTGTGCGTTAGCTCGTTAGCGTAAATCGGGTCATCGCGCGCGTGCGTGGGAGAGTGCTCCTCCTGTTTGAGGGCTTCTACCCTGTCACGAGCCCCCTGAATGTGTGTGTTTGGTGGCGGTGTAGGTGTGTGTTCCTGGTGTGTGACCTCGTCAATCCAGCTCCTGAACTTGCTGACTCGTGTGTAAAGCGACGGGGAGGCGGGGTCACTACACCCGTAACCCCCGGCGACCATCCCGGTGAGCACCCAGCGGCCGGCCTGCCCCTGGCACACCAGCCCACCTCCAGCGTTGCCCTGGCAACCGTCGCTGTGGACACGGCTGGTGTCTGGAGGGCTACCAGCGCATATTGTACCATGGCTGGAGTAGCTGTCGCCATAGCGCTTCTTGCATTGCCATGACGACATCAGAGGCACCCAGGAGGCGAGGACTGAATCTATAAGAGAGGATTTAGATGAACAAAAAACAAAGAGCTAACAGCTACAATTGAAATTACAGTTAATATTTTTAAAAGGTACATTCCTCGATTTGTGCAAGGAATTGACCTTGTGGGTGACACCAGCGTACAGTCCCATCCTACAGTATCAACAATGAGCTAGGCACTATAATGCAATTGAGGGGTGTACCTTTTAAAATATAGAGAGGTGAAAAATAGGGGGATGCATACCTGGCCCCTCCCAGCTTGTGGTAACCGTAGCAACACAAGAGGACGGGAGCTTCCCGTTTGCGGCTGTGTCAGGTTTGGGGAGGCAGGCAGCGCTGGTGTTGGGGTCAAAGCTGAGACAGCCACCCTTGGTGCTGGGAAGCTTCAACAGGGCCAGGTCATGACCACCGCTTTGGCCCTTGAACTTCCTGTGAACCACCACCTGCTCCGGGGTGAGGCTGCGCTCAGAGGCTCCCACACGCACCACAAACCTGGATGCATCGCTGCCAAACCTGGACACAGAGGGGGATGATTGATCGGAAACGAGAGGCGAGGACAGCTGTAATAGGCGGCCAATTGTAACACCTGCAGAACATTTTCCTAATATGTTGTTGGGAGTTTTTCCTTGTCTGTTTTTTTTGGTTGTAAAGCAAACCAGAATAACTCAGAACACTGGCGGCCCCTCTGGTCAAAAGACACAACTGCACTCTTTTTTTAAGATGATATGAAGTTCACCTCAGTATTTTTAATCTCAGTATTTCAAATCCTTTTCTATTATTTCTAATTTAGTTTGATTATATAAAATACATGTATATGCATACATTTCTAAATGCCTTTCTGGTTGTTTATACAATATACATTATGTTAATGTGGGGGTCACAACCAGTAAGCTACTCCTCTTTGTGGGTCACGGGTGGCGCAGAGCGGAGCACCTGGTGAAGCAGTGTGCAGAGGTGAGCGCCCAGCAGGGGCTGACCAGCGTGCCGCTGCAGAGAGGCCCGCCGTCCTCTCCCTGGGACTGGAGCCACACGGACACCTGCCACGGCCAGGAGCTCCTAGTGAGGGGCAGAGGGGAGCGGGAAGCCACAGATCAACCTTCAGCGCCAAGGCTCCTAGCTAGCAGCTAGCAGCTAGCAAACCCCGCACAAGTGTTACAAGTTGTACCTTAGTGTGTTTTCTCCTCCTGGGCTCTTCCTCTTGTCGCCCTCCTCCGAGGTCTTCCTCAGGCCGCAGGTGAGCTCCTGTGGCTTGGGCGTCTCCGTGGACGCCCGCGGAGTCACGTCGCACCTCACCCCAGCGTCCTCCCTTCGCCGGCAGCCCTGCGGGCTCTGGCCCAGGGAGGGGCACTCTCCCAGGAACTCCTCCTTCCCCGTGCACCTCACCCTGTCCAGGTGGATGGGGCCCTTCCCCTGGCCGAAACCCCCGGCCGCTACCGCACCACCGCTGCGGCCGAGAGAGGAGAGACGTAAAGCGTTACATATATACAGCGATAGGTAGATACATATATACACCCCCGTATTCACAGAGGGGCCGAGTCAGAGTCCAGACCTCAATCCACTCACGATCCCCATGCAACCTGACAGAGCTTGAGCAGGTTTGCAAAGGGATAGGGGGGGGGAAATTGACATTTACAGCATTTAGCACTCTTTTATCCAAAGTGACTTACAATTAGTACATTTGGCAACAGTTGAACTGGTTAGCCACCAGTTTTTGCAAGCAAATAACATTCTCCAAAATACATCCACCATGATTCAATGTTGTAAAAAAAATAATATGTGAAAACTTCCATGGGGGGTGAATACTTTTTATGGGAAGTTAGGTTACTGTATATAAAACAAAGAACAAATTCTTATGTCTTATGTTTCTCTCTCTTTACTGTCTGTCTAGTTCTTCTATTTCTTGCAGCCTTGCTCTCTATTTGTCTCTCTCTCTCTCTCTCTCTCATACACACACACACAGACACACAGACACACAGACACACAGACACACAGACACACAGACACACACACACACACACACACACCCACACACAGACACACAGACACACAGACACACAGACACACAGACACAGACACACAGACACACAGACACACAGACACACAGACACAGACACACACACACACACACACACACAGACACACAGACACACAGACACACAGACACACAGACACACAAACAAACTAACCTGTGTCCTAGCTGCCTGCACACCACTGCAGCGTTGAGGTCGTTCCAGCCCGAGTCACAAATGCTGCCCCAGTCACCGTGCAGATACACCTCCACTCTGCCTTCCCTCCGACTGCCGCCCCCGGCGAGACGCACCAGGGGTCCTGGAGAGAAGAAAAGATATATCCATTCATATTCACGTGTCTGTGCCCGTGGGCGTTAGGCGTGTGCGTCAGGCATGTCCATTCAGGCAGGGCGGGTTAAACTGGTCTGGTGACATCGGTAAATGTCATCTGCTCTCTGGGGTTCCTAGGCCCGACTGTCTATTCTAATTCTAATAGACCTGTGTCAACAGGAGCACCAGCACCCCTGGGTCACCCAAACAGTAAACACGGCTGTATTCTTCTGCTTGTCAACACATGGCATTTAAAAACCCCTGGACACATACACATACGTACTGCATGTTCACAGACTGGTAATAATAGAAAGTAGTTACCGGTACCTGTTGTCTTTTTCAGTCTATGTAGTTCATTTACAATTAGGTCACTTAGCAGACACTTTCATCCAAAGTGACTTACAATTACATGGAGCAGATAGGGGTTAGGCATCTTGCTCAAGAGAAGATGCTTACAGGTAGGCCAACTCTGGGGCTGGAACCTGCAACCTTCCGGCTGGAAGTCCAACAGCTAGACCACTAGACTATCCTACCCCCTAAAATATTTTCAAATTACAATTAGGTCATTTAAATTAGATGCTGCAGACAGGGGTTAGGCACCTTGCTCAAGGATGCTTAGATAGGCCACCTCTGGGGCACGACCCCACACCCAGACCACTAGGCTATCCTGCCCCTTTATGTAGTTACTGTAGTTACTAACTGAATCTTTATATCACGTTTACTGTTTCTAACCGCAGGCACCGTACTGCGTGTCTACAGTACTTTGCCAGGTCATATTCAAGGACACTTACAGGTAGGCCCAGTGCTTTAGGGGGCGCTACCAGCTGGCATGCCCTCTCATTGTTAAAGGTACACTCCTCAATTGTGTTTCAGTGCCCACATAACCCAGAATTTATACCCCAGGTCACAGTATATATTTATAAATGCAGCTGTCCAAGAAAGGACTTTACCGTATGGGGAGTGGAAGAGAAGAGTGTGGGCTTAGGAGTTTTATGGGGGTGGGGGGCAGAGAGGAGTGCAAGTCCCTCAGCACACAGGTGCAGGAGAGGCATTAGCAGTTTCTTATAGCCTTTTTTCAACAAGGGCATTTCTAGACACAAATCGGGGAGTGTACCTTTAACTAGCCGACTACCATTGATACAGTTTGCATATAAAGTCTGACTATACTCAAATCACATCAGCTCCCACCTGTAGCCGGGGCGATGACAGGCACCTCGTTGGTCTCCTGACGGGGGCCTCCCCTGCAGCGCACGCCGACGTCCTCGCCATGGGAGCAGTCCGTCCGTCCCCAGATGCCATGGCGACAGTCCAGCAGGGAGGTCTCGGTTCCGTCACAGCGGATGTCGTCCAATAGGATCAGGCCGGCGCCCTCTCCGAATGTTCCATCCGCCACAACCTCAGCATGACCCCTACAGGGAGAGAGAGGAAGTGCACGGCGCTGGCTGAGGTTGACGTGTGTACAACTGTGAGCTGGTTTCCACCCTATTAGCATCCGACGGCCGGGCAGAATGCAGACTTCAAAACAGAAGTCATGGATGGATGTTAGACACCATTCCTGACTCACTGTACCCCCAAGGCACTGCTCTCACCTGTACCCCAGCTGGCGACACACCACCTGTGCATGTTGCAGGGTCCAGTGGTCGTCGCACACCGTGCCCCAGTCTCCGTTATGAAACACCTCCACACGGCCCTCCCAAGGACTGTCTCCACCAACCAGACGCACTACACCGTCTAACACACACACACACACACACACACACACACACACGCACATCCCAATAGCAATTTTGCAACTACATGCAACTACTGTATAATGCAACTGATTGGTTGTGTGAAACTACAACCAATCCGGTTTGTATGTGAGTTGTGTGTGTGTGTGTGTGTGTGTGTGTGTGTGTGTGTGTGTGTGTGTGTGTGCCCCAGTGTTCATTTGAGCCCTCAGACCTGTATATGGACTGCATGAGACTCCAGCATCCTCCATGTGGTCGCAGTTGTGCTGCTCCCAGTCGCCATGGGGACACTGAGCCAGGAACAGCTCGTTTCCCGTGCACTTGACGGCGTCCAGCATGATGGGCCCCGAGCCCTGACCGAAGTGGGCCCACGACCAAGCCTTGGCCACACCGCTGAAACACACCACGCGCACTTGTTTGACACCGCACACATGGATTGTTATTGCTTTGCTCCCTAGTTTCCGACGTATTTCTCTTCCTGTTTCAACGCGTGAAACTATGTTTTATACTGTGGTGACATGAGTGCTAATGTTTCATGATGTGTATTTTGATATTGGAACATTTTGAGATTGATTGAATAAAATAAAAATAAAAACAGTATATAGTATAGATTTTCAATATATGATTATATCACCCAATTGTTATCCTAGAGGAGCAAATGTCTATATGAATGATTTTGATTGTAAGGACTATTAAAATGGCTGAGATGACATCTCAGCCATTCTCACTGACTTATCTCAGAGGGGAAATACATTGTATGAGTAAAAACAAATAGAAATTCTCTGGTACTGCACAAGAACTAGATATTGAATAAATATGTAAAATTGTATACTAAATACAGTATACAAGTTTAGGGAAATAAAATAAAAATCCCAGTATCAATCTACGACATTGACAGTTCTCTCCGTTCCAATGTAATTAGTTTAGTTTGGATTTCATGTAACTGTACCATATAGAATGTACCTGCAGTATGAGAGCTTCTAAACGTTGTACAATGTTGTACAGCAGGGTTATATGCAGGCTGTAGAACATTCTGCAGTCACTCAACAGTAAACAGCAACAAGCCAGGGCTTCTAGTTAATTGTCAAAAAACATTAGCGCCTAACAAAACTAGACGATATCCATAATTTACAAGACATTCCCTGCTATCTCCTCACATACGGCAAACAGATGGTGAGAGGTCCCTGTTCTGAGTGCCTGGAATGTTAGCCTTTCTCTGTGACAACACTATTCTCTTTGAAAGTATTAAAAATTAACACAGATTACAACACAATACTGTTCTTGAGATGAAAAGGGCTTTGAAACTGCATTCCGCCAGTCAAGCAAAGAGGCTTTGTTGAATCCATTTATATTGTAAGAGATTTCTTTTTCTAATATTTGAATATTTCGCCCTTTTGGTTGGACAAATGCTAATTTCACAGCAACTACACAGAAGTTTTTCAGAGCCGTCCGCTCGATTCATTTACTTTAGCGGAGCACACAGATTGCTGCTGGCCATTTTGTGCCAGAGAGCTCACGGCACATATGTTAGCTTGCTAGGTGTGACAGCATGCCCAATACGTACCCGAAGCCCAGCTGCCTGCAGACCACCTCTGCATCCCTGTCATCCCATTGGTCATCACACACGGAGCCCCACCTCCCCCCGTGGAACACCTCCACGCGGCCCTCGAAGTCTTCCTCGCCTCCAACCAATCGCAGAGGAGGGCCGCTGCCTGAGACAGGAAGCGATGCCCAAAAATGAAAGACTCAACAAATGTCGGAAGCCGACATATAAATATACTGTGACAGATGCGTCATTTTCTCTCACGTCGCAACCCCTTCTCTCTGTGCTTTAGCGTGTCTGTCTCTCTATTTTTCATTCCCTTGTGACTATAACAGGTGTGTGTGTGTGTGTGTGAGTGTGGAGGAGAAGTCGTGAAGTTGGACTGACCTTCCGGGGGTGCGCACACCACTCCTGCCTCGTTTCCATGGCTACAGTCACCAGTGACGAACGTCCTGCCCCGGCACTTACTCAGGGAGCTCTCGTCACCACGGCAACCCAACCGCTCGTAATGGAAGAGGCCAGAGCCCGATCCGAACTGTGAATGCTGCAAGGCAGTGCCGATCTCACTGTAAAGGCAGAAACGTACTGTATGTGAACACGCGGCCAGCACTAAACATCACATCATGCTTATTTTGTTGTATTTTTTCTTGTGCCCTACCCCAGGCCTAGCTGTCTGCAGATTACACTGGCATCTCGGTCTGTCCAGTGAGAGTTACACACCGCCCCCCACTGGCCATTCAGGTACACCTCCACGCGCCCACTGCCAGGCGATGACCCGCCCACCAGCCTGGCAGCGCCTGACACCAGGAGAGATGAGCATGTGTAACAACTTCTTCGAATTCTCATTCACTGACTTATGTTAATGTATAAAAAAACCTCATTAGAAGCATTAGAAGTAATGTTTACGCTTGTAAAACCTGCAGTCTTTGGCTTAGTAATCTACTTTTATCATGTTTATAATGGTATTAAAGTAAGCTAGTTTAAAACAGCAAGCTAGTTTAAAACAGCAAGCTAGTTTAAAACAGCGAGGAGTTGGGTTGTTGGGTTGTCTGACTCTGAACACAAAACTTGTAGTACGTGACGTACTACAAGTACGCCCACTAACATTGAAGGTATATTCAACGTAAATAAAGGTAGCAAACGTGTCAATCAGTTCTATCAGTTCTGTTACGTCTGCTCATTCGAGCGAACGGAGCACAGCGGGGTAATGAATGTGTCTACCCTGGTGGCAGTCGCAGTAGGCCCATCCAATCGCCCCGGAGTTCTGCCTGAAGAAACACCAGGGGTTGGACTCCCGGTCTGGGTTCCTGCAGTAGCTGTGGTCGCCCAGCCCTCTGCCTGGGTACTGCAGGACATAGTCAGGGAACTCGGTCCACTTCAGACAGGGGGCGCCAGAGTCCGTCTGGGACACGGTGCCGTTGTAATACCCCAGCTCGGTGAAACCCTCAGAGCAAGAGAGAGGGGCTGTGGAGAGAATGAGAGAGAGAGAGAGAGAGAGAGAGAAAGAGAGGGGGGGGAGCAAGATAAGTGAATAAGTGAACGGATATATCGAGCAAGAGGGAGCATAAAATGTTTGGGCAGTTTGTATGTGTGTGTGTGTGTGGGGGGGTGGGAGGACAAAAAGAAGGATTTGGAGAAGAACAGAGGACAATCAGGATGAAAGGGAGGGGAATGGGAATGGGAAGAGGAAAACCCGAAAGAGGAGGAAGGAATGAAATGGCACTTCAAATCACTTTATCCCCCTTCCGCTTGTACATGTGAATATAAACGGCTAACATGGCTGATACCAATATCCATCCTCGGGCACAGCGGGTTCCTGTATAATGCATTCACCCCACTGAACCGTGCTGAATTGCTGAAATGTCCTTTACATGAACCCCCCCCAAACACTTGTTTAAGTCAGTCAGTAATTTTCAAAGAAGGAGGAACCTGTGATTCAAGGCTAAGGAAACGATAAAGAAAAATAATCAACCATTCGCTGCAAATGTGAATACATCATTTACACTGATATTTATTCACAGCCACCAACAGGAACATGTGAGTATGCTCCAAGTCATGCTTCATGGGGTGTAGGCCAAATGGCTATTAAACTATGATTAATGGCAGAGCTTCCTTGGTAGCCAGGAATAGTCTTATCTCATATAGACACACACAGTTTGTTTGTCCTAGATTATCTGTGTAGCACAACCCTCTGGCCTAAATGCACACAAACACACACTAACTGGTTCCAATCTGTTGATGAGGAAAATGTGTGAAACAGCAAAGGTGTGACGGGAGGGGGATTACTTTTAAGAAGAAATATAACATTGAATAATAAAAAGTGTAAGGAATTCCTATGTGCATGACCCCCATACTAAATCCATTAGGTCCTAAAACAACTCCTGTAATGACTGTAAGTGATGTTTCTGTCTCTTTAAGAGCATGCAGTGCTCTTACAGATCGACTTTCAGGAACTGGAAACTGAAAGAAACTGACAGACAAGAGAGAAAACACCTTACTAAAACACTACTTTAAATGAGGTAAGAGGTAGGTAACTAGTGTATTGCTATACTTTACACTACTTTTTAGTAACTTAGTATTAATTTAATAGTAAATTATGTTTTAGGGGGTGGTTGTATTTCAGTTACATTTCTTATAGACATTGTCGGATGTATGTGGTTCAAGCCTCATGTCTGCTATTCACTGTATTGTTGCTTTACGTTTATGACCAATAAACTTTGGTTAAACTGTATATTTGGAAGTTACAGTGTTTCTGGTGCTAATGTAACTTTTATTCTTGACAATAATATGCTCTTTTATTATTTAATGCGTTCCAGGAGGTTTCTGTCTGAAGAGCAGTTTCTGTGTTCTATATGTCTGGATGTGTTCAGTGAGCCGGTTTCTACCCCATGTGGTCAGAACTGCATCAAACACTACTGCGAAACAACAAGAATCTGCCAGTGCCCACTCTGCAAGACAAAGTTTCAGAAAATACCCAATCTAAAGGTGAATACTTTCATTCCAGAGCTGGCAAATCAGTTCACAATGTCACTTCAAGTAGAAGACTCCTGTGACCCCAACTCTGGCCAGGCTTGGGCAAAGTCTTTAGCTGTGGTTTGTGAAATTTGTGATGACCCCAAGCTTGAAGCCATTAAGTTCTGCCTGGAGTGTGTGACATCCTACTGTGAGGTTAATCTAGAACCTCATCACAGAGCAGCGGGTTTGAAGAGACACACACTCGTAGATCCCGACAAAAACCTGGGCGAAAACGTATGCAGGCATCACAACAGGCTCCTCACATTGTTCAGTCAAGTCGATGAGATTGCCCTGTGTGACGTCTGCGCTGGCATGCGCCACCATCTTCTTTTTCTCCAGAACTTCCCATCCCAGTCCATCCTACCTGAGACCAAGGACTGGTCTACAGTTGATATTAACGGATGTCTAGGAATAGAGACCTTGAAGAAATCTCTGAAGAAGTCCATGTCACACCTCCATTTGACCCTTAATCAAATGAGCATGGAAATATAGAATGACTGGGAAGACCGGCAGGTTTTGGATGATCCTCTGCAGCTGGTGCAGCAGTATGAAGTGGAGTTTTCTCTAGATCCTGAGACAGCCCATCCTTTTCTCATTCTGTCTGACGATGTGAAACGCGTGTGGTTTAGTAATGATTTTCAACGGCTTGCTCAAAATCCAAAGATGTTTACTTTACATTATTCTGTTCTGGGGAATATGGGCTATTGCTCTGGGCAATTCTACTATGAGGTGTATGTGGGAGGGAAGACTGAGTGGGCTTTAGGAGTAGCTGGTGAGTCTCTGCCCTGTAGAAGTAAAAAAGACCTTCGTGCTCACCATAATCTCTGGGCCATACAGTTCATAATTGATGAATGTGAAAGCCTGTTTTCACCCCATGTGCCAGTGTACCAGGGGAAGATGGAGAAGGTCGGAGTGTTTGTGGATTATGAGGCAGGTCTTGTCTCATTCTACGATGTAGACGCTAGAAGTCTCATTTACTCTTTCACTGGCTGCAACTTCAATGAGAAACTTTACCCATACTTCAATCCTTGTGATAATGAATACGGATCCAACCTGGGACCTCTGGTTATTGTTCCTGTTGGTCACTCTGTGTCGATGGAAGCCCAGTGAACAGTACTGTCAACAGCAGTTCTCCACTTTCTGCTCAAGTTTAGCACAGCCTAATTGATGTAGCTATGAAATGTGCCTTTATATTTATAAGGTTGATTCATTGGAAATCTGAAATAGTTAATAGTACTAGGGATGCACGATATTGGATTTTGGCCCATATTCGATATGCCGATATTTTCAAAGTAATTTTGGCCGATACCGATACCGATGTATATACACATTTTTCTCCTGATAGATAGAGATTATATATAT
>JAOEHI010000011.1:2082239-2106836 GCA_025447815.1 Percopsis transmontana
TATTTTGTAAATAAAACTTATATTTTTGGAACCTGACTTTTCCGACTCCTCATGCCTGACGGCTTGGTCCCTCACATGTAGGAAATGTGCTCTATAAATAAAGTGACTGGTTTTGCCTTGGCTTGCCTTGCCTTACAATGGGTAGGGGACTATCAATTGCACTGTATCAAAAATGATTACGCACACGCACACGCACACACACATTAACAAACCTCCTGTAGAAAAGACAGTGGCAGAACGCGCCCCCCCTGTATGTTGTGAGTGTTCTCTACACATATCAGGCGTGAGCGGGGATAGTGGGCATCCGGGTAACCGTGGCGAATCTTAGAAACCAGCTGGTCCAGGTCAAATGTTCCATCAGGCAGGTTGGTCACCGTGACGGCGTGGACTCCGGCCAGCTATGTCAAAACACACACACACACACACACACACACACACACACACACACAGTCTTTAGACAAGCACCGTTATTACAGTTCATATAGAATAGTGTGGTTAAGTCAATCTATCGGCACAGTACATGTCAGCTGTCCCTCGTGTGCACATCACATGCACTGTCTGTGTATGGTGCTTAAGATATTCTATTGTACTTCATTAGTTAGTGCAAACAAATGTATCACCTGTGCACTTCCTCCTTGCTCGTAGATATGTAAGTGGGACAAGTCCCCCACAATCATCTCATCGCCCCTCTCCTTGCAGTGAACCATCACTATGAAATAAAATACAATGCACGCATCACTTATGACCAGTGTTGGGGTCGTTACTCAAAAAAAAGTAATGTATTAAACATTACTCGTTACTTTTTAAAACAAGTTAATGACTTGACTTATATGGGGGGCAGGATAGTCTAGTGGTCTAGGCGTTGGACTCCCAGCCAGAAGGTCGTCCCCGGAGGTGGCCTACCTGTAAGCATCCTTGAGCAAGATGCCTTACCCCTATCTGCTCCATGTAGAAGCATCATCATCAATTGTAAGTCGCTGTGGATAAAAGTGTCTGCTAAATGATCTGCTAAATGATCAAATTGTAATTGTAATTTACTCCCTGTAGAAAGTAATTCATTACACTACTTGTTACATTACTTTTGCATTACTCCGCAACATAGCCTGAGATGCTGATGATTGTCAGGCAATTGCCATATAAAATAATTCCACAAAGCCGACAGCAAAGAAAAATGTTGTTGCGAGAATAAGGCTCAATAGCAAACAATTACTACATAAAGTAATTGTTTGATTAGTAACTGTAATGTGATTATTGAATTTAGCAACAGTAATGTGTTACATTACTCGTTATAGACAAATGTAATATGATTACATTAATGTGTTACTTTGTAATGCGTTACCTCCAACACTGCTTATGAATAAGTAACACAAGCTCTAGAAATGATTTCTGAGAATATTAACAGTTAATACGGGTTAAACCTCCTCACCTGCGATGAGATTGCTCATTGTTCCTGATGGAACAAACAGAGCCGCCTCCATCCCAAACATATCAGCTGCCATTTTCTGCAGGCCTGCAGAAGAAGAAAAAGACCAGATTTAAACAAAACATAATTTTATCTTTTATTATTAATAAACCACATCTCTACAGTTAATTTAATAAAAACAGCATCATGCTGTTATTTATTGTTTTAGAGATAAATGTTTTTTGTAAAGGATCCCTTGCAGAACCAAATTAGTGTGCGTATTTGGCTACCTGTGTCTTTTCATTATGTATCATTATGGCATCATGGTATTCATCCACTCATAACTTTGATATTTTAGAATGTGTGCTAGAATGTTTTTTTATAGAGTTCATTATTTTTCCAAAGGGTTCAACTCTAACCGTTTACTGTTGGGTCTTCGCCCATAACATCGTCTCCAACTTCAGCTTCTGCCATAGCCAGGCGCATAGCGGCTCCGGGTTTGGTTACAGTATCACTGCGTAAATCCACAGTTCGGACGCGGGATAACCCGGCATGGGTAAAATCAACGGATTTTCCGGTGTTATAATAGAGACGCACGGAACATGTTCCAAAAATTGTTTGATGCACGTGGGATAGGTTTGAAGTAACGGCACCATGGTTAATGCACTTCTTCAAAAACCTAACGGAGAAAGTAAGTGTTCTTAAAGGCATGATGGTTGTCTTCTTAATTTAATCCTTTTCATTGATTCACTTCACTACTTTGTGGACTTTGAATCATTGTAATCGATAATCATTGACTCGTACTGTGTAGCCTACTCCCGTGACTGCAAGGCAAGTGCAATAGATGGAAGATCAGTGTGGGAAATTACCGCTGGGTGGCGCCATGATCACAACAGTAATTGTGAAGGTAATCCTGGCCTGTATATGTGCATAGACATATGTGTGTCCGTGTGATATGCATGTGTTGGCATATCTTTGTATCTTTATTTATTTTATACCATTGTGTCGGCTATGATATATGTAGGCCTATACATTTGTCCTACCCTATGTGGATAATAAGACAGATTTATTTTTTTGCTGTAAAATGTGTTTGGCTATGAACTGCCACAACCTATTTTTGTCAAGGTAGGCTACCTTAAATTGTCCATTCCCTAATAGATGTTAATAGTAGACTTTCTTGTCAGTCCTTTTACTTCTTATCAATTGACTTGATGCCTATAGGCCATCTCTATCTCCCCAAGAGGCCTGTCTTTCACAGAATCAGATTAGATTACATGAGTGATGACCATGGTGTCAGACCTTGTCCTGGGGGCAGCGCCTCTACACTGCGACACTGAATAGTCAGTTGACAAACATTCCGGCTTGCTGTCATGTTATAAATGCTTTAGGCCTATTTGTTTGTGTTCGGCATGTTCAGTGTAGTTGTTATCTTATCTTGTCAATATAAGATGCGATAACTATATTGATCGCTCTGGAGGTGGTATTTACCAGGAGGAATTTCAGGTGTTACATCAGCAGAAATTGACAGGTTGATTCAAGAAAGGTACCAGAGGATTTAGAATTACAGGTCTTCCCACAGTTTTGACTCCTAGCCTACTGTAGGCTACTATCTTGAACGCAGGCAAGTGCAACGTCAAATATGACATTTACAGCCGCAGGGTGGCGCTATTATTACAACAACGAAATTTAATTTGTGATGGTAATCTTTACTGTGTCTACAGGTCTGAGCATCTGTATATCTGTCTATTATGTCGGTGTTAAGTGTGGGCTATGTCTACACTCTGACTCTGTTGTTGCCCAAATAGACCTATCCAAAATAGCCCCACTACCGCTCCAAGATTCCTCGCGGGTCAAAAATCTGTTTTAAGCCTGAATCTAAGCCATAAACCTCAAGTTAAATCTGAGCCATGAGGCATCATGCTGTCAGCTTTGACATAGGCCTAGCCTTTACGTTTTTGCTATCTATCATGGCCCAATTTTTGCAAGTGCCTGCTAACGTAGAGAGTTACAGAGAAGCGCAGTGCTCCTTTCGTGAGTAAACCACATAGATCTGAAGGTAAAGGTGATAGTTCCTGTAACAGCGTGTTTTTATGAGTCATAGCAAGTGCTCGTTTACGTCGACGGCAAACATCCATGCGATACCAAGGCCGTGGCTGACCGGGAGAGCGCAGAGAGAGCGGTAAAACGAGCGTTATTAATATACCTCGGTAAGCAAAATAAAGATGGATAGCTCCAACGAGATATATAAAAAAGGTGGTGATATCGTGAGCGGGAGACTTTCCCGGATAGCGGTTGGCATTGCATTCTGTAACCTCACACTTTGGTTGTTTGTGTGCGTGTGTGCGTGAGTGCGCATTTGCTTGGGTGTTTTGTTTTTCTCAAATGCCTTCCAGCATTCCATGCCCCTGTGTGGGAAAGAGAGAGAAGGAGTTGGGGGGGGGTAGAATTAGAAAAAGGGGGCAAAGGAGAGCGAAATGAAGGAGAGGGAGAATTATTGACTCCTTCTGGGAAGGAGCGGGAGACGGCAACGCCTTTCCAATAACCATAAACCCACTGGGCTGAAAATAGACAGGCCGAATGAATGAACGAATGTGTTCATCCGAGATGTGCTCTTCGCTTTCACAGACTGAGGGGAAAGAGGTGATCCCTCTCTCTCCCTCTCTCTCCCTTTCACTCTCTCTCTCTTCTCTTCTCTTTGACTGCATGGTACTGTCAATTCAAACAATGACATATTACAGGAAAGAAACAGGTGTTTATCGGAAGCCTTACCCGAGTCAAATTAAGTATTTACTGATTTATTCGTATACACATTACTGTCTCTCCCAGGCGTATGCACACACACACACACACATACACACACACACACACACACACACACACACAGACACTCAAGGTCTAAACATGTGTTTCACATCTCACACTCACCCCGCATGTCATGTGGCATATACACGCTCTCTGACTTACACACATGCGTGCACACACGGTGCTGTTGGGAAAGGCTTCCCTTTTTCCTTTTTTCCCCCCCGACAAGGGAGAATAGGGGCAGACTCACGCGGTGGTATTTCTGTGTTACTTACACAGCATGCTTATAAAGGGCAGAAACAGCCCGCCAGAAGTGTGTCTGCGTGAGCAGAATGCAAACCCAGGCAGCCCCAGTACACTCACACTGGGCTTTTCCAAGGCATCAAGATTAGCCTCTGGGATCATCTATAGTGCAACCACTATCGCCTGTTTATACCCATTCATCCTCCTCTCATTCATGCAGTCGTTAATTTATCACGTTGGCCTGGCGTCTATGCAGCTGTTATTGTAGACCGTGACCCAGTTTAACTGGTGGGGACCATGCCAGTCCTGAGTACAGCGGCGTCTTCCCTTGAAATGCATCCCCCTAGCTCGTCCATTTAGCAGACCCTCAGTTTACCTCGCACAGCAATCCTGCCTTCACCCCATTGACCCTTTTTGCAATCCGCCTCCTCCACTTTGTTTCTCCTCCTCCTCCTCTCTCTTTCTCTCTCCCTCTCTCTCTGGTCTGGAAAGTCATGTGACTTCTCTGAAGCGGAGCCCTATAAACCAGCGCTACTTGGGGGCTCAGTGTCTATACTGCCATCTGATTGGCTCTCGCCACACAGTGAGCTGGTGTACACACAGCAGACCCCCATTTCTCCTCTCTGGAACGAAAGAGATTTGAAGCTGGTGTATGTGTGCCTGTGTGTGTGTGTGTGTGTGTGTGTGTGTGTGTGTGTGTGTGTGTGTGTGTGTAAATTGCACCTTTTGCGGTAAATGGAGAGAATTGGTTAATGGCCTAATTGTGATGGGAATTCTCTCAAGGTGAAACTCTTGCACACACACACACACACACACACACACGTGCACAGCACACACACAGACACACACACGTGCACAGCACAAGCTCATAGCCAACACTGTTCACAGGCTTGTTCTAATAAGCTTGATGCAGAGCTTCAGTGCTAAGGCTCTTCTAATTCAATCAAAGCTTGCAGAGATGAAACAGCAGCATGACAATTAGCCTGCCGGGACACTGACAGGAACACACACGCCCCTGATGTCATGGTAAACCCGCTCACAGCACTTTTCTAAATAAGTAGATAACTGAGTTTGATTAACTCAGTTATTTACTTTGGGGGGTTTATAACACGGGTAAGTAGTTTATTTTCCTTCAAACCCATTGCATAAGAATTGCATTGTAGCCAGTTAGAAAATCATTTTTGTCAATTCCCCCAAAAATGTGACTTTTGCATAAAAGGTTTATATTAGACAAAACTTGTACAGACATTTGAGGGATGCTTAGTTTAATCTACTGTAGTATATGAAAACAACTATGGAAAGCAGTATTGAGTAGTGATAAGAAAGTGATGAATGTATTTCAAAGTTCGGTCATTTAGTGACGTACAGTGTTTGTCAGTATGTACCCACAGTACATACAGTGAAAGTCATAGAAAAAAACCTTTTCCATATGAAGCCCTCTGTTTAGCTGAGACCGGAGAGGCGTTGATTGCCCCGCCCAGTTCGCTGGCCGGCGGACACTGGGACACCTGAGAGCTCGGTGGTTTTGGTGTGTGTCCATGCCGTTACCGTAAACCGCTTGGCACCGCAGCTCCGCAAACTGTCTCCGCTGTGAAGTCCAACACGGCGAACAAACAGTGGAAAAATAGTCCTCTGGCGAGAAAAACAATGCGTCAAGCACCTGTCTGTTACAACACGCCTTACCGCCTGAATTTCACAGCCTGTCTGGTACCTTTGACACTGTATATGGTTCTCCAAGTAGCTATTATCCCAGGCATATACGTATACTGTATGGTATACTTATATATAAGGCATACCAGAATAAGCATCCGGCATACTTATCCTGGGAAACCAGGGAAACAACCTGAATTGCTTTTAAATGCAAAAGTGTTGTTAGTCACAGTGAATAGTAGGGATGACCTAGTGACATAGTTTAGGGTGTATAATTTACTGCAACACAAAGACTGTATTTGTACTGTAGTCTATGTTTGCTACAATGGGTGTATGTAACTTTTATCTACATGTATGCATGTATATACACACACACACACGAACACACACATTTTCAAGTGCTTACACATATATGTATGCTTTCCATATGGTTTTTATTGATCTCTGTCCTTATTATCCCTCTCTCTCTCTCTCTCTCTCTCTCTCTCTCTCTCTCTCTCTCTCTCTCTCTCTCTCTCTCTCTCTGCTGATGGTGAAGGAATGATGGAATGCTGGAGGGTAAATCTCTGGTTTCCTGGAAGCTGGTCTGGGTTTATCAGAAGCGGCTGTGACAATAGTACGGTTGATGAGCCAACCAACCATCTTTCCTATAAGCGCTGATCAGCGAAGCAAAAGCCTTCCTGGAAGAAATAATCAGCAAACCATAGGCCCTTCCTGGAATACCAGTGTGGCTTGTTGCAGAGCATAATTCTCCCCTTTTATGTTTTCACCTCGCATGCTGTCTTTGTGGACATTGGCATCAGTTCAATGTGCTTCTGGAGAAAAGAACAAAATTATCTGTCAAAGGCACTATGAGAAGTTTTCCGCTATTTCACAGCTTTCATGCTTTTTTGATGCATCTATCCAACATGGAAATGAGACCATATCCTATTGGCTATTTCATTATAAGGATTTCAAATGCTTACAACCATTCGTATTCTCTGCATTGTCTCGATTCAAATCGATTTATGGAATTGATGTTATATTATCTCATTGTTATACATCTTGCAAAATACTTAACTATCTCTATACTCTGGGAAACGCTTCTGCAAAACCTTTCGCAGTGCCTTCAAGATCTTTAGGTTTGTATCCACTGGTGGTGACATTGCACATTGCCCAACTTCCACATTTCCCCACATTATTAAATGAACAGTCGTTGCATTGCCTTGGAATTTTTCATAATATGTCAGGAGGTCACCAGTGTTTTAGGAAGAAAAGTAGAGCCCGCACTTTACCACGATCTCAAACGTTTTAATAAAACGTTTAGCGTTTAACAAAAATAAATGTCCATTCCATTACTATTTAACATTGATTCGGACAATCCAATAATGATGTAGGCTGCACTTCACATTCATGAAAGCTAATCCAGTTTGCATTGCAGTTCTGGTCATTTTTATAATCTCTTTTCTTGGTTCGAGAAGGATATTTCAAGCGGTGCATGCACACATAGCGACACTGTCCATATGCGTTTTGGTTTTGAAGCGATTTTAGTCTAAATGTTAAAAAACTTCCAAGCTCAGTTGCTTTGAAACTTGGGGTGTTGTGCCTGGAAGAGAGCGTGAGGAATGAATCGGACAGAGCAAGTCATCGCCAAAATGAATCATGGTGGAAACACTGTCTAGGCCTGTACAATATTCGTAAGAGAAGTGCTCAGGTCTAAAATTCCAGATCCACTAACAAGAGAACTATGAGGAACATAAAATGAGTCATTACTCTATGAGCTTATTCGTTTAAACAATGAAATGCGTCATTTTTCAGCATGCAATTTCTCTCTTAAACATTGAGTCACACACTCACACTGAAACACACACACACACACGCAGATATGCATCCATTACACACTGGCGTGTAAGTTAGGGAACCAAAGAAAATGTAAGATTATTGTTTTTTTAGCTCATATATTTTGAGCCTATGTCGGTTTTGCCAGGAGTACTGTGTAAAAGAGGCAATAGTTTCTAGTGCTCAAACATTCATGAAAGTCACAAATTGTGTCATTTTTAATCTTCTGTCGTCATCTCTGTCCCACAGATGTTTGTGGTTTGGTTGTGTGTCAGTATGTGTGTTTGTGTTTGCCTAGAGGTTGCGTTTAGCATCAGCCTCTTTTAAAAAATGGAAAACCATCAACTGGACAGTTTCACGTCTCTCTGTGTTCCACTTGAACACGTCGCCCTCCCTTGGTTGGTTCTGTCCAAGTGGTATCCCTCTCTCTCTCTCACACACACACACATCTTCTCTCTCCCCCTCTCCCTCTCTTTCTCTCCCCTCTCTTTCACAATCACACACACTTCCACACCCACACAGATTCATTTGCCCACTTCCATGCACATACTTACACCAGGCAAGCCGTAAAAACTCAACTCAATTAAAGTGCCTCTTTCCTGGAAGCCTGTCTCAGAACACAAGGTATGCAGGGAATAGTGTGTGAGTGTGTGTGTGTGGGTGGGGGGGGTGCATGCGCATGTGTGTTAAAAGAGGAATAGAGAAAATGTTTAATTTCACCAGAGGCAATCAGAATAGACCACCCCCCCCCCCTCTCTCTCCTTGCCCTCCTCTCTGTCTCACCCGCACGTATACGGCACGCGCTCACATACACTCACTATATGCACACTGTAAAGCCAAACCACAGGCCACCATACATCTTCTCCACGTGGGCCCTTTCACCTATTTCCCCTCAAACACACATTTGTGCTGTACGTGCGCATGCACGGGAGATTTGCGCGAGATTTGCGCGCACGCACACACACACAGACGCTCTGTCCAGTGTCGAACAGCATCCTAACTCAGCCCTCAGGCAGGATGTATAAAACCCTGCTGCATTCCTTTCCAGTTAGGTCCACCCCAATGTGAGCTTTCAACACAGTGACTGCTGTGTTAACGAGCATATGTGTGTGTGTGTGTGTGTGCGTGTGTGTGTGTGTGTGTGAGAGAGAGAGAGAGAGAGAGAGAGATAGAAAGAGAGAGGGAGGTCTTTACTGTGACGTGCTAGCCTAAAGCAACGTTAAGCTTCTGGGAATCCCTGTTTGTTACAGCATTGTGTGTGTGTGTTCACAATATAGCTAAATCCTGGAAATGCTTCTATCCACCCCCCCCCCACACACACACACACATCTCATATGCTCACAGATGACTATGGCATTTACCCACAGTTCTCTAGCATAGAAGCAAAGACGTGATGATTGCAGTTATTTTCAAATAGTTCTTACCAATGGCGCTGAATGTTATGAATGTGTGTGCGGCCGACTCAGGGTCTTTTTGAATATCCATATAAAGGAATAGCTCTATATTTAACTGGAAAGTTTGCATGTTTTCACAGAGTTCTGTTGGGTGTCCCGTTTCATTCCACTTGCACATTCCACAATGCAGCTTCTGCTAAATTAAACCTAAGCAGCTGATAAGTGTGAATTGCCTGCGAGAGCAGTTATCCTGTGATGCGCTGCTTGTGCACCAACTCATGCCAATGGAGGGGTAGTCAGAATTCAATGTTCTGATAATCAATCTCTTTGCTGGCCACCACGTAAAAAGCTAGCACAACACAATACTGCTGAAAGGTGCACTCTTTAATTGAACCCCAAATTTCTGTCCAAGCTCACTGTTTATATAACACAGCATGAATGTGTGCCCTGTTGTAGAGGGAGGGGTAGAAAATGATGTGCTATAGGGGGAGGAGTAGAGAGGATTGAGAGCCACAATTGCCCCGCCCAGGTGTGGGAGGGGCATGCAAACCAAAACAGTGTTTTTGTAATACTGGTTTCAACCACATGGGACATTCCTCGCACAATCATGTAATTTAACCGTCGCTTTTAAACAAAGCAACATATTGTGAGTATAGCACAATTACAAGTATTAAGGAGCAGGTTGGGTCCTGGATCATCTTACTTAAAGGTAGGCAATATCGGGGTACCCCGCACCTTTTGGCTGGGAGTCGGGCACTGTAACTACTAATGTATACTGCCTCTCAAATGCAGGGCTGTAGCCAAGACCAGGACTAGTCGAGATTGAGTCAAGATTGAGTCCAAAGAGGTTTGAGTCCAAGTCAAGGCTGAGTCCAAATCAGAATGAAGACCAAGACAAATTTTATAATACTTGAATTTGCTGACATTGTGTCTATGGCCAAAATGACAATAATGATATGAGCATTGATGCAGAGCATGCAGGGATTAGTTTTGGCAGGCGTAGGATTGGTTACCAGGTGGTCAATGTCAATGCCTTTTCTAGATGGATTTTAAATTAATTAAAACATTGCCCACTTAATCAATTATTTTGTTGTGAAGGAGGAGTTACTTGAGAAAAAAACAACATATATTTTTGGAAGGCAGCTAGACTCTAGAACTAGAATATTTGGCGAGACCAATAGCCAAGACTGAGACAAGTACGAGTGTAAATACCATTGAGTCCAAGACACGTCAGGGACAATAGAAAAAGCGTCTTGGGCTACAGCCCTGCTCAAATTGAGGAGCATACCTTTAATTATGACAGCATTCTACTCAGCACCTGTCAACACCAACCCAAATCAACACACAGTGGATATCATTTTACTTTTGTAAAAATAGTGCTCTTTAATATAAATTATTGAAATATTTTAGAAATATAAATATGTGCAAAGTTCCTTTCCTTTTTATTTTTCGTAATGCTTTTTTGTTTCATTTCAGATGTTACAGCTTGAATTTGCCAGTCTAGTGGCCAGCTTTTGTGAGGCTGTCTTTATAAAAGACAAATGATTCACGTAACACGTGGTCTGTTGGTCTGACACATGCAAAACGTGCGTTGTTGATCCAATAAAATAAGACAGGGATTAGACTGACTCTGTACCGTTACGGTATGTCTGCCATCTTTCACAAGTGGTAACAGAAGATCACTGAACAATTCTCACAATGTGAAAATGTTACATGTTTCACACCCAAATCAGACATCCAGACAATACAAGAAAGAAAAAAAACGAACTAAACAAATAACCGTAACAGTCTCAATTGAATCCAACTTTGTTTGTTTTGTTTTCTAAGAGGCTTTAAAGAATCACTAACGGGAAGACCTGAATTCCCTTGACATTCAGAGAGACAAAACCTTCTTGTCCACTCCTGGTTCAGAGGTAATGCAGAAGAGTAGATGAGGTGAGGAACTTTTCTGGGATTAAACAGGGCTTACAATGTCCACTCTCTTACGATCCTTGTGAACTTCATGACCACCAATTCGAGAATGGGGAGCTGTTATACGATGACTTGGAGTACATTGAAGAGCACTTTCATTCAGGCACACGTAGACACACACGCACACACACACGAGCACACACCGCAGTGAGGCGATTTGCACGCAAACCCAGGCTTTAGGAGAGCAAGAGGATGTGATGTAATATTTTAAGAGGAAATAACGCGAGCTATTCTAGCAGACAGAATAAGACCATAAGAGTTGCTATCGTGTTCCTATTCCAAATGAACATTTGAATAGAAACAACTTCACAATTACGAGAGAGCACTCTGCTAAGGTCTATAGTAAGCCCTAATTCCTTCTCCAGATCTGAGAAATGTCACCTTGGTGCGTTTTTTACTCACTGCACCAGAAAGCGCCCCCACCCCCACCCTGACTGTTTCCTAATCTTCTTTCCTGCTTCTCTTTCTCCTTCATCCAGCCCCATGCTGTTGCCGCCACCGTCACCTTCCTTCCCCATCTCAAATAATCTTCATAACCACCCCTACCCTCCCCATCCCCCACCACCCATATACAAGAACTTGGTTGTTGTACTCGTCGTTCTGTTTTTTGTGTTTTTTTTTCATCATCCAAGCTGGATAAAAATACGAACCTCTGTTCGGTTTGGGCCAATGCCAAGGCCTTTGTCTCGGCAGCAACAGTCTGCTCTCTGTCACTGTCAAAGCAGATGTACTTAGAAAGAGATGGCTCAGGAGTGGGGGGGTGGTAATGGAGAATAGTAGTGACAGGAATAGAGAGGAAGTCGGGGCTTTAAAGTGATCTTCAGCTTGTTCTCTCCTCCAAGGCCAACGCATCCAACCTTTTGTGTTTTTTGTGTCCTTGCTGTTGTGTGTATGTATGCATGCGTGCTGTTGTTTTTGTTGTCGTTGGGGTGTGTGTATTCGGCTGTTGTGCATCTATGACGCAATGCTGGCTGGTAAACGGCAATGGAAATGTGTGCGCACTCACAACACGCCAACATATACACACGCACACACATTCATCAACCCAGACACAGAACTTTCTACCTGCTTGGAGCAGATTATTACGATAGGCACTTTTCCACTGCAGGAACTCGGGGCGCGAATGTTTACAGGAACGGCCCCCCTAATGGTCCCATTCAGACTTTCTGTTCCCATTGTGGTGCTGGAACTACGGACCTACGTCGGAATTTACGTCGCGATCAAAGAGCAAAGCCTTTGCTGTTCGTAAATTCCGAGCACGATAAAATAATAACATATTTCTCCAGTGGCAACACGCCAGCACCAACACTCGAATGTCAAATCAGAGATTTTCCAGATAACGTAAGGATCACCTCGAGTCGACAGTTGAATGTTGCTCTAAAGTTGCTAAAAATCAAATGGCTTCATGACTTCAATTACTTGATAAATGAATATAATGGCGCTTGTTGTTGTCTTCCACTCACGTCGCGTTTAACCAATAAGCGCAGAGCCCCGTCAAGCAGTTTTTCAGGGCTGCTCAGAAGAACCTACCCCGGAGTAGGTACTTCTTTCGGCCCCAAAAGAGTTCCTACAGGGTTGGTTCCTGCAGTGGAATACCGCCGTTTGGTGCTGCCCCCTCTAAAACGGCCTGCAAGTTCCTGCAGTGGAAAAGTGCCTAATAGCTTCACTCCTAGCCTCTCGTTTTTTGCTCTCTTTTGCACCACCTGTGCCCCAAACCTGTTCTGAGTGTCTGGAAGGGAAGAAGAGGAGTTTTCTTCTTTCTCCGTCACTGTCGTCGTTAACATCGGCCAATAGGGTTAAACTTCTACGAGGCGGTGCTCTGCGTCTGAGCCAATCAAAGGAAGCCTTGACCCTTGCCGTTGCCCATGGCTTCGCTGGCCCTTTGACTGGCGGTCAGTTTAGTGAACAACGGATGAGGTATCCGTGGGTTACCAAAGATGCTTCATTTACCACCCAACAGTTCACTGGGGGGTTCTGGGTACATGTTGTCCGTCTGTGAGCTCTACTGTACATACGCTCGCCAGCTGACCTCAGACCAGCAACTCTGAGGCTGACTCCAGTCAGTTCCTCATGGCACAAAACCAACATCACATATGTGCTGAGAACTGCTCTCACTGTCTGCCCTACGCCCGCGTAACCCCCCTTTCCATAGTTTCTGTCAGTCATATGGGAGCGTCATACTCTTCCAGGAAGTCTCTGAGTGTGTGCGGGAGCTGCTCGGCGTGCTGGGGGCCCGCCAGCCCTCGCCTGTTGTTCAGGGTCCTCCTGCACATGTGCTGCAGGGAGGAGAGTGAGGAGGAGAGGGGCCGGTGGAGCTCCAGGGGGATCCTCTCCCCGCCGGTGTGGATGAGATACACGCTGCGGGCTTTGGCCCCCGTGGCCCCCCCGGCCGCCGCTGCCCCCCCCGCCCCGCCCTCCCTGTCTCCGCCACCGTCGGGCCCCTTCCCCATGTAGTGGGCGATCAGCTTGAGCACGCAGTTGAACTGCGGGGGCTCCTGGGTGCAGCGGGAGTCCGGCTGCAGGAAGAAGCCCCCGTCCTCGCTGTGAATGCGCAGGTTCTTGGTCCCGCGGGCCGTCTGGACCGACAGGGTGAAGAAGTGGTGGTGGTCGGAGGAGTCCCGCACCAGGAAGGTCCCGGGGGGCTCGGAGCGCAGCAGGGAGCTGGCCTCACGCCCGCCCACCGCCCCCCAGTAGAAGCCACTCTCCTGGAGCTTACGCAGGGCGCACATGACCTGGCAGCAGGAAGAGAGAGACCCATGTTATTGTTGTTATGGAACGTGTATATGGTACCCACTGTATTTACTAGCTGCTGGCTGTTGATTGATGCTGCTGTTGACTTTTAGTGGTTACCACTTAACACTTCTGACTAGTTCCCGTCAAATTTTTCCTTTGGCAAGGCTTATTGTTTACAACAAGGTAATAAAACTTACGCACAAATGTGTTTCCTCTTTAGTTCTGTGGTTAATACGCAGCTACAAGTGCTGGCTGCTTATGTGCCACTGACCTGTTGGTAGTGGGCGTGCGAACTGAAGGGCTTGTAACGGTGGGGGGTAATGTTTGACCCCTGACCCCTGCCCTCTGTGGGGGTCACGCTGCTCATGGCGGGGGGGTTGTGTCGGCTGAGGGTTACCATGGCGCCATGGCCCCCTGCCTCTGCCTGCTGGTCCAGAGGCAGGGGGCCCAAAGCTGGAGGGCGGGGGAGGACAGGTGGAGAGGAGTTGCGGGAGGGAGGGTGGAAGGAAGAAGAGGGGGTTGGGGGACAAAGGAGAGAGGGAGGGGGGGTCACGCACCGGGTCCAGCTCCCCGGGGTAGAGGGGTTTGATGCATCCAGAGAGGGGCTGAGAGAGACCGCCTACACACAGCTAAAGTGAGGAAACATTAAAAGACAGAATAAAGATTAGTGTTACAGCGCTGAACACGTTAAGGCTTCAAAAAATTCACAAAACTACATCACATGCACGCGAATAAAACCCATCCATGCAATTCCCAATAAGCTTTTAATGTTTCCGTTTAAATTAAATGTAATTATCATAACAAATCCAGGCAGAGGGATAGACAGGCAGGTGCGTTATTTTTAGTTTAAACTATTCCCGGTCACTTGCACTAATTCTTCAGCCTCGTAAAGCCAGACTGCAACTGGATCCTGATTGCTTTCAATTGTCTTCGATCGCGCGTCCCACAAGGGATTTTAGAAACGGGGTCACAGTGGGCGTTTTTTTAAAAACAATAAATAAACCTTATTCCCCATTCACTCAGTCACAGAGGCCCCGTGCTCCAGTTTCACTGTGAATATGATGCCCTAGTAGCCGTCTGGCCGGTTCTGTGTTGCATGGGCTGCTTTGCTACAACAAGGGACAGTGTTTAAGCAATATGAGCGGCGCCATATCTGCGCTCTCGAATGCCACTTACTGTCGCCTGTTGAAGTAGACCCAGAGCACAGAAAAATAGACTCAACGGAGCAATGCAAAGGCTCCTCTATTGACTAGATTGTCCGCAGCTGCACTGCGCCAGTGGCCCAGACAGATAAATGTTCTGCACTAATTTTAATCGTGCATACAAAATCACCCCGTCTACAATTTCCATCATGCATAGTTTAAATGACAAACGAGTGTAGAATACCTCTAGTCTCGCCTTGCACACATTTGAACTTACCTTGTAGATATTGTGTATGCTGTGCTGCAGTTGCTCTTTGTATGGGGATAAAATATCCAAACTCCCCGAGAGTAGTGCTAGATAAATTATTAACTCAGTCATTAAAATCCAGAATAGGTCCCTGTGTGGGTTTCCTTGTGCGCGGGAATGTGATGATATTCTGCATGGAACTCAACTCCGTGTGGAGGTAGGAGGTAGGTTACGGTAGGTTGTTTCCACGGCCAGCGAGCGACTATGTTCGTGTAAGGCTCCACCTCCTTCGTTTTTACTGGAAAAAGCGCACCACACACACGCACGCACGCGCACGCACGCGCACACACATACACACACTCTCCCTCTCTCTCTCTCTCTCTCTCTCTCTCTCTCTCTCTCTCTCTCTCTCTCGGTTTGGCAGATTGCCAATAAATAATCAGTGTGACCTTTGACGGACTGTTTCCTGGTATTGGTGGGTTCCATTCTCGACAAGGTGAAAAAGTTAAAAGCTAGAGATATGGCAATATATTGTATTATTATGAAATATGTGAAAACCTAAACTGTGCCAGGCTAATGCGGTATTGGTTATGAAACATGAACAGGCCTACACTATAGTCTACATCATATGCATTTTGAATATACTGCTAAAGTATATAAGTATGTAATTATAAATCCAACGAATGCATTATTTGATCGATAAATAACACTTTAGAGAATTAGAGATATGTTATTGTTTTAGACTCTACTGTGATTAGTATTTGATATAACATAGCAAATTTGGAAACGGCCACTAGAGGTCGCATTTCACTCACTCCTTTAGACCAAAATATAGACCAACTGTAGTTAACAAACAGCCTACTTTTATGTATTTATCAAGTGTAACCTAGATTATTCTTTTTTTACGGTACATTTAAACGTTACATAATACAGCGATTAACTGACATTGTGGGACAGCTGTCACTGTTGCAACAGATTGCAATGTGAACGTCGTTCCCCGTTGTTGATAAAGTTTATTCAAATTTTTACTGCAGCAATGGCGGCTCCCATGTACTGGAAAAGGCTGATGAACTCAGTCTACACACCGGCCCTTGCCGGGGTTTTTACCCGAATATCTGATCGTTTCTTCCGCACACGGGACAGAAGAAGAGGGTAAGCAATTAGTTTGTCAATACAGAAGAAAACCACCGAATGACATTGCATTCCTGCCACTGTGTTGTCACCCTGCTCTGTCCTGTTATGAAACAGCAGACAAAATACATGCATTTGTGGCGTGTTTAACATATCTTAAAAATACTGTTTTTGTCCTGTGCCTTAATTAAGCTAACACGGTTTCACTTTCAACCGATTTGTAAAGAAATACTTTGCACATCTTACTGTAGCTATTCTGGCCTAGGGCTCTGTCATGACACCTACAAGTATTTTGTTTTACTCCCTTTATATTTTCCCAGAACTCGTTATAGTATGTTTTATTTCCTTGTCCTCCAGTCTGGCACAACCAGTGTCGTGTGTTTTAAAGCTCTGCCTTCTTGTTGCACAAGATACAGAGTGTATTTTACCTTATTTCAACTGATCTCTTCAAAGTCTGGTTTTATAACTGAAAAGACAGATCTTTCCGCCATTGATGGTGTAGCACTGCCCATACGGAAAGAAAATATATTTTCACTATAGCCTATAGTGAAAAGGTATGTCAGATGGTATGGAGGTATGTCAGATGGAGGTATGTCACCATATTGTAATTTGCCAATGCATTTTTTTCTGTATGAGGGTTTTAAGAGAGTTTAATTGATGCTCCTTTTTAAAAATTGTTAAAAATGTATGCATGACGAAAGATTGTTGCTTAATGTCTATAAAATGTGTTCTTGACGCATGTCTTTACGATCCCGATGAATGAGGATACAGGAAAACAATGTTTTTTTTTATTTAATTATCATTTTGAGGAAGTGCAAGTCAAAGTCATTTGATCAATGGTATGCATCAAATCAGGGCTGACACCCAGTCATGCACACACTGCTATCTAGTCTTGCATTATTAAATTTGTGTCAAATCCAAGACATTTCTACTTCTTGGTTACAGTTATATCCAAACACATTTTTCATAGGAGGTATTTTACAATTACAACAGCAACTGTTCAGGTCAGATTCATTGCATTTGTGGAAAGAGCAGACAGACTAGGCCTAGGGTAGCCAGTTAAGATTGGATTAACAGCATCATCATCAAGTAGCCTACTGTATGTACGCACACGGAAATATGCATAAACCCTTTTTACGCATGCCATGGGCTCTTATTACAGTCACATTTGCAAGCTGCATATCATAGTTAGGGTTACGATTGGGTTTGCCTACTAAAGAGATAAGATAGTTCCTTTTTAAACTGACAGTTGTGCATTGTTGGAACTTTTACTTGGGACTTCTGACAATCACATGATTGTCAGAAGTAGTAACAGGGAAATCCCCATTCAGTGTTCCATGCCAACACTGGGTAGTCACATCGGAAAATGTCAGCCCGTTCAAATCTGACCTTGCATAGTTTTCCCTGAGCGCTTCATGTGGTTTCCAGTGGGCTCAATCCAAATCAAAACCTATACATAAAGACGCTGCAGTTTACTCCTGTTGTTGTCTGTGTGTTGTGGTAAAATACTGGTTGATCGGAACACAAAGGACTCAGACTCTGCCTTGAGGTTCACGTGGGGTCGTGTCATACTCCACCCTGTCTTTATTTAATGTGGTCATAGCATCAGGCCAAATGGTGTGCCTGTGTAGCAGAGGTAAAATGGAAAAAGACGTGGGTGAATTCAAAGACAGACGCACAAATAACACAAAACATAAACGTGCAATATTCAATGCGGGTTTGAGTGGGGGTTTCCAAGGATAAGAGCAAGAGAGTGAGTGTGCAGTATGTGTTTATAAGTATCAAGTGTGTATTTTATTTCCAAGTATCAATAGTGCTGTTTGAACAACTGTATCTTTTTGTTTTACCCAGAAAACACCAATTATCTTTAATCAAGGATCGTTCTGCATGTGTAGTAGATTTGTTTGGATAAATGTGGATTCTTCTACACACAAAACATTTTTGTGGTTTTGAATTTTGTCCACTTAGTCAGTGTTGAGTAAATCTGACGAAAAACACCCAACCCAAATTTATCCCAGATGGACCGGGAGTTTAAAGCATAGCAAGTATAGCAGTTGGTGAATGCTGAATATGAAGTGGACCGTCAAAGTCTATTTTTTTTCTGCTCTCCTTGTCTTCTCTTAGGTCCTCGGTGCTGCTCCTAGCTCCTCTCCTGGCAGAGGCTGAACTAGCCCCCCGACGCATCCCCAAGAACACCGGATCGGCTGGAGCTCAGGGCACCGATGGCCTCCACGCCCACTTCAGATGGATGGCGGAGCACGTGCCTGCCTTCAGGGTACCTGGCACGCATATCCATGTCCTCCACTCCCCTGACCAGTTTTACCAGGCCATGAAGGTGGGTCAGTGATGGTAGACGGTCAAAAGGTATACTTAAAGGTACACTCCTCAATTGCTATAGCGTCCCCAGAGCCACAAGGTGGTCCTTCCCAGTTGCATGAATCAATATAATGTCAAAGAAAACATCCGGCGACACTTAAGGAACTAACACTGATACTATATTTAATGTTAAAACCAACAGGGTACTGCCTACATGATTGCCTTTGCATACCAGATTTTTGATTGGTAAATTTATACTTAGTGTACTCATCCTGAGACCATGTAGGGTGTATAATATTTACTCTGTTTACTTGCATTACATTTTCTGTAATCCTGGTGATGGACTGTCCAGCCAGAACGCGTTGGTTTGAACATTAAAAGTATGGTGTTTGTTCTCCAAGATTTGCCGAATGTTTTGTTTTCTATAATGCACAAAAGTGTCCATGACTGGAGGGGGAGGTCTGGTTTGGCTTGGCGTAAATGGCCTTTTGACAGACAACTGTCAATTTAATTTTTGCCATTCAGGCTTTCTACTATTGTTTCTATTGTTTGGAAGTGAATGGGTGTGATCTGTCACCAGAACGGTTGAGCACCTGTGCGTTCCCACAGATAATGTCTAAAGTTGTTTGGCAGACTTTAATGAATTCCTGTTGTGCCTATAAGGATTTACTCATGCCACTTTCTATTATTGTTTTTTTTCTTTTTTTTTTCTGTTTTTTGTTGTTGTCAGGCACGCATCAAAACAGCCAAAAGGCGAGTGGTGATGGCCTCCCTGTATCTGGGGACAGGACCCCTGGAGCAGGACCTGGTAAGAAAGGGCGTGCGTGCGGGTGTGTGTGTGTGTGCGTGCGCTCCAAATGTTTGTTGTGTGACACACTGTACTTTGTACTGTGCAGGTGGACTGTATGAAGGAAGCCCTGGAACGTTCACAAGAAGCTGATGCTCCTGACCTAAAAGTCTCCATCCTTCTCGACTACACACGCGGCTCAAGAGGTGGGTGGCAGGTGTGCTTTTATTTTTTATTGAGGACGAGGTCACCGGTCAGGGACCAGCGCTACAGTTTAACTGTCCCCCTTTTTTGCGCTTGTTTGTTATCCAGGTCAGATCAACTCGAGGACCATGTTGCTGCCACTCCTGCAGCGGTTCACCTCCCAGATGCGGGTCTCTCTGTACCACACGCCGGACCTGAGGGGCCTGCTGCGTCTGCTGGTGCCTCAGCGCTTCAACGAGACCATCGGAGTGCAGCACATCAAAGTTTACCTGTTTGACAACAGCATGATCATTAGCGGGTATGCTAGCTGGCATGTGCAATAGAGGCGTAACGTTACTCGCATTCCACGTTTCAAGATGAAGTTCACTCAAGGTCGCGGGTTCACGTTTCGATGGAAATTTCGATTCTTCAGACGAGAGTTGATTCCTCCCACCAATGATGTGAGCCTAGGAGCAATGTAGGGGGAGGAGTAGAGAGAAGTGCCAGCGACTTTTTTTTTTTGGGTTTGGTCTGGACACAAATCGAGGGGTGTGCCTTATTTAATAAAATGGGGAGTTTTTCACAGTAGTTCGTAGACGTTTTTTTGTTTGGGTACGGGTCGGGATTCTTTACGCTGTACACACATGCGTTTCCCTGTCCAATAGGAAGACCATAATATAGACAATTTTGTGAGAGCGTAATAGCAGCTAGGAGCGATGCAGTTCTCCATTTTACACTAACTTTTATTTAACATTTTTATTTAATTAATTTTTTATCTAATTTAAATTGCTACATCTATAATATGTCATATCAATATCAGTTACTCAGGACCTAATGTCTGATCATTCTGGAAGGGACATTTCTTCACAAGATTTGTTGTTGTTGTTATTATTATTATTATTATTATTGTTGTTTATTAACAATAATATAATATATATATATAATATAATAATTTTTGTGGATTTTTCCTTGAGATTAGATTTGGTGATGGATTGCTGTGTGTAATCTGGGTGGCTGGCTCTGACTCCCATACAGACACCTCATCACTTTATTAACTTTATACCCCCCCCCCCCCCGCTCTCTCCTCAGGGCCAACCTGAGTGACTCCTACTTCACCAACAGGCAGGACCGCTACGTTCTGCTGGAGAACTGCAGGGAGGTGGCGGACTTCTTTTCCGAGCTGGTGGGAGCACTGGGGGACGTCTCACTGCAGCTCCAGCCGGACGACTCGGTCGCCATGCTGGAGGGCATGGTGCACCCGTACAAAGGTGTGTGTGTGTGTGTGTGTGTGTGAGTAAGTTGGTGGCATTGCAACATTGAAGTTGAACCGTGATTTTTAGCGCGCACGCACACATGCACGCACGCCCGCACGCAGAGGGCGTGCACGTGTGCCTAACGGGCGCGCAGACTGCCAGGATGTTAGAAGGAGGATTGAATGACATCATGTCTGCAGGACTGGACCGCAGTTGTAACGGACACCAGGAATAGAGCCGTGATGTCACAACGTTGCTGCAAGGCGATACAGAGTTGGAACTGACACGCGCGCACGCACACACGCACACACGCACACACAGGCTGAGCACAGTCATTCAGAAACCTGCACAGACACTGTGTGCAGTGCAGCAGATGATGAATGACAGGCAGGCAGATGAGAGGGAACGCTGGACTTTACCGTCAAGCGGCGGGTGCAAAACAAAGCTGAGGTTGCACTTCCACTCCCTTCCTATGTGACTCATGCCTGTAAGTGGCTCCAGACGTCCTGAACTGCCCTCCCTCCCCCGTCTGTCTCTCTCTCTCTCTCACACACACACACACACACACACACACGGAGAGAACACAACGTTCTAACTTCACCTTTTCATCTGTGTGTGTGTGTGTGTGTGTCTGACCAGGAAACCGCGAGGACTTCTCGGCCTCGGCTCGGGAGCGGATCATGGGGGTGGTGAACCTGGCCCACACACGGCAGCAGCTGCTCAACCAATCGGAGGACGCGGGGGACGAGGAGGAGGAGGAGGAGGAGGAGGAGGAGGAGGAGGAAGAGGATACCTGGGTATTTCCTCTGGTCCAGATGAAGCCCCTGGGAATCCGGGTGGACGAGCAGGTCACGCAGGTGTGTGTGTGTGTGTGTGTGTGTGTGAGGGAGAATCACAGATCATTAACGCGACGTCTCTCTTTAGTCAATAGGAGGCAGTAGGTAGAGGTTGGGCCTCTTGCTGAAGGGAATCGAAACCCGGCCCCCCTGTCCCCACCCCCATATTGTTATGCTGACACAAATAGGCTTCAGCTTTTGTGCTTCTGGGAAAATTCAGAACATAATCTCTCCTCTGCTGTTATGTCGATCAAATATAGTGAGGATTCTCACGAATCTGTTTAAAACTGTTGGCAGCATAAATCATCATTACGATAATGATGATTGGCACGAAAGTCCGGGCATGCCCATTGTCTTCTTTAAACTCAATTCTGCCTGAAATCGCTGAAAAATGTTTATCACTAACTAATTAAGATATCTTAATAATGCCATGACTTTCTCTTCAAGATTTACACTGGAATGGTTTGTCTTCCAGTCTCTCTGTGTTTCTGAGGCAGTTACTCTCCATCTGTTTCCTGTTGAACCTCCCAGCGGCTACTGAGCGACGCGGGCGCTTCCTCCACCGTGTTCTTGACCTCGGGCTACTTCAACCTGACGCGGGCGTACATGGGGCTGGTCCTCGGGGCCGGGGCCCACTACCGCATCCTCACCGCCTCCCCGGAGGTCAACGGCTTTTTCGGGGCGAAGGGCGTGGCCGGCGCCATCCCCGCGGCGTACGTCCACATCGCCAGGCAGTTCTACAGCAAAGTGTGCCGCCTGGGCCAGCAGGGGCGGGTGCACCTCCACGAGTACCACAGGCCGCAGTGGACCTTCCATGCCAAGGGTGAGGGAGACACGCCCGCACACATTTAAATAAAGAGACACTCCTCAATTTGTGTCTTGTTAATTACCCCTGTGGTTGAAGCTTGCATTGCAATAACATTGCTGGTTTGGTTTGATACTCGGAGAGCACCTCCTGCTGATTCAGGTGCACTCCTCTCTGCTCTTCCCCCTTCAGCGCTCATTAGCTCGCGCCGTTCTCTACCCCCCACCCTATGCACAGTTGTGTTTGAATCATAAACGTTGAGCTAGGGAGGACATTTGGGGATTTTGGGGGGCTATAACACAATCGAGGAGTGTATCTTTAATGCAAATGCTTTTCGTTTTTTTTTTGGTGTGCATATTAATCATCTGTGCAGACTATATGATCATGGGCAAAACCTACAGCAGAAGTTTGTCTGGGCTCAACGTGTAATTTGGTTGTGTCCAGTGAGGAGAATGAAACTTTACTTGTTGCTACTCTGTCCTCCTGCACTGGCGTTTGCCGTCGGCGGTTTCAGAGGCATGTAGCGTGAGAGAGGGTGGCTTGTACAGTCATTCCCTCATGGCCTCAGGACAAGGATACACACTCACTCTCCCTCTCATGCTTGGGGTTTGGATAGACGCTGGGGATTTCTGCATGTGCTTCCCTTTTAGTTGTGGTTTGGACTGAGCACAATTCCTGTTGGGGGGGGCGGGCGGGGTGAAATGCTGGAATAATGCTTTGCTCTCCTACAGGTCTGTGGTTTTACCTCCAGGGGCAGGATCGGCCTTGCCTTACTCTAATTGGCTCTCCTAATTTCGGTTACCGCTCAGTTCACCGTGACCTTGAGGCGCAGATCGCCATAGTAACGGAGAACAAAGAATTGCAGGCCCAGCTGCAAGAGGCAAGCTTTTCTCTCATTTGCCAAAAGTGGTGACTCATAGCTCTGACATTAATACACACAGGTTTTTTTTTTGTATGTTTTTCTTTATGCTGTTCCTCAGGAGCAGGAGATGTTGTACAGACGGTCCACAGAAGTGTCTAACTCAACGTTTGAGCGTCCAGACCGCCATGTCAAGCTGTGGGTGAAACTGGTCACTCCGCTCATAAAGAACTTCTTCTGAGAGACCTATAGGTACTCGACACACAACACAACACCATTGTGGGCTTACTGTACGTCTACAATACATGTGCGTATAGCTTACTTAAGTGGTTATGAGTACAGTTTTAGTTTTGCTGACTGTTTTCAAAAGCATTAAAAAAAAAAAAAAAACATTTCAGCTGCATTACACATTTCAGTTACAATTTTATGCATTTCTGTTTTATGATGAAAACGAATGTACAGAAAAATACTGACACAAGAATTCCCCTTAAACCTTACGATTACCTTGTTCAGAGTTCATGCCTTAGCTCCCTTTTTATTCGTTTCTTCAATTCTGTGATTTCTACTAAACAAACGGAATGGGGCCCTTCGGCATACCATTCAGAAACGCGAACAAACAAACTCAGAGCCTGTGTCAATGAGACTGCGGTTTCTTCGAAATTTCTGCAGTCATTGTGGTGATTTCCCACCTCTCAGCCCTGCTCTGCATCTTTCCCAGCAGCCTTAACCAACCCCGCCAGGCGAGAGCAGGACAGTGAGTCGGCTGATTCACTTCTCATCCCGGCATGGTGATGATTTGACAGGTGTGGTTGGGGGTTCTGGTACGAACTGATGGGACAAGGTCCCGCCGAGATCAGATGAAGCGGTGAAGTCAGTAGGGTTCAGTCACCCCTAGAAACCCAGGGAAATCCACCTTTTGGGCGCCATGGTTGTTAATTGGACACCACACAAAACTACATATGAAGTAGAAATGTTCAGTGCAACACCCTGGCGGGGATATGTATGTATGTATGTATGTATGTATA
>JAOEHI010000011.1:2106936-2120701 GCA_025447815.1 Percopsis transmontana
TATATACACACACACATATACACACACACACACAGTATATAGTGTCTTACCTGCATGAACTTATATCTTTCCAATCTCTGCATTATGATAGGGAGAATGACTGCCAATAAGAAAAAAAAGAAAGGTAGAAGGGGGAAAGGAGGATCTATTAGTAGCTTGTTTGTCTCCGTAGTAACATACAACTCATGTAAACAGCCATACTCATGGGTCTGTGACAGATGCTTGCAAAACATGATCATTTGAGAAAGGTAAATTCTGCATACTCATGCCGGGCGCTGCCATGGTGATTCGAGAGATGACCACTTGTGTGATCCCTTTTACAGCCGCCTTCTAAAAAGCAACAAGAACAGCGCTCACAAAAAAAATAAAATAATTGCCTGCAAAAGTGCATTTATAACATTGTGAAAAAAAGTGCATTTATAACATTGTGAAAACAATGTTATAAATGAAAACAAAACTTCACATCCTGCATGCTTACCTTAGAATGACCCAGTTTGTTGCCATTTTCATCTGTGACAGCAATACCGTTCAAAATTTCTCTGAGACAGAAAGAAAATGAAGGGAGACAATTTTTAGGAAAATGCTATACGCACACAAAAATGTCAGGAAAATATGTTGACTACGTTGATTGTTTTTATTTTTAATTGATTGTTTTTCAAATTTAAAAAAAGTACAAGTTAGTACAAGTAATAAACAAGCACGCAGCAACTCTCCCCTAACTTTGGATATGAGAAAAATACAGTATGTACAGTATAGTATGACTTGTTTGTCTCAACTACAAGTACCATTGTAGACGTTTTAGATCGAAAACGCAAACACTTCGCAGCAATAAATATCTGAGCAAGAAGTAATTCCTGCCCTGTCATACTTTAATGTTGATCTAGAAAGATCCAGATTCTAGCACAGCAAGACTCACTGTTGCCTCATCATAGGAATGTTAACACAGTTGGCTGCAGCTACAGCTGCAAATGGAACCCAGCGTGCCACAAGTGGAGGGGCTTTCTGCAAGGGGAGATAACGGCAGAACAGCAATAGAAAGTCAGTGACAATGGGAGGGGAATTTATTTATTTTTTTACATGTTCCAGGTATAATATTCATCACCCATTTAATAAACACATATTATTAAAACATTGTGCTAAATATAAACAATCCATGACCGTGTACCTCAAAATACACATTCTTGACTGGTCATGTCATTCAGCCTACATATCACTACACACCTGCCACCATGCTTCAATTACTACAATTATTACCACATTCATTGAATAAATACAACAACAAAAAAATCCTTTTAATAACAAGGGTAAGAATGTGGTAGGTATAATATACCAAATATGCTAGTTGTGTTGCATTATACCTTTGTATAAAGATTGAGTCCCACTGCTGTTGCTAGAGCTGTGCTGGTTGCCGTTAAATAGGCTACTCCTATCTGCCTGGGAGAGATAACAGAGAGTGAAATAAGGTTGGTATAACAATTGAGGACAGGACAATGAGGTCTGTGGAGTTACAGCCAGGTCAACACAAGGTCTTACTTGGGGGTAATGGGGGAGGCAGCATTTCGGTTGGTGTAATTGACCAAAGCGTTGAAGGACTGATTCACCCACTGCCAGAACACCACCGCGGGAACAGTCCTAGAAATAGAGGTCAAGATTTATTATTTATATTTAAGTCTTCTGACGACTTCAAGGCCATAGGGACTCATTTTATATTGTTTCTCTGTCCCTTTATGCTTGTGCATGTCTGTACCTATAGAACTGCAGCATGCAGCCAGTAATGGCCATGCCACCAGGGACCTGGAAGGACATGCGTCCGATGAGGTTCATGCGGTCCCCGGTGTCCGGGTGGAAGGCTGAGTCGTAGAGCTTCTTGGCATAGTGGAGCTGTTCCTCTGTTATGCCTGGAGGAATGGAGCCTGCCCTATATTGAGAAACAGGAGAGAAAAAAACTGAACCTACCCTTTCCTGCATGCTCACATTTCAGTGTCTAACAAAACAGACTAATTGAGCAAAACATCATTTGCCTTAAAGAACACATTCCACAAGTAAAATACAATAAAATGTTCCTATGTCCCGGGTCTAAACTGTGGAAAATGAAATATAGTGTAGCAGTCTCAATAGGAAGCAGAATCCATTTGGGAGTTAAAGCCCAGCTCCCTCAGTGTCTTGGAGACAACAATTCATGTCTTTTGTTTTTACAGCCTACCTGCAGCTCTCTACTAAAACTTTGGCTTCATCCAGGCGTGAGTCCGGCAGTAACGCTGTTCTGCAATCAGTAATATTGAAAAAGTGCTTCAGTCTGCCCATAAATGTATTCTGATCCCATCGCGGCGCGTCAATGTCAAACGAGCTCATAGCCATGGTGTTTCTTCAAGATTAGCCAAATCAAATTCAGCCCCAACTTGGTTTAAAATGTCCAGGAATCTTATCCAACACTTGGGCACTTTGTTATGTTCTGATACAGGCCAATCCAGCGCTGAGGTCAAAATCTAGAAAAAGAAATAAAAGCAACATATACCAGAGGGCTGTGAGAACAGGCAGATGGAGATGGGGCCACCTGTTAATTATTTGCCACAATGCACCTTAGCAGCTGCAGGTTACACATAAACTGTCTACTCTAAAAAGGTCAATAAGTTGTTTTTTGAGATCTATGTTACTAAATCCAAACTGTCCCTCTTGGTTACCCACCTGTCTAACCTGCCCAAACCTGCTTCAAGATGATGTTATATTAATAGAATATTTCTTAACTGGGTCAAGTAATCATAGGTCATCCTTGCCCTATGTCTGTAGGCAGTCCCACAGGCACACATACACACAAACATTACCATTGCGTGGTATTAGTAGCATTACAAATTAAACATTGGACTGGTAGTAGAATAGTCAGGTGGTCTGGATGTTCAGGACTGGCTAAACTAGCATGGCTGCTGTTGAAGTGGTTTGACGAAAAACTGGGTTCAATAACAGCATGTGGAGAATTCTGGTAAACTTACAGGGCCAAATAAAAACACATTTATGTTTTTGCATAATGCATGAGTAGCCTAACTAATTAAATTGGTAGAAGGTGGGAAATAAGTAAGTGTTGGTTAAACTGCATTAGAAGCCAAATGGCATGGTTGAGACAAGACTAGAGCTACAACTGACTTTGAGGCGTCCTGGCTTGACTAGGTTTCATAGAACTATAAAATAACAGCTCAAGCCTTCAACAATGACATGAAGGCTATCAGTCGAAACAGCGGGAGTGATGCAACTTACTACCGAAGTTGCTCGCCTTGCTGGGGCTGTGCTTAGTAGGCTACAATACTACTAAGCAACGTTTTATTCTTATAACAAAATTGAACATACATACCGCAATTTACTGCTACAAAACCGGACTGCATACCTTTTCGGAAATCCTCCCAACAGCAATACACAGTCTGTCAAATAGTAATCACATTTGGTCAAATTGTGAAAGAGGTGTGCACGTGACATGCTTTCGTCCAATCACAGTTTGGGGCTGTTCCCTGTGAAATTCTGTAGATATTTTTGTATTCAACTTGTATTCAACATCTGAAAATATTTAAGATTGGACAGTAAACAGTGTGTGATTTTGTGTGAAGTATGTAAATGGGCGTTTGTACCCCGTTATATTTTTATTTATTGTGCTACATAAAGGTGGTAAAGATGTCACACAGGAACAGGTTACACAGATTTTTAAATGATATAGTAATGCAACATTAACAGAGTTTTAAATACTACTACTCCTTTGTCAGTATTTGCACGGGTGTAAAAATGGTTAACAGTAAAACATAATACGAACAACGACATGTTAAGCGTCGTGCGTGACGTCAACCCCCCCTAGTAACCTGCTAGTAACCCTCGGTAGCGTCTTTGGGACACAAGGCAACAAGATGGTGAGTTTAATTTATTGCGAGAATTCTACTTTTACTGCAGACATGGGGCTTCTAATGTTTGGTGATCCGCGTGTATTGGCGGATATCTACGGTTCTTTGCAAATGTACCTTTAGTGCGCTACGTTGATTTTTGAAAAGCAATGATTTACTGCACAAGCTTACTGTAGCGGTCTTGTTCCTTCGTTCCTTTATCATGGGAGATTAGCCTAGCACTTTAGCTAGCCATGATTTGCCTTTGTAAGCTATCGCTCTACCTCAAAGTTGTACGGGCCTGTTGTGGACCAGCAAATAGGCTACTCTGCCGAAATTGTCTCTTTGCCTACAGTACGGTTATTTTTGATTAAGCTGTTTCTGCAAACAGCTTTTCCTTAAGGAGACAAAAAATGCAGGCAAAGGAATAGTTAATTATTTCAGTGTCGCATCTAACAGGCTAACTACTGTAGCATGACGACCTTATAGACTTGACCATTTATTTCAAGTTCCGACTAAAATAGTGCAAAAGGCAAATAATGCGCTAAAGTGCGTTACAATAATAATGCTGTGATACTAATACTGACAGTGACGGGGTTGCTAACAGTCGGTATTGTAGGCAAATCAACAACTTCGGCGGGGAGCAGATTCTCGGAACTAACGTTACACTTGATTGGAAGGAATGCCATTCCACAGCTAATGGTGGTTACAGCTACAATGCTCCCCCTGTTCCCCAGGCAAGTATTATTCAGGCTCTGCTCGTTAATCCCACTACTCCCTCGCCTGTTGCAGGGATTGCTGTCGATCCTGCGCAAGCTAAAGAGCACACCGGACCAGGAGGTTCGGATTCTTCTGCTGGGTCTGGATAACGGTGGAAAGACGACCCTGCTCAAACAGCTAGCATCTGAGGACATCAGCCACATTACACCCACACAAGTATGGAAGACCTACAGTAAACTCTTAGTCTCCTGAAATGGTCTTTATGGTTGTTTTATTTGTAACCATGTTGGTGGTCCTGAGGACCAAATTGCTACCTAAGCAACATGAGGTTATGTGCCTTTAATGTAGACATTTGTCCTTTCTGCATCTGAATCTATTCAGGGATTCAACATAAAGAGTGTCCAGTCTCAGGGCTTTAAACTAAATGTGTGGGACATTGGAGGCCAGAGGAAGATCAGACCCTACTGGAGAAACTACTTTGAGAACACAGATGTGCTTGTGAGTTCATCTTGATGGCTCCTTCTTACTTTTCATCCTTACAGTGGAAGTGTTGCGGTTGCATTTGGGACCTGTTGCACATGCTAACCGAGATACCTCTGTTTCATTTCAGATTTATGTAATTGACAGTGCTGACAGAAAAAGATTTGAGGAAACAGGGCAGGTATTATATATTCAATATTGATTTGCTTTTTCCCCCCTTGTGATAAGTCTAGTGGAATAGGTGTCTTCTAAATATCTGGTTTTATTATCGAGGCAATGTGGAGTCTAATCCCCATATAGCATGATATTTGTGTGTAGCTTTATAATTCAGCAATGCTTGTGTCTGTGTGTCTGTGTGTGTGTGTGTGTGTGTGTGTGTGTGTGTCTTTCTGTAGGAGTTGGCTGAGTTGTTGGAAGAGGAAAAGCTGAGTGGGGTTCCAGTGCTGATTTTTGCCAATAAACAAGACTTGTTGACTGCTGCCCCAGCCTCTGAGATTGCCGAGGGTCTGAATCTGCACACCATCCGGGATCGAGTGTGGCAGATCCAGTCTTGCTCTGCCCTCACTGGTGAGGGAATTCAGGTGAGCCTTCGACACCCGTGCCCAGTCATATCTTTTTTAATTGTAGAAGAAAACAAGGTAACTGGTTTCTGTCTACAAATAAGGGCAAAGATTAACTTCTGATTTTTCTACCATTCTTTTTTCAGGAGGGCATGAATTGGGTCTGCAAGAGTGTCAATGCAAAGAAGAAGTAGCACTACCTCTTGTCTTATATTACCTTGCGGTACACACACAAACACGCATACATACATACAACCTCCTGAATTTATATTCCTGTGAATGTACACACACTACACAACATGAACTTGACGAGTTTCTAAACCACTACATTGGTCTGGTCACTGATTACTAATTCCAAACCATCTGCCCCCCCCAATGCCCCCAATAACGGAGAGAATTAAGGTACATCATAATCTAATTTACTATCTAACTCCCATTATATTTACTTCTAATCTTGAGGGTGGCTCACCAAAAAAGGGAACTTGTGAGAGAAGACCACAGCCTACTCCCAGTCAATCCTCACCGGAACCTCAATGTAGTTAATACCAGTAACTACTTTCCTTCACTGAAACACCAGCATGTTCCTTCTCGATTTTACATGTTTTCCAGGAAGCCATTTTATTTATTTCCTCTGTTCCTTTTCCTTTCAGCTCTCTCATGTACTTCTTACAGGTTGATATGTTGTCGTTTTTAATCATTCCACAGTGGCTGTAGGTGTGTTTCTTGCTATGGCTCTGCTTGAAGTGATGTATATTTTTGTAATTTTTTATTTATGGTGAAGTAGAATGTAGGATGCTTACAAACAACACATGGCGTTGTGTGTGCAGATTCTAGGACGTTGGAGAAATATTGTCTACTGTGCTTAACACCCCCCCACCCCAATCCCTTTTAAGGATGGTACATGTTGATATGTATAAAAAAGACACTATGAAATAAAATAGTTAGATTTTAAATGACCAATTGTAAATATTGGCCCTGCTTTCATGTGTTAGCCTATGATATGCACATGTTATAGAGTATATGTTTCTCAGCTGAACTTGCAGCCTATAATGTGTGCATATCTAACATACATATGCTGGCAGATTTTAATAGATGTGTATTATGTATGTTACAATGCATTATTTTGTGCATTCTTGGGTTACTCTTAGACATTTCCTTTTGATATTCTTGAATGTAATATGTCCAAGGATTGAAGGTACGTGAATAAAACAGTTGTGAGAATTGTTTCCAGACCAAAATTATTTCATGTCAAAAACTTATCAAAGCTGACACGGCTGCAGATTAGTTTAGATAATGTACGGAGGCCTGTCGAAGGAATATTGCACACACGCACATGCACACATCCGTTGCAGGTGGGGTCAGCTGGTGGTGACGGGGATGAAGCCTTTCTGGAGAGGCCCCTGTGGTAGACAGCATCCTAGGAGCAGATTAGGTGGAGTAGGGGAGTGGCTTTACGAATGTAGGCCGACGTAGCCAGCTACAGTACTGCGCTTTGGAGCAGTGCCTGTGTGTCCTACATGGCACCGTGTGTGTATGTGAAGAAGATAATAATCAGTAGGGTCTTTCAAAGTATTTATGTAAATGCATTAGGTTTTGCTCTTTAAACATAATGGAGTAATTGATTTATATACTCTATATGTTTTTAATGCTTAGCTTTCTGTGTGTGTCTAGGATAGGGTGATTGATTGCGAGGGCCACTAAGAATTTCAAATAGCCTCTCTTCTGTCACAAAGATTCTCATTGTCCCAAACTTCCTTTCCGCTCAGGCATACAGAATGAATTAGCATTGTTTCTTGTTTCTAGTATTGCCTCATACATTGAATTCTGACTATGAAGCATTAAGAAAGATATGATAGACTCAAGCAGGGAATCATATTTAGAAACACAAAGCCAGTTTATGTTTTAGTGCTTCAAGGATAAAGGGGGAAATAAATATTTTACGGCATGCAGGACCTAAAGAAAGAAGTCTATTTTCCTCTGGGCAGAGAGTATTTTCAGTTTTATCTACTGGCGTCAGTTGAAACCTGAAGGAGAGAACACAAAGTTCTGTGGTTTTATCAGTGAATAAAATATTTTTCCTCAACCTCACCACAAGAGGGTGAATTGAAGGAGCCAGACAGTGTGTGTTTGTGAGTCAAAGAAAGAGATACATATCTTTCAAATGTAGGTGAAGCACTTTTCTTTCTCATGCATCAGACAGCTGTTCAGCAGCTGTGTGTGAGAAAATGTGTGTATTAGTGCAACGGGAACTGTATGTGTGTGTGTGTAGGAAAGAGACAACTATAATTTATGCTACACCTCCAACACCACAGTACTTGGCTGCCTCTTTCCTACTGAGGTTTGCTGACGTGAGACCAGAGCAATCTGCACACTCATAAAGAAGGAGGTGGGAGTTAGAGGTTAGTTTTGATCCTTTTCATGTGATTTTCAGAGAGAACCATTGGCCTGGGAAAAGTTCTAGAATTTTCTAAAACTTATAGTAGACTCATAAAAGAATAGTTATAAAAAGTTACAAGTTAGCCTCTGAATAATAATTAATCAGCATTGCTGATACCTTTTTTGTTGTGCTACTTGTATGGCATTTACCAGACTGTTAAATAAGGCACACCGGAATATAGCAGGAATTATCAAGTTGGAAGGTGAGGCAGGAAGAAACATTTTTACATTCTTAATTTGGAGAAACATAAAATATTACATACAGTGCAACAATATGTAACGTATCATCATCAGTAGGCTACCTGTATTCACTGAACCGATTGTAGTACACTACACACCAGTCCTACACCAGGTAGGTGCTAGGGTGTTACTAGGTGGTGTCTAAGTGGGAGTAGTGGGTGGTTGCTAGCAATACAATTGAAGAAATCCCATAGAAATCAGATGTCAAACCAGTGCTAGTCATTTCTGATCCTTTGATATCAATATGCAACACTTTAAACCCATTGGAAACCTGGGAGAAAAAGATCAACCCTGGATTCCCCGGCTTATGGCTAATGGCTTTCAAATGGGCCTTAGCAACCACTGGACCTCACATAATGCCATATTCAATGACCATGGTAGATTTTAAAGCTGAAACCCACCATCGATGAAAATAGGAGGGCGTCCTTTGATAGGTAGTAAACAGCCCATTGGACATTATGACACATGCAATGTGCAACTAGCACACATTTAAAATCTGAAAGCCCTAAGCCCTCTTGAATATTTTTTAAATGGTTCAGAATTTTCAAAAGCTGCTTACAAGCACAGCGCAGTGTGCAGAACGAATAACTGGGCAATAATGTTCTTGCCAAAGTAATCACACTAATAATTGGATCAATAACCTACCTAATAACTGCAAAACAAGTTGAAATCATACAAATATAAATGGACCTCCAATTGGTGAACCAAGAAATTTCTACCATGTAATGTTTTTCTTTTTTCATTCCTGAACACCTTTTCATATACACAAAGAAACACATAGCGGTGGATCATTTTTATTGTTCAGAGGGGACTGAAGCTCAAAGTGCTGGGGTAGGGGAAAGCAATAATGCAACAGCTTAATCAGGCTGAGGGGGGGGGGGACGAAAACACGCACACACCCTCTCCCTCTCTGAATGACAGCTCATCTCAATCCTCTTCTCAAGTCTATTCTCTCCGTGCATGGCCCTCATCCACACACGGGTGTGCTTTTATTGTGTAGACACAAATACAATAGTGTGGTATTGTATAGGAAAATTTCAGTTTCCTTTTAAGTAGAGCAGAAACTAAAATAGTATGCGTGATACATTACAAAAATTAGAAGGCACACGGAAAACCCCCCAAGCTATATACAACCCATGAGCGTCTGTCCTCTACCTCGTGTGTAAATTAGTGTCTGTGTGAGAGAATGTAGTAGGAGTTAACAGGAGAGACTGGTTTAAATTTGTTGATTTATTTGGAACCCTCCTCCAAATGACATGTCTAATTCTTCCATTTCACAAAATATTTACAAAAAAAAGATACTTTTTTGTTCTGATCTTGTCATTGTATAGGATTGATGACCATTGCTGACATCAAGCAGTTCAGGCTCTTTAGAAAAAGTTCATGAAAAAAATCCTCCCATTTTCATACTCCTTTAAAACTACATACAGTTTTCCCATCGCTATTTTTCGAGTGCTTATAAAAATCTTCCCTGCATGCTCACAGCTGCAAACAGGAAGCCGGGATCTAGTGTGCTTGTTGAGAGGAAGTGACATCTTTGCCCTGCAGGAAGTACAATTACAGCATCGTCAATCCTCCAGATGCTTTATGTCGATGCGTTTGGTCTGTCCAGTTTTACCTGTCTCTACGAGTCAAAGAGTTTTTTCCAAGACAAACATGGACCCTACAAATGTAGCAAATAACACAAATGTCCTAGTAACTATTTGATGGAAACAGTTCCTTCCGGACAGAATTTAAGTGTTTGGGGGAAGCCTGGCAGCAGAAAAGAGGATTGGATCCTCCCTTCAGAAAAGTAGGGACTAGCTTATGCTCAACTAGCCCCTCAGATGCTGCTCCAATGTCATCCTTTGGGTTGGCAGCTCTTGTCCAAGAAAACCAAGCCGTCCCCAAGTGCATTGTGGGTGTTCCACACAGTGGGGAACACGGAAGAGCATTTTGTGTTCAAGCCGTACAATACATCCCTGAACTCAGCAAAGAACGGAGGTCTAAGTGCAGCAACAAAACTAGGAGACGCAAAAAGGGATCACTGTCCTCTTAAAGGTTCTCTCAAACGTAGTCCCATGGGCCAAAAAAAAGAATATGACAGTACTAGCATAAGGCATTCGTCCTCAGTACCACAAGGAGGGGCAATATCTTAGGGAAATGTCAGACGCAAAAGGGACTAAAACCAGAAAGTGGAATACTTATCCGTATTCCCTTTAGCCTCAGCCTCCACTTATGTCAAGCATTTGAGAGGCGTGAGGAGTTCAATAAACCTTTAACTTCAAAATCAAGGTTACCTCCTGCTTTATAAATAAATGTGTATTGTTGTCCGAGTCTGTGTTGTAACTAGTGAATGTCAGTGTGTCTAAAATGCAATGTAAAAGTTAACCAGTGGGAACAATTGCCGTTTATGCAATGACACTGTATGTCAAAGTACACTACATGATTCAAAAACAAGGAAATAAAACACAGAGATTAACCCTGCCCCCGAATGTATGTGTGTGTGTGTGTATATTCATATTTGTACTTCTGTGTGTATATAATTGCGTTAATTAGAGTGTGGTGGGGTTTATCCTGTCTAAGAAAGCCTTTAAAAATTGTACCACTTGGGTGTCTCTATAACTATGTTTGCATGTGTGCATCTTGTGTGCGTCCACGTTAACTGGTGACATAGTGCTTTGCAGAGGGCTGCCCGTAGAGCCCGTAGAAGTCTGCATGTCTTTGTGTGTGTGAGGCGTCGATCCAGTCCCTAACTGCCAAGCCCTGCATGGACGGACCCCCAGAGGCCAGGCCTGGAGGAGGGGGGTAGTCCTGGGCACTGACCCAGGGGAAGGAGCCCGAGCGCGGGTATGGGGGATGGGTGCGGTGGCCCGATACAGAGGGCACTCCGGAGCAGTAGCAGTTATCCATCGTACACACCAGTATCTTGCGGCCCCCATACTGAGGGAGCACTGCCTGCTGGGAGGAATGGGAGGAGCTACTGCCTCCGGGAGGAAAGTGGGAGGTGCCAAACACAGAGCCCGAATGGTGATTGGTCAGTGAACTGCTACCACTTCCTGTCCCGCTGCCCTCACTAATGTGGGAGGGGCCACAGGGACCTAGAGGCTGTTGATTGTTGGACTGGCCCTCTCCAGAGGTGGAGCTGGAACCCAGGTACGGCTGTTTAGCCAACGATGAAGAAGTAGAGGAGGAGTCTTTGAAGCCGGGAGCAGGGTTTTTCCCGACATTCCCGCTTCCATCTGGGAAGGCAGTGGAGTGTTTCCGTTTCTCTGCTCCTGAGCCAGAGCTCTGACCACTGGGATAAGCAGGAACACACTGCAGGAAGGTTGAAGGAGGGTTGAGGGGAGCTGGAGAGGTACAGAGAGAGAGAGAGAAGGTGAGTGAAACAGGCTAGGAATGTTGGTCAAAAGTAGGAAAATACGATTTCAGATCCCAGCTAGAAGACTCATTCGATGTGACTCAAGAGTCACGGTCTGCATTAAGAGCTCCTACCTTCCAGCGTTCTCCTCAAGCTCTTTTCTCTCTTCGACAGTTCAGAAAGGAATAGCTTTGAATTTAGACTCCCCACTTTGTAAGGAGAGAGAGCGTTGCCCACACATGCCTGAGACCTGAAACGAATGCAGACAGGCAAACCTCAGTACAGATGCACCGCTGAGAAACACAGAGTGAAAAAATATCTGCTTCAACGGATATTCAACATTTTCTCACCTGTCCATTAGGATTCTGACAGGCTTGGTGTTCTTCATGAAGCTCAGTTCCTCTGCCTTGTTAAAGGCCGTCTGGACTGAGCTCAGCAGCTTCTGGGCCTCATGGCGCTGCTCGCCCAGGGACAGAGCCTGTGCAGCATTCTCCTGGCAGAAACGAGCCTGGGCCCGGTCCAGAGCCTCCAGTGTCCGACCCAGGTCCTCCTCCAACAGCTGATGCATCCGCTGGTACTGCAAACGCACTTCCTCCTTCAGCTCACACACCCTGTCCTACAGAGGTCGAACACACACACACACACACACACAGGATGATTTTAACTGACAACTGGAAATACCCCACAAAACCCCCATGGTTCAATATTAATGTGAAATATTATGCTTGTTTTCCTATGAGAGAATATGTTTAGGTGTGTCAAACGTACCTCCACCACACACTTGTCAGAGTCGAGTTTGCAAAGCTGCTCCTCAATGTCCTGCACCCTCTCTTCCACTCGCTCCTGCTGTCTCAACAGGCTTTGCTATGAAAGAAAGAAAGAGCAGGGATTCAGCTAGCCACTAGCATCCCCTCCCTGACACATTTGTCTCTATCCTACAACTCCCAATCCCAATAAGTGGGACAGAGGGAGGGAGCAAGAACTGAGTGAGTAATAATCAGGGGGGGGACTAGATGGAGGGAGCAGATATGGAAAAATGAGCATAAAGAAGTAGAAAAAAAGGCAACTCTCTCTCCACCACGCTCCACTGTCACCAATCTCATCCATTGGCATTCCCCCCTTCCGCCACTCACACTCCTCTTCCTCTCTACCAAATGCCCATGTATTCACATTTCCCTATACTGAAGCGTGAGTCATGGAAATGTTTTGACAACAACAGTCTGTATTGCTGGGCTGGCAATGATGCGGCAGCAACAGCAGACGCCTCTTTGGACCAATCCAGGACCCCTGACTGGCTGCAGCACAGCCAAACATGGTCAGACCTCACACCTCATCAGGGAACCTTTCAATTATAACCCCCACCCACACAAACAAAAACATTGTACACGTTAAGGCTCCACCATTTATATGCTTTATATTTACATGCTAAATAATCACAAGTTGGAGTTCAACACAGGGGTCAAATCTGATAAACGGTGGGGGGGGGGGTCATTTGGTAACGCCAATCTACCACCCAAACACAAGAGGGATTTGGGATTTGCCAATGTCAGAGATGTGTGCGCCGGGCACTAATGTGAACATTTCAACCTCTACAGTTCTCAGTCATTAGCCCTGCAGGTCAATGCCCCTAGATCACGCACAATTGCACGGTTACGTATGCACAAGCACGTACACACATGCACTTACAAACACACACACTATGACCTGATTGTGCTGATGGACAGAGTTAGGATCCAAGCAGAAGCCAGTTGACTAACAGGAGCCATAAGTTAGGGAATAGGGAATAAACAGGATGTATGGGGCACCTTTGGAGATGATTGTGTGTGCGTGTGTGTGGGGGGCTCTATTTTGTTGTCATTTTGATGCAGTGTTTTTTCCATCAGAATCAGCAGAGCAGGAGAGCAGGGCCAGAGGGAAGGTCAGTCCCAGCCTGGAGAGGGATAGTGAGATTGTGCGGGGGTGGGGGCGGGCTTGTTAGCAGAAAGAATACGATGGGGGTTTACCAGGGTTGAGGTTCAGAGTAGGGTTTGGGACTATGTGTGTGTTCCTTTCTTTTTTTGTTTGGGCTTGAGGTTGTCGGGGGGGGGGGGGGGGGTTGTGGGGGTGTTACAGACATATAAAATAACAATAAG
>JAOEHI010000011.1:2131195-2145835 GCA_025447815.1 Percopsis transmontana
CGTGGACTATTGTTTATTAAAACCCTGTACACCACTGCCTGCCTCCCGTGCTCTGTCCTGCGTTTGGGTCACCGCTTGCATACACCAACGTGACAGCAATAAGCATGGAAGAACAAGGATCTTCCTCCATGCCTGGGTTTATATTGGTTTTTGGTGTGTGTGTGTGTGTGTGTATGGGTATGTTTTATGACAATGTTCCGCTTTCCTTCACAATGTAGGCTATTGGAGATAAGACAGCAGAACAAGTCTCCAGTGTCTCTCCCTTTTCTCTTTCTGTGCATATATCAAGCTTAACTAAAATATAAGAAACCTTTTAAAAAAAACAAACAAGTTGTGACCCCTACCAGGGCAGGAGGTCACAACCATAAACGTTATCTGGAGACTCTGAGAAAATTTTTACAAATGTGAAAACGGTAACCTTTTCATTTTTCTCTAACACATTGTAAAACATGGTTGGACTTTAATCAAAATTTATTCAACAGTTAAATACGGGACGAACGAAACACGGACGAATAAAATACACCAATTTTCTCCGAGCCCATACAAGTCTGATATGCCAAACTTCGTCTGCACGTATGGTACGCAGTACTTACCAGAACCGCGAAAAATAGGGTTCACAACTCACACTTTCGAGGAGTTATACTGAAGAAGCTGTTTTCAATCACGGTACGTAAATTCATTCAACTTCAAATTCATTTTTTTTTTTATAACAGGTTGTGTTTATTGATTCATCTGTCATTGTCATGACATATGACAGATTAGTTAGTATTGTAACAGATCCTGAAGTTTGCCATGTCAACAATCGAGGCGAGGACTGGGGTAGATATGCTGCAGTGATGACAGAGATGACAGGTGTGTTATCAGGACTGGGAGAGAGGGAGGGGTACCACACAGAGACACACACACACGCACACGCACAGACACAGCGAAACAGGAAAAGGGAAACGCAAACACAATGGAAGACAGGAGTTACGTCTGGGACCGTAACACATAAAAGTTAATTTATTTTCAAAAGAAAGCTAACAACTCATCACTTCACATTAGCCACATTAGCCCACCTGGGCCCTTACTATACTTCAAAAAGATTTTATACAGTTGATTTATCATATTTCAAATTTTAATTTTATTGTTTTTATATTCATTCTGTCTATTTTCCTTGTGAATAATTTGGTGCATATAATTTACTGTAAAGCACTTTGAGCTGCAAACTCTAAAGTTTATTATTAAATGTGTAAGCCATCACCACCTTCCCTGGGAAGGATGGGGGGGCTCCCTATGCTTTGGTATCACGTTTACAGCTGCCTTCACCTATGCAAAGCCCAAGAGAAATCAAATTAAAATGTATTAAATCTTCATCACATTTTTTTTTTTGTGGGCCTACATTTCTATGTTCCTAGCATACAGTAGCCTTAGCATGCAGGATAAAGCAATGTGTTAAGACAGTGACCGTCACTTTGAGACATACAGTAACAAAAAGAGGATACAAAGAGAACACCAAATGTAAGCGCAAGTACAGTATAAAGAGATAACTGCTTAGCGAAGGTGCGGCCTATGCTGGTCAAGTATATACTGTACATAGTAAAAGACGAGCAATAAAAAAAACAATGAACTTCATGAGTTCAGTTTGTACATGTAAATGATTGGCTGCTAGAATATTGCTAAGGAGTCTTTTGGCTTTCCAATGTGTGCATACCATGGCAATTGCATAATAATAATAATAATAAACATTTGCTCATTAGGGTTCTGGCTCCATGATTATCCAAGTAGGAATACAATCTTTAATCTTTTTTTTATAAAGGTGTGAAGTTGAGATGTTTACACTAGTTATTATTAGACGTATCACATCCGCTATTTAGCGTATACGAGCAGTAACCATCAGGCAGACGATATAGGGTGCCATCCCTCCGAACCAACTGTGAAACAAAAATAACCGAACCTCTGTGTATGAGGATGCTGCACCCTATTTTAATATGTAGAGCACTTTGGCGATATTGTGTATACAGGTCTGTGATTATGTTGTGGTGCTCTGGTGTTGTTGGTTGTTGGTGCTGTTGGTATTGTAGTTGTCTGGCTGTCTGATGATTGATGTATACATTTCCAAAAGGACTAATAATATATCTATCTCTCTATTTATCTATCTAGTTTATATGTGTGGCTGTTCCTATTCTGAAAATATTATATAAATATATAATATTAAATATAAATATTTACCCCTGTAAAAATGCACATTTAGTCTTTATTGGACACTAAGATTGTTTATTTTACATGTGCCTTTAATTATAAGAAGCAGCTACAGGTTCCATAGCTGTTACAGATATAGGGACTTTTAGGGAATTAATAAAATAAAAAACACAATTCATAAATGAATCTCATTTATTTTCTTTAGGTAATATGCATAAAAAACTAACAGAAATAACAGTCCTTAAACCCTTTCTCATTTACAATACATAGGGTACCTATAATAGTTGCCCTAAATTGAGTTGTGCTGCATTGTGTGTGCTTCCAAATGAAATTATTGGTAGATGACAGAATAGAACAATAACAAGCAAAGAAATAATACAAAATTTAAAGATAGTGGTCGAAGGGGTGGGACTATGGGTCTTCATTTTGACTGGGTAATTATAATGCTTCTATATGTATGTGGCTTGACTATGAGGATTGTACTATAGTGAAACAGTCCATGAGTAGGGCCCAGGCATGGAGCACAATCAGCAGATGTTTGAAGACTGGATTTAAAGACAAATCCTAGATGGAATAGAGTTTAAGCTGCTCCTCCATGTCTCCCTCAGACACCTCCCCAAATGTCTCCTTGTTCTCTTTCAGCAGCTGGAAGATGGCTGCAAGCTGTTCACGTTGCACCCTGGCAAAATAACACACATACTCAGCGATCCTTGTTTAATCCTTGTTCTGAATATGAAGCCATGAAAACTGTGCATACCATATACTATATATTAACAATGGACGTAGTGTTTGTGACATCACCTATTGGTGTCTGAAGGGTTGTTTTGAAGCAAGAAATTTGGCTGTAAGAGCCTCTCTATTAGGTTAGTATTGAAGCCAAATATACTGTTAACCCTCTCGCAATTGGCGGACTGGGTCATGTGATCTGTCACGTCTGGTCAACTAAGTCATGTGATCTTGCGTGATCGGTTGAAATATACCCTAAACCGTAGTATCATCTTAATGGAACAATCATTTTCTAAACTGACCCCAACATTGAGACCTTAAGAAAATGTATTGACCTCATTGACCTTGACCATTCTAGCAGTGATTTGATCTATGATTTTATGTGATATTTAATTGTTAAAAAATAAATGCATTCTGAAGCAAAATAACCAGTAACGCTTTAAATTAGTCTGTTAATAATTTTCGAAAATTACTGGAAATATACAGAAAAAGATGTTAAAATGTCTATGTAGTTTAGTTTATACAGAGAATAAAACCTTACATAGTCTAGTGGTCTAGGTGTTGGACTCCCAGCCGGAAGGTCATGGGTTCGAGACCCAGAGTTGGCCTACCTGTAAGCATCCTTGAGCAAGATGCCTAACCCCTATCTGCTTCATGTAACAGCACCATGTAATTGCAAGTCGCTTTGGATAAAAGCGTCTGCTTGTAACATACCTGTATCTTGGTGTTTGGTGTGACACCACATCACAAATTTGTCAAAGCTACTACACAGGCAGGTGATCTGATACTGTAGGATATATTGTATAATGTTTGAATTTATTGCTGGTATTTTAGAAGTATATTGGCTAATTCATCAAATATTGGTTAAATATTAGTTAATTACCAGAAAAGTCTTCATTTTCCCTCTACTCCCTTTTTCAGAAATCACTATGTAACTGACAGCCAAATTAAAATAAGAAATGGACTATGACTCCCTATTTCAAAATCTCCTTCCTACACACAACAGACTAACTTTAATTAGTACAATATCTCTCTCTCATATATACTGTATATATAAATAGATATAGATATAGATAGAATCAGTTGCTGACTCGTGTTTTCGTGTTGCCATGGAACCTTTAGTGGCCAAACATAATATAGTCCTCAGAGGACTAACTAACACCTATCTGACTTTCAGTCAGAGATTACAAAATCAACACATACTTTAACCTGCGGAACATCAGCTTTGCATGTGGGAATCATAAATCCTAACTGACGTTAGTACTGAATGTGGGGGCTGGGAAGCAGTGTTTGAAAGAAGCCTTGTAGTGGATCTAATAAAAGTACGGTCAAATGGGACGTGTCATGGCCCCTCCACAATGGATGTTTGTGCTGCGTATATAAATAAATTGTAGCTTTGAAATAATTTCCATACAATGGAACATAGGGGTTGATAATGGTAACTGATACTTTACCACAAAATTGTTCCACTCTCCCAGCCAGCCTGTCCAACAGGCTTACAGAGAGGTAAAGTCTGTGGTGAACTCTATCCTGCAACGTTAAGAGCAATAGATACAGAAAAAGAGTAGTCTGGAGTTTAAATTTGTAATTAATTTGACATAGTGCCTCATCTGGGCTTTTATATTCATATCTCTACCTCTTTGGGAATACACATTTTAAAGCACTTATTTACTGACTTTATAAACTCAATAAAGGACGCACTGACCACATTCTGCAGCCTCAGAATGATGAGAGTGCTTTATTTAAGACTCTTAACGCGCCATTCTTCCTGAACCTGACTCTTGGCACAGACTTAATCTCCCCTCACAGAGTCTAGTCCACAACTGAAGGGTGATATAGCCACTAAGTCTATAAGAGACATGATCAAAGTGCATAAATGCACGTAGAGAGGATGTAGAGGTGTTTAGGCAGCAGAAGAGAAACAAAAGTGCGTCGGAAGGCAGGAAAACTGATCGGAAAAGAAGGGCTACAGCCAGCTGCCACTGACCAAAATATAATTAAAAAGAAAAGAAAACAAAGACTTGCTGCAATGATTAAAATTGTGTGGGCTAAGTCACATTTTGAAGCTTTTTTCATGGCCAAAGACTTTTCTTTTACCAAGAAATGAGGTGTGAACCAAATACATACAGTTCTGTGTTACATGGTGTGGTACCATGCACTGTGGTACTGACCTCTGCTCCTCCTCTAACTCGTCTTTGGACATCATCTGCTGCTGGCTGGTTCGCATCCTCCCAGGGGCGTACTTCAAGGAATCCTCAGAATTTGTTTGCATCTTGTCTGATAAAACAGATGTTCAAACTTGAGTCGTTATCAACACATAGCAACTGAATTGAAATGATACTAAAAGCATAACGACATCTTTATCACTTTCACAGTGGATGGACTGTAATTAGCCTAAACATGCACAGGCAATCATTTCAGACAAGGGAAAGTTAAAGGTACACAGCTCATTTTGTCTGGAATTACCCTTGTGGTTGAAACCAGCATTACATAACATTGTTTTGGTATGGAATTCGGCCAGGAGCCGTGATGCAATGCAATCGAGGAGTGTACTTTTAAGGAAATAAAAATAAGCAGGGTATATGATAATTTTGGGCTCACCATGTTTCCCTGGGCTCTCTGGGGCTCCCTCGTTCTGGGGGCATAAGAAAGCACACTTTAGGAGTTCCTTATCAGAGAGTCCAATGAATGACCTACGACCCCTCCCCGACGTAGCCTGTCCGGATGTGTCTATGCCTAAGCTCATGTCCCTAGATGCAGGCTTGGAGCTGGAGAGGCTAGATGGGTAGTGCTCAACTGGTGTTGCCAATTCCTCATTGTCAGGGTGGGAATGTAACTCCTCCTGTCAGAGAATTAAGATGATAGGTATGATACTATAAAATGTGTCAATATCTATTGTGATGTGAAATTGTAAAAAACAATCTCTCAATGGTATCAAGCTTGGGCAAATTGTGAATAATCTGCAGGCCCATAAAATAAAAAACTAATGGCACTCAAACTCAATTATATTACTTGTTACCTTTATCTTGTTCTGGATACTGATCCACATCCGTGTGTTTGATGAGAGGGCCTAGGTTACCTCTCCATACTTGACCCTCCCTCCCAGACCTGATGTTGGTCTATACTCAATAGGCTTAATAGGCTATTAAAGGCTAAGATTGGACTGAAAAAAATATAAACTCGCTCAGGGTGATTTACTTTGAGACAAAATGTTTGTTTGAAATTTACGTTTTCTTTTCTGTAATAGTCATCACTACTATAATTTTGCTTCCGAGTGGAAGGGTTTATAAACCATAACCCGCCTAATAATGTAACATATATACTTACAGAAAGTACTGATTTCACTACATCCCAGTGGTCATGGGAACTCCCACTGAGTTCACTCCAATCTTCCACCACTTTCTTCTTAGTATGTACATGGCCGTTCTGCGTTATGACAGATTTACCTAATCCTCCCGCTTTAGCTTCTCCAGTATGTCCAAAAAAGCCTTTTGCGAAGTCAACTGAAGACGGTGAGCCATTGAATATAGATGTTGCCACAACAATAGCAAGAAGGGTGAAAATAATAGCGGATAATATAAAAGTTAGATCCATCGTCGAGGAACGCGTTGATATTGCCGATGTAAGGCAATTGGGGACACTGGCAGAAATCTACCCTATATATATATAAATACACTCGCCTTTTTGCTTCGGTTCACCTGGCAGACATTTATTCACCGTTATCCATTGTTGACGCTGTACAAACTGTAGAGATCACTATTTGCGGTATGCGACGGGGCGCGCAAAGGCGTCCTAAAGTGAAACGTCACATTCTAGGGTTACGCCCCTATTGTAGTCCAACGACGGTTATCTCTCAGTGGACACTAATGTAGCCCCATCCCTTCCCCCATCCCAGATCACACAAGCTGACTGTCACGTTGCAACTTACGCGACTTGCTACTTTACGCGTAATCGCATCAGTAGACTGAACACACAAGGAGAATTAGATGGCGAATCCGTAACGTTGCAGGTGATATTGAACTAGGATTTTGTGGTGTAGTGGACTGCGCAATTGCCAGTCTGCGCGATGCGACTACTTTCTGAAAATGTACTCTCAAAACGAGATCTTTAAAAATGGCACATTAAAGCCGTGGCCTACAATGTTATTGACCCGTCACACTGAGAATACTTTCCATTTGTCACCTTCAATACGTCTCGTCCCCAAAAACCTTATGAAAAAGACATGTACATTTGAATACAGTTCAAACTATTACCATTTCACAAACCCCCTGAAAAGCAGATTGCAAACCACTGATCTACACCTTTAACAGGAATTACACCATTTTGGATTAGAATTTCAGACCGCAACATTCAATTAGACAACTTTGTTGTTTTCATAAAGATTTTTATTAGGATTCACCTAAAGCAACAGGACATGATGGGTTCACAAAAAGAATGCAATACAGAGATTCAGCTGAACTGCCCTTCCAACCCTAATCACACTAGACTCCGTTTCATGGGCATGACCAGCTGAGCAGTGGATAAGCCAGATGGGAAGGGAGGAGAACGTTTGCAGGAGATGGAAGGAAGAAGTCACAAGACAGGAAAAAGGTGAAGATCTGCCACACCTGTGATCTTACAAACCGGCAAACGGCAGCGGAGGGTCGAGCCCCGGAACAGCACCGGGCACTCAGCACCGCAACACGCCACACCATCTCACCACCGCACTGCACCGCATCTTAACAGCTAACCAGCATTACTCAACTGCTACACAACTGCGCCTAGTGCACAAAAGATACACAAGAAAGAGGGTTAGAGTTATAGGAAGGCAAATTTAACGAGACAGAATAAATGGGCAGAAAGGAATTGCTTTGCTGCTGGATTAGCCAGGTAAATGTTGAAAGCAGGTAGAACTGTAAGGACTGACATTTTGGATTTCTGGCTGTACATTAGGATTTTTGCCAAGAACAGTGGTATATACACTTTTGTAGAACATTAATAGCATATTATACAACTCTGAAAATAAACAAACATCCAGCACATCCATCTAGAAGGGTACCAAACAATGGATTTTATTATAACAAAATATTCTAAATAATTTGAGAAAGAAAATAGGACATTCTATCCAAACGCAAACTCAAAACTAAAAGGGAAGCCTTTACCTTATAAATCCCTTTCATTATGCTCATCCAAATTAACAGTTATCACATCCACAACAGTACAGAATTTGCTTGGCAAGTGAAAAACAAATGTTTAAAACATTTTAGACCAAATGCCAATAACCTTTTGGTCTGTTATCAGTTGGTGCACAATAATGTCCACTTGCTCAGTGTTAGGCTTCTGTCGATGTCCTCAGCAAAGACTCAATCATCTGACATCTGAAAGTGAGGACAGGCACAAGCATTAATTTCAACAGTAGCTGACAGACTTCTAAAGCCACATTACATGATGGCTCAATACAATATTGCGTCAAGTTTTTTTTTTCCCCACCGGAGGCCAACAATTATGACGGAGACGTTCCAAGTTGTTGGGTAACCTCTATTGGGATTGCCAATTCTGAACATCCCTGATAATTTATACATTTTACACTTCCCCAGGACCCGTCTCTGAAAAGGAGACCATGACACTCACTCGGGCATATTGTAAAAACAAACCTCGGGGTCCATCCCTTTGTGAGCGGCAGAGGAAGCCACAGACAGAAGATTTTCAGCACTCTGTGCCTCTGCCTGTGGTCCTTGCGAACGTACCTCACCACACCACCTCATACACCAACTGACCGCCCGAACCACCGCCATGGCGACCTGCTCCATAGCAACCATCGTTGCCTTGGTGACCTGCTCCTTAGCAACTGCCATCGCCCCCAGCAACAGGCAGGTCACATGGGCGGGTCACACACTAACTGCTCTCACACTGCCACACCCCCAACTCCTCTCTTTGCAAACAGGACTCCGCAGCTTGGAGGAAAGAATTCCACATTTAGGTGAACGTTGGAGTGAAGAAACCCCACCCCTCACATTCACACAAACTCCACCCTCCTGTGAGGAAATACGGCTCATCCAACCCTTTCATATCGTCATATTGCCAATACATCAGTTATGAAAAGGTCCACGTGCTTTAGAGTGACTGAACACAACCAACATAAAGCACAAAACATAATGGGACTTTCGGCAAGATCAGCTGCATTTTCCTTTGATTTTTATTGGATATACAACAGCTGCATTTTTTTTTAAGACTAAAAAAAGACTAAGACTTCTAAGACTAAGTTAATTGAGAGAATTCTGCAGCCTTGTTCGCTGGTGCTTAAATACCAGCAAGCAGCTTTAAAGCCGCAAAAAAGTCTATTAAGTCTGAATAATGGGACCCCATCAACACTCATTCGCGCCACTGCAAGCCACCCCATCCCATGTATACCATCTCATTTGCAGGTTTGGATTAAGACCCGGTTCCGTTGTCCTCCGGAGATTTGGGTCTGCTCTTGGACCTGGATCTGGATTTAGACCCTCTGTTTGAAGGTGGGCTTCGACTTCGGGATTTAGAACGGGATCTTGACCTGGAGGGAGACTTGGACTTGCTCCTCCGGGGGCTCCTGGACTTGGACCTGGATCTGGAGTATGATCGGGACCTGCTGTAGCGGGATCGGCTTCGAGATCGGCTCCTGCTCCTGGAACGGCTACGTCTGCGTCGACGGGGGCTTCCGGAACGGCTAACGTTAGTGAGAAAACAAAGCATATTCAGAACTAAAAAAACACACCCTAGCGCAGGTCAAAGACATACAGCTTTGTAGTGACTTGCAAATAGTATTTGATCAAATCTATGTAGAACAAAACACTTTCTCCAGACATGTAACACACGCTTTATTCAGGAGAACCATGTGCACGTTCGTACAAATACTTGCCATAACGTTATTTGTTTTGATGTACTAGGACAATCAATACCAGGTGTAAATCTACCAAAAGTCTCTTACCTCCTGCTTCTACGCCCGTAGCCTCCATATCTCCGGGGGGGCCCACCACCGCGCCTACCGTAGTGAGAGTCTGGTGGACGACCATAGCGCGCCATCTGCACTCGAAGCTCCCGCCCGTCGAGTAGCGCTCCATCCATGGCGTCCATTGCGTCTTCGGCATCGCGCTTATCGTGGAACCGTACAAAGGCAAAACCCCGACTTTCCTTGGTGTACCTGTCCCGGGGGATGTACACATCGCCTACACGGCCATATTTCTCGAAAACTCGACGCAAAGTCTCGGGTGAAGTCCGATAAGTTAAATTATCCACTTTGAGGGAGGTCATTCCCTCAACATCGGGTGGGGGCCTACCGTAACTCATGTTTGCTTAATAACCAATAACAGACCGACAAAGACTGAAGCCGCTGTCGTTAGGCTAAATAGTTATTTCGTAGTTGGTAATTTTAGTTATATAATATAAGTTATACTGAAGCCAAGTTTAACGAAAATTAACCGTACACATCGCCCGCACTGCAAGCACGTGAAATGGCGGCAACAAAGCTTCCCTTTTAATGTTTTTTTCTCTCTCTCTCTGGCGGTTCCTTCCGTTCTCGTTGGCCTTCTCGTATTGGCTGCTCTGTTGTTTGAAGTCCGAAATAAATATTATACTGCCATCTTGTGGTTTGGAATGGGCACTGCCATACGTTCAATGTGTCGCAAATGTAGCTTTTCGTCTTGATTGTTTATGGCTTCTCTATTATTTCTGAGCGTGGCTATTTTAACAGTAGTGTTTGAGTGAATATCGTATTTAACTTTTCAGAAACATATTAGCCTACTGTTAGCCTACTTTTTGACAAATAAAGAACCAGTCCTATTATAATTAAATTGGGCAACATCGACAAATATATATATGACTAAATACTTAACTCGGTAGGAGCTATTAGCGAACATAATTCTCCATTACACTCAATTTATTCTACTCGGTCGTAATCTGGCTATTGCACTGCACTGCAGTAAGTGCTGTCCACACATTTGGCGTAGGAAGGTCACGTTATAACAGGTCTGGAGCTGCTGGATAGGACTGCGCAAAACCATGGTCCGGATTTGTGCCTGACGTCATGGGGACCAATAGAAGTAGTCTTTGACAGGGGGGAAAAGGGACCAGCGATAGCCATCAACATCTCATGCCCGTGAAACTAGAGAAATATCCCGAGCTCATCGCAATTGTGTGGTAAATAGCCGAAGCCGAGGACGGGAGATTTGTTTTTCTCTTTTCTCATATGGGGATGCCATTGCGTCGCACAAGGAAAGCGTTTCGCCGTTAAAGGGTTCGATTGCTGCCCTTTCTGCCTCAAAACAAGGTCTTGTTTGGCACCGTTCAACAGGGAGGGATAAGCAACCGGAGAACAACTAATCTCCGTAACGGTCACAACACAGCCGCCACATTCAGAGGGCCTCGGATAGCAGCAATGGAAAGGGCGGCACGAACTGGATTCAATTACATGAAATGAGAAGACGTTTAAATAGTAAATGTAAAGTGTTATGTTCATAAACCCGTGCTTCAATTTGACTGGAAATGGGAGCTTTAACAAGCAGACAAAACATAGGCGTGGAAGAAGTGGACATTCCATCCAATTCAGTGTACCGTTATCCGCCGAAATCTGGTAAGTCCCTCAAACAGAATCCGATTTGTTAAAAAGTTAAAATGGCAATTTGTAAATCATGGTGTTTGAATAATTCAATTTTGAGCAAACCTATTTCTCGCCGTGTTCCTGCTCCTTCACTTTATCAACATCATCACCATCACCACCATCATTATCACCATCGTACCTTGGTAGTGAGGGACAGTCCCATCATATTCAGCCCCGCCATTAAACCGGAGTAGTAGCCACCTACCTGTGGAGAGAGGCTCCACATCGCAGCAGTGCGGGTTGCCATGTAAGAGCAAGCTGGCCTGCCCTTTGATACACATCTATAGCTTTGTCATCATAAATGCGATGTCTATTAATATGGCCACTATCTTCCCAATAAGAATAACACATAAGACATAAAAATATCAGAGGCATAATCATTATCAGAGGTTCTGCATCAACGGTGCTCACATTTTTTTCTAACAGAAAGTGACATCTAGGCCTACTTATTGAATTACATGACAGGTCTTCTGAATCAAGGTGCAGGAATGTCCTTCCATCATGGAAGTGTGTGTATTTAAATGTGTTAGCTATGCCTCCATTTCTTAATATGCCATATCCAGCTTACTGTTTTTATTCCGTCAATAATAAATCACTATCCATCCCCAACCTATAAATGGAAAGGTAAGTAGCCTTTAGGTAATGCTTTTTATGACGTGTTCAAAATGGGTTGGCAGCAACAATTTGTCCAGCTATTAACTTATTTTACTGGATTAAGGACAGGCTCTATGAGTTTGCGGTGTAGTAGCCATTGTCGTCACCAAACAAGAATAGGAATGGTTATTAGAATGTTGTAACATGACGCTGGACTGAATGCTGTTTGTGGCTGTTGGCGAAACTGATCTGTCAGCCCAAGTTACTGACAGCGCCACAGCTAAACTCACCCCCCATCAGCGGTAAATAATAATAATGTGATGAAGGAAGGGAGCTCAGTCACTGGTTTAATCATAGCATGCTTGGGCAGGTATGTAGCCTAATCTGTGTGCGTGTTTCTCGGTCAGTCGATCAGTTTCTTTTAAACACTTAGGGAATTGTGCCCATGATTTTTGTGCTTTATCAGAATTATTTATCATTTGGATTCAAACAACAGGGAACAGTACAGCAGTGGTAAGAGTAAAATAATTAGGTCATTTAGCAGATGCTTTTATCCACTACTTACAATTACATGATGCTATTACATGGAGCAGATAGGGGTAGGCACCTTGCTCAAAGATAATGCCTACAGGTAAGCCAACTCTGGGGCTCAAACCCACGACCTTCCAGCTGCGAGTCAAACACCTAGACCACTTGACTATCCTACACCCCAATTCAGATCAGTGATGCCAGACCTGATGTCCCTGAATGGGAACAAACTGATGACTTGGCAGGCTAGTATGTATTTAAAGCCACCGCCAAACAACAATCCCCTATTATAGTCTTATGATGATATTAAGTGTCCGTGACCTAATGCAAAACATGCAGGTGCTACTTATGGCAACCCTCATCATTCCACCTGGCATTTCCTTGTTTCTTCCTTAGCAACAGGGTAAAGTTATCACATGAAACTCTATGATATTATAATAAGTAAACAGTCTAAAAATAATTTCTTTGAGATAAAAACAAATCTACTAGCGGAATGAGCTCATGTTCCATTATCTATTATCTATAATCAATGATGTGCCGTCTATAATAATGGGAACTGCCTTCTGGTTATGACTATGTAAGCAAGAGGGAAATGTATTAATCCCTAGTCATCTGTCGTCATCTTTTTCCTAACCCCCAGTTAAAGCCTAAACTAACTGTAATTTGTGTACAGGGAGCTACTTCGCCAGCCACTTCATCATGGGGGGAGAGAAGTTTGACTCAACTCACCCGGAAGGCTACCTGTTTGGCGAGAACACGGACCTTAACTTCCTGGGGACCAGACCAGTAGCGGTTGGTATTCTCTGAGTGCACACCACTAGTTTACACCTTTATCTGCTATTCCAGTTAACTATTAGAAAGAAAAAATGAGACAAGACAAAAAGACAGGTTGCAATGGTGCAATGGACGAGGCATGTTTTACTTTACATGCAGGCCTATGTTTCTCATTGTGACTAAACTGGGATCAAACTGCACAGTGTTACTGTATTAAATGCAGTTTTCCTGTGACATTACTGGACGTGAATCAGCTGGTTGCCATTGTTGAAAGACCGTTTAACCAATAAGTGTTCTTTATTTTTTTATTTCACATACTGTAGATTTAGAATCGGGGTGTTATAATTTGCAAACTGGAGAACGCCACCTCTCTAATTTCAGTCCCATCATTTTGTCTGTCTAGACAAGGGATAAAATTAGAGGTGCTGTTTGTTTTTTATATGGATCTTAATAATCTCCCTTCAGTAATAATCCCTTCAGAATTCAGCTGGTCATAGTGAATATTGTGAGTCTGTACTCTCTTCTCTCAGCATTATATAAATTCTGTTGGTTTTTAAGCAGATGGAGCTGTGGATTTATAAACCCAACTACAGTTGCCGTTTGTGTGTCTCTCACTGATTTTACAAAAATAAATATAATAAATGTGCTGTCTATAAAACATTTTCAGACACAAAAATATATCTTTATTATAGACCTTTTTAAATCACTGTGTACACTCTGGTAATGTCAAAAATATATCTTTATTATAGACCTTTTTAAATCACTGTGTATGTGTTGTTGTCTGCCTATAAAAAATTGTGTGCATTGTATTTTTAGAAACAGGGCTAATTGTGACTGGTCAACACATTTTGGTGGTTTCTGTGCTTTGTTTAGTAGCTAGCTTGTGTCATTATACTGTACACTCTGGTAATGTCACACATTTAGACACTGACCTACCATTAACTTACCATTACCACTGTCAAAACAAGCTGGGGGAATGGAGACATATACACGCACATACAATTTAAGTATTTGAGTCATTTAAGATTTCAGAGGGACTTTGCGTCTTTCTTTAAATGCATCTGGATGGTTCTCATGATTTTTCACAAGTTATGAGTCGCACACGTGTAGCTTCTTTCCTCCTTGAATCAATGGTTCTTTTCAACATCTTTTCAGCTTTACTCTCTGTGTGTGTGTGTGTGTGTGTGTGTGTGTGTGTGTGTGTGTGTGTGTGAGTGTGAGAGAGG
>JAOEHI010000011.1:2152042-2173965 GCA_025447815.1 Percopsis transmontana
ACACACACACACACACACACACACACACACACACACACACACACACACACACACACACACACACACACACAGTGAGGCCAAAATTCCATGGTGCCCTTCCTGTGGGCTTAGATGGGGTAGCAGTGTGTGTGGAGGTAACCACATCCTCCTGCAGGCTGCATGTTTCTTCTCCCGCAGACCCCCGCAGCACTCCAAACCACTCACACACTCTGAAACTCACTCCTTCCAGACAATGCAGACAAGAGAATGCAATGAGAAGAAATTTGTGCTAGGTGAACTTGTGTGTTTACATTTTATGGATTTTACAGAACTCCAAATTTCCTCCCCAGCTAACCGTTTATGTTTTAAGCACAACTGTGCATTAATTGTGCCTGTAGGGGCTTTAGGGGGAAGGGGTAAAAACAGCACAAGCCTACCAGTTCTCTACTCCCTAACCCTAGGGAGTAGAGAAGAGTGTGAGCCACTCACCACTGGGGTGTGGGAGGGACTCTCAACATCAAACCAAAACAACGTTTTTGTATGCTGGTTTAAACCACAAGGCTAATTAAACACAACCCGAGAAATGTCCCTTTAAGCTACACAAAAGAACACAGCAAAGAGAAAGAAAAGCATAATTAATGGCTAAGGTCAAAAAGTAAAACTCCCCAAACAAATCACTGACATGTTTTGAGTTGAGTTATTTAAAGGTCCAATCATTACTTCTTCACTGCAACGGTTGTTGAAAATAAAATGTGGCTGGGCTGCGCAGTCCCCCTCCCCCCGACCTAAACATCTAATCCAGCCTAAACATTTCTGAGCAAAAGGATTACAGTACACCCCAGATAAATTATTAAAAAGTTATTTTTAATTAATGAATGTGTTTTATCACACATATATAATATAGTGTTGCTGATCAAGCCACTTCTAACATCCTACAAAATCTCAGCTTCCAAAGCGGAATTCTGACAAACACCTAGTCATCGGTCTGACTACTAGTACAGAAAAACATCAAAAAAGTACGTTTACGGTGTGTTGGAGGAACGCGGTCTAGCAGGAAAAACGAATTGGACTCTTTAATATTTAATATTATGTTATCAGGCTTGGCTGTGGAAAAGGTTTTTGCTTAGTGTCAGCAGTGGTCAGCAGCAGCTGCCAGGCTGATAGATAGACTTCTGGATTTTTTTTGGGTTAGACCAGGATTAAGCCTTGACTACTGTGCAAACCTGAAATGTGGAGCATATAAATGTTGAAGGGAAAGAAAGGCTGAGTACTATGCTTTAGCGATAGATTTGTTGGCTTCTGAGAATAAACTAGAAACTTAACCTATGCTGCTTTATCAGCTACACGATATCAATGTAAAAATTGTAGTCTTGTTACCTTTTGTAAATGCATTTGTCTTTTTTTTTTCAGTTTCCCTATGCGGCTCCACCACCCCAGGAGCCAGTGAAAACATTACGAAGCCTTATAAACATCCGTAAGGACACACTAAGGCTTGTACGGTACGTGCCTCCACTAACACAGGGAAACATCCCCTCAGAACAGCACTGTTATCCAATTATATCTTCATTTAGCTATTTTTTCTAGTAACAAAATCCAGTTCACAAGAACATATTTTAAGTAATATTGATTTTTTGTTCAACCCTGACACTACAACTTACTTATCTTAAATTATAAAAGACAGATTCACAGGTGTTCTGAATGAAAATAATCCTGCAGCACGTGAATAACTGGAAACCAGCTTTTTTCTTTTTTTTTTAAGCCTCTGTTGACTTGTTTTTAAATAACATATTTCTAATGTGTCTAGGAAGCTGGTCCAAGTCTCTGCTGGTACTATATATTTTAACATTACACGGAAGGAAATGCGTCTAATTAGAAATATTGCTTGTTTTAAGAAACAATGAGAAGTCAATGGAGGTCCATTGACAATGGAGGTCCAGCATTATTTTCCTTCCTAAAGCCCCAGTTACACTACAGTTTTACATTCTATTAATTTCTATTCAAACCCACGCGGACTGCAGAAAATGCTTCTGCGTAGAAATTTTGTCTCTTTGCTCCCATGAACTTGGACACCATTTTTTTTATGAAGTTAAAGCCAAAGGTTAAAAGTGTGTTTACATCAACTGTCATATTCGATGTGGGGGACGAAGTGATTTCGGAACGGCAAATGTAGTGTGACCACAGCTTAACGCCACCATGTGGGTTAATGGAACATGCGTAGAATCAGATTTCAGTTTTGTTTTTAGAACTGTCATCTACTCGCATTCCATTCAGGGTTCATCACTCATCAATCTATCAATCTAATGGAGCTTGGATTAGGCTCAGATTCCTGTTGTGTGTTTTCTTTTAGGTGTAGCGAGGACCTGAAGCTGCCGGGAGAGGATGTGGCACCAAAGAACCGGGCCTGCTACAACATTGAGTTCACGTTCGACGCTGACACACAGGTGGCCATCACCATCTACTACCAGGCTATAGAGGAGTTCCATAATGGTGTGCCAATGTAAGTACGTGTGTGGCCACGAAGGCCGAACAGTCTAATTGTCTGGATATGGGGGTTGTTGAGGGGAACATGAGACCACTTCACGATTCAATTCTTTCTTTTTTTAAATATTTCACGTTGTTCTTATTTAAGACAGTGCTTGCATGCGTGATTACATTTGGGGGTCATGGGTCAAAATGGTTTACTTATCACAATGATGCATTCAATTGAATTTAGGTTAAGTGTATGTGTGTGTGTGTGTGTGTGTATGTGTGGTCTGACTACATTCTGTCTTATTATAATGAACTGTTCCTGCGTAGTTACCTGCCCCAGGACAGCTCTCTACAGTCAGAGACAGTCCACTTCAAGAGGGGGGTCAGTCAGCAGTTCTGTCTGCCTTCACACTCTGTGAACCTCAGTGAATGGGCTGATGAAGAGGTAGGCTCTGTGCACAGGGACCAATGTCAATTATGAGGACTCAAGTTCAATCAATGTTTTTCCATGGATTTATAGGACGGGAGGACAAGTCTTGTATTTTTCTGTTCTCTTATCCGTTAGCTGCTGTTTGACATGGATAAGGAGGTCTTCCCCATGGTGGTGCAGGCTGTGGTAGATGAAGAGGGTGAGTTGCATTAAAGAGGAACCAAACACTGAGGAACAGCCCCCTCTACGGATTGAACACCTGTTATTGCAACTGCTGTATGTGATTGGCTTTCTGTTGATGTCACTTGATATGCACACACATTTTGTATTGTCTCTTTCGCTAGATCATATGGGCCACTCTCATGTACTCCTGGCTACATTCGAGAAGGTAAGGAAGACTCACGACATGTAAAATACATTTTAATCACATCGTAAACTCTGTTACAATCTAAAATCACATGGGTGTATTTTTTCGGCAGCACATGGATGGGAGCTACTGTGTAAAACCTCTGAAACAGAAACAAGTGGTGAATATACCATTTTAATTTCTTCCCACCTATAGTATATTCCCTTTAGTACTTATTCTCATCTATCGAGGCACAAGTTAGCAAAAGTTTTCTTAGTCTCGAAGATTCCAGCCAGCTAATAAAGGCTAATAACGGCTTTGTTCACTGCTCCCAGGTGGACGGAGTGAGTTATCTGCTGCAGGAGATCTACGGCATAGAGAATAAATACAACAGCCAAGAATCAAAGGTACGAAATGCCACCAACACTGTTACTAGTGACACCAGTGACACCTCTGGCCAGAAGTTATAATTACACCCCAGGAAAATATATAATAATGTGCTAGACTCGACAATGCTCTTGCCGTACTTAAAAGTGTTTTGCAACGTCTCAAGGTGGCAGACGATGAGATCAGCGACAATAGTGCCGAGTGTGTGGTGTGCCTGTCGGATGTTCGTGACACTCTCATACTGCCGTGCAGACATCTGTGTCTCTGCAACGCCTGCGCTGACACACTGCGCTACCAGGCCAACTGCTGCCCCATCTGCAGACTGCGTGAGTGTAGTGTCTCAGACACAAACAAGACACAGTAGCCACCATTAGGCAAATGGATCTACTCTTAAAAAGTGATTAAAGTCCCATGGTTGACATGATACAACTGTTCTAATCTATTCTAATCTAATCCAATCTAATCTAATCTTAATAATATACATTTGATTAATAATATTTTAAATATTTTATGCCATTTATATCTATATCTATATTTTTTTTTAATATATTTTTCCAATAGAAGCAGTGTAAAGTGCCCCAGACGGGGGCATGGGCTAAACGAGCTACAGTGCATTGTAAATGATCGACACCTCACATCTCATTACTTCCGTCTGTTCTTTTGTGTCTCCTCAGCGTTTCGAGCTCTGCTGCAGATCCGAGCCATGAGAAAGAAGCTGAGTCCTCTGTCTCCCAGCAGTTTTAACCCTGTCATCACTTCCCAGACCTCTGACTCTGAAGAGCATTCGGTATGCAAGGCGGCATCGGCCGATCGATATGTTATATATACTGTGTGTGTATATGCAGTATATAGAATTGATACATATTATGGACGTCAATATTCTATTGACAAACATAGGATTAACATGGATTAACAACATTGCCAGTGCTGATAACGGTCCTGCACATCCTTCACCGGCTCTCTTCGCCAGGCATCAGAGCACATCCCGCCGGGATATGAAGCTGTTTCTCTCCTGGAGGCGTTGAACGGACCCCTGAGCACCTACCCAGCGGCGCCTCCTCTCCATTCTGGCCCCAGCCACATCTCTGGGACGGTTCTCCCTTACGGCAGCGAGACCCACCCCGCCCCAGCCCGCTCCCTCTCCCCGCTAGACCACTCCAACTCCAGTCAGGGACTTAAACTCAAGAAGAGTGGTTCTAAGTGAGTGGTCTGCGGTCTCTAAGCTTTTATCCCCCGAAAACAGCGTTTCTTAGACTTTATACTGCCACCTAGTGGTGTAGATGCAGCAGTGCCTTTGTTAACTATAGGGACAAAATGGTGAGGTCTGCTACGCGGCTTTCTATTTAGCTATAGAGCTAAATATCTTTGTTTGTACAGCTTATACTGTACCTAGGAATCAGTTGACTCGCCATCTCACGTGAGAGTACATGGTTTAAAAAAAAATTACATTTTAAGTATTCAATTGAATGTGTAACAATTTATTTTTTTGGCTTAAACATTGCTTATGTCACCTTTAAAGGTTCCATATCAGAAAGTTCAAGCAAACAGGGAGAAGTGTGTGTTGAAATACCGTGATATATGGAGCATATAGCAGATAAAATATACATACAGTGTGAACATACGAACAAAGATACGCTAATGCATGTCAATACAACATGCTTTACACATGAGAAACCACGTCATGTTGTTATAACGACTCCTAATCTGTGCTTTAAACCCTCCCTGCTACCTTTGTCTTACATTGCCCTGCCTTACATATCAGACACTGTTGTTTTTTTAGGTCACTTTCCCAGAATTCCTCTGTGCTGCCCGAGGAAGAGGAGGAGAAGTCGTGCAGTGAATCTGAGGTTCATGTCTGTCGCCGCAAACTGGCCGTGAACCAGCAGGAGGTGCGTCTTGTGTGTGTGTATGTGTGTGTGAGACAGAGAATGTGTGTCCCTCTATCTGGTTTGCAAATATCTAAATGTTGTGTTATTATGCGATCGTTTACAGTTGGCATGTGTGTGTGTGTGTGTGTGTGTGTGTGTGTGTGTGTGTGTGTGTGTGTGTGTGTGTGTGTGTGTGTGTGTGTGTACAGTGCGGCGTGACTCCAGAGAGTGAAAATCTGACCCTGTCCTCGTCTGGAGCCATCGACCACTCATCCTGTACCGGAACCCCCCTCTCCTCCACCATCACCTCCCCTGAGGGTACACACACACACACACACACACACACACACGCACACACACACACACACGCACACGCACACACACACACTACTAACAGCTACCTACAGACTACTAAACTAGCTACCATGCAAAACTGATAAAATGTTGTATAATACATATGAATGGGGCCATTATCTTGAAAACATCTTCATAATACATTATAAAGGGCAGTGGATTTCAAAGTCCGCTGCCCGCCCCCCACACACACACAAAGGGTCACTTGATGTGTGTCGCAAGGTGAATATAAAAAATATTTGTATTTCATTTTTTGATTTCATGGCTGTTTAATAGACATTATTGCTACGCTAACTATGCTAACTATGCTAACCAGTTAACTATGACCAACTACTTCTTGCCAACCACTGGTTTACAACATATTTCATCATAGACGTGCTTTCACATGGGTATTGGTCTATATATAACGTACCAGAGCATTACTAGAGCACAGTCATCTGAATGGATGGGAATCCCCCGGGCCCGGTCCGAACCCCTTGAACTGACCCGGCCCTGATGTGAGTCTGTGTGTGTCTGCCAGACCCGGTGAGCAGCAGCCTGGCCCAGTCGGTGATGTCCATGGCCTCGTCGCGCTCGCAGCACTCCCACATCAGCACTGACACCATGTCCTCCATGTCAGGGTCCTACCTGGCCGGGGGCGAGGGGGAGCCTGACGGGGAGGACGGGGGAGACGCCGAGGGGGAGGAGAACCAGGGGGACGCTCCCATGGAGAGCCGAGGACCCTCCCAGCAGGACGGGGTGAGGGGGGGTGTGGGGGTTGAGGGGTTTACAGGCGGAGGGGGAGGGTGCCCTTTTCCCATGGTAATAACATAATATAAGAATGGGTCCATTTGATTTAGGTGTTTTGATTAGTTAAAATTGGTCAAATCTCAATCAAACAGACCTATTATTTATGATATTAGCTATCACCCATCTGTAAAAAGTGTCCGTTCACGTTCGGTCGTACAGGTTGTTGTACCGCTTGCAGCCAGCGGGGGTCACGTGCGTGGTTGCGCATTGGTAAAGCACGCCAGTTTGTGACATGGAAAATGTAATTGTAAGCCCCTTAATAGAAGATCTCCCTGTATACATATGTCTGTCTCTCTGTTTCTTCAGGAACTGTCCATGGAGCCAAAGGGACGCAACTACTCAGTAGCCGTGTCAGAGGAGCAGGACTCAGAGGTGAATGCAGTACATGTTGTTGTGATCGTAGATTTTAAAAGACTTTTTTTGAAAAAGATTTTTGTTTGCTATTTTGCTAGGTGCAAGTGTTTTGTGGTTATTTCACCTAATGCTGTCAGATAATATGGGCAGGCTAATACAATAGTTTTCCCAGCACGTGTCATGCAAAGGTGGTCCGGTAAAAATGGCTATGTGAGAAAAGCTGCTTCATGGTAAATTAATATGAATTCAAGATGTATAGGTGCCCACTGACTCGCCTGTTTTTTGCTTTGTTACTAGGGAAATGACGTCACAGAAGAGGACTGTCCCTCCCCGCCTGACGAGGAGGGTAAATATGTTGACGAACCTTTCCCCTCTCACTCCTATCCTGTCATCTTCCTGTCCACTCTCAAGGTCACGTGAAGAACAAATACAGCAGCTCTCTGTCACAAATCATTTGGCGGCTCAAAAAACGCAGGAGGTGACACTGAAAAAAAAATTGACAATGAAAACAAATAATAACAAGGTATTCAAAGTTACCTCCAGATTCTGTACAGTGAGTGTTAAAGCAATAGTTTCTAATTAGTTATATAATAACCATACAATACCCTAACACTGTGAGCATTTTTGGACATGCATTGATAGCTCACACAATATGAAGGGAGCCCATGTCATTCCTTGTTGGTGGAAAAAAGGGGCAATCCCTCTCAAAATGCTAATATAATCAATATCACTTTCAATATATAATCACATAATTTTATAATACTGAATTACACTGAAATTCCCGCCCATGTATTGCAGCCCATGTTTTTGGCTTGCACGCGCATGCTTTGCACCCCTTTATTATGTCATGGTTATGTGGCTGTGTGTGTATGTACATGTGTGTATGTGTGTGTGAGATCGAAGCAGGTTTCATTTTATTTCTCTTCCTGCTTTCAGTTCTCAGTGTTCTGCATGCGCACCTTTAAGCCCCGCCTTTACAAAATGACAGCCTCTTTTTGCCCCATGCACTGCTACCGAACGCTCCGCTTCGCCTGTGTGTGTTCATGTGTGTATGTATTTATAAGTATGTGTGATTAAGTGTGTGTGTGTGTGTGTGTGTGTGTGTGTGTGCGCGTGTGTGTAGAAGAGAGAGCTAAAGGGAGTGGCGTACATGGAGAGTCCTGAACCCTGGGAATGTGTACCTTTTGGTATTGTGTTTGTGTGTGTGGGGGAGAGAGAGAGAGAGAGAGAGAGAGAGAGAGAGAGAGAGAGAGAGAGAGGTGTCTGACCCTGTGTCGCCCGGATCAGAAGCCTTGGGCCACACTAAAATGGAACAGTGAACACATTGGACTTGTCTTAAGTGACCTGCCAGGAGGAAGTGAGAGGAGCCCTGCTGCCTGACCTGACCTTGCTGCTCGACACACATGTGGGCCGCACAGCACGCTTGCACGCACGGGTGTGAGCATCTGCACGATCTCTGCTCCCAGCTTCTGTTTGTGCTCTGTCTGTGCTGAGCTGCCGTCCATAGAGTCACCCATAGAATGCTGACGCGCCATCACAATGTGCCTCTGAACACGTACTGGAGTCATGCATGCGCACAAGCCGGCCATCGCACATACAATAACATATATGGGATATTATTTATTTTGCATCTGGTCATGCTAGAAAAGGCAGGAATACTGCAAAACTTTAAGATCTATGTTTTGCATAGAATCTTGTTTGGCCTTCATTTAAATTGGATTGCTTCTTAATCAGTTAACGCGATATGATTGCCATTCCAGCATGGCCACCCAGCCCAGTGAACCCCTCCCCCACCCCCCGCTGTGCCTGGCCGCTCTTGTTTGACCTTTGCCCTCGCTTGCAGGTGGGCGGAGCAGGTGTCCAGAGTTGGCCAATAACAATCAGGGCGTCGCCCTCTGTGACACGCCCTCTTTGGGGCTGGATAATGAGCAGGCTTCTGAGGGCCGATTCGCCGGTGAGTGGCAACTTATGGAATGTGGACCAATGAGAGCTGAGGATCGGGCGTGAGAGTTTGGGGCGGGGGGGTAGACAGGGAGTAATAGTCTACATGCAAACATGTCAAAGTTATAATGTCTCAAATACTGTCAGAACAAGGGAGGGAACAGTGCAGTTCTTCATATTTTGAAAGAAAAGTCCTGCCTACAGTATGATTTTCAAGCGCGCACAGACAGTAATTTGCTATAAAACCGGGGCTTTCAGCCAACCCAATTTTCCCTCTATCCCTTTTTCTCTCCATCCCTTTCCCTTCTTCTTCTTCTTCTTCTTCTTCTTCTTTGTTGTTTATTTTAGTACTGGGTAGCAGTGTGCTCTCTCCTCCCTCTCCTAGCAAAATATCTGTTGTGTGTGTATGCGTGTATGGGTGCGTGCCCGGTTGGGAGTTGTTCACTGCGAGTGTGTACTTTGCATGTTCTTGTGGTTTTTGTATGAATCTAGTAATGGTGTGTGTGTGTGTGTGTGTGTGTGTCCGGTCCATCCGCGACTTCAAGTTCAAGTTCGATGTCTGCCAGCTCCGAGTCGCTTTGCCAAACATCTGCATTTCATTCTCCTCATCATGTTCCCTCCTGTACTCCTCCCCACAGTCTCTTTTGCCCTCCTCTCTGCTCCTCCTCTCTACTCCTCTGCGGCATTCACCCTTTAGTACTGGATGGGTCACTGTGACAAAAACAAAAGGAGTTAACTTACTTCAGTATTTACTTAAGTATATACTTAGATTATTAAAATATGAACTAAATGCAATGATAAATTAAAGGATCTTGGCCTCAAGGCAAATCATTTTCGTATTAATACCGAAAATAAGAAACATTGACTATGGCTTTTGTCATTATCGAGTATGAAAAATTGCTCTCACTGCAGTTATGTAACAAGTAAAACGTTTTAACTGAATACCACATCACTTTCATTAACAACCTTGACAAAAATCATTAAAGGGACTGTAAAGGCCAACAGGTGTTTGAGATAGCTGGCAGACTAGAACTCTTCTCTTACAGTTGTATCATGTAGGCCAATCATAAAGAGAAAGATAAAGAAGGCATCAGAATGTGTAGAGCCAGCGGCCCAACAGCCTTAACCAGCCAACTTATCTCAAACACCTGTCCGTCTTTATAGTCCCTTTAAAAAAATATGTGCATTTTGTTTCAGTTCCTATATGTTTGGTCCAATACTGTTACATTATCGATAACATCAAAAAATCTGATAAAATACATATTACATATAATTGTATCGCCCACCCCTAGTTCAGAGAATGTCAACCAGGTGGCTCTTACATTGCATCAGCAGCTCTTTGTCTTGTATTTTTGTGTTCCCATGTCCCCCTTCCACCCCAAAAATCAAACCTCCGACCGTTGTTGTGCTATCGTTGATGTTGTTTGATGCTGCATTCTTTTTGTCTTGTAAAACGTGTTTGTCCTTCTCCCCCCTGTATCTGTTTCTCTTTTTTCCCCACATCGCTCCATATTCTGCCGTATTCCACCGGACATCCATTCTACCTCTTCCTTCTCCCTCCTCTCCTCTCGCTTTCTTTCGGATGGACAGAAGGAGATTCGTGCCCAGTGCAAATTGAGGACTAGGTATGGAGATATATGGAGGTAGCTGGTAGACAGGACTTAAGACTCACTTCACTTTTGCTGTCTACTATTTCCATTGCCTGTTTGTTACATTTTATATTATCTCAGCTGCATTTTCTCTCCCATTACATTTTAAAGATGTCCGTTGTGTAATCCGCCAAGGCTGAACGGATCTCGATCACCGCCAAAATACCATCATTTAATCTTTCACTCATGTCTGACGTTTATCCAAAGTTTTACTAAAACCGTTCAGGGCCTATTGTGTAAAAATATACACCACTAAATGATTTACTCATCATTGGATCATCCAATGAGGAAAAATCATTCAAAAACAATCCTGGATGCGGATTTCTGATCCGGATCACCACCAAAATGTAACGGATGGAGCTTTCCACCAATCTATTTATCTGTTTTTCAGATCTCCTGCTAATAGACTAACAAACAGATAAACAGATCATTAGATTAGATATTATTTAAATTAGAGTTTTCTTTAGATTTCAAGACTTAGTTAAAACAAAATAAAAAGAAATAAAAGAAGCAATGCATACTTGCAGTATTTACTGTGTATATTTTCCAAATGTGTCCAGTTTTGTGTTTGCTAGCATATCCCACCATTCCTCCTGGTCCTGTGGGTGTGGTAAAATTTAAACTAACTGAAACTTTCTTTTTCATATACTGATAGTTGGATAGTTTCTGAGCCTAATTGTACCCCAGTGCCTAACCAGACATTTTGGGGAGTTAGCGAAAGCTTGTGACTCTTGCGGAGATTGTTCTCTGTTTTAGAACCACTAAACCTCTGCCTTTGTCTGCCTGCTTATTTGTCACTCCAACCATGGGAGATTTTATCAGACCCGGGACCAGGTCAGGAGTTCGAGGTGGGATTATCCATTGGGGTGCTGCTACATGAAAGGGACTTAAAGATATGAAGAACTGCTATGTATTTGTGACCTTTTATTGTATTGCTGTTTTGTTTTTCATTTTATAAATAAACGGACGCTTCAGGTTCTCCCTCTTCAGTGTGTATTTCCACAAGAGCAACTGTAGTTCACATCAGCGCTATACATAAAGCCCTCAGTTTTATCAGCACAGACATGCATAGCGCCGTGCTGTGCCGACCCTACCTGTGTACCATCCTCCCATTCCCATAGTGGTAGACTGATGCAATCACACTCAGGAGGTGTTTGCTGTAGCTGCCTCTAGATGGCGACATTACAGCACAGCTCAAAGGCCTGTCATCACACAAGTTTCATGTATTTACTCCTTTTTTATGTCTCTCTCTGATCTAGGTTTGATGTATCTTGGGGGATACCGGCCTGTTCTGGAGCCCCTCCCCCACCACACCTCCACCAGCAATATCAACCTGGAGGAGCAGGGGGCGGAGACAAGGGAGAGCCAAAGTCCAAAACACTGCGGACCGCTCATTGTGTAATACACAAGACACACACAGCAACACCAACACACATGCACTCACACACATACACCAGTCCAGTGTCTGCTTTCTACCTGGAGACTGTACCCACCTGAACACAGGACCCTCCTCGCCTGTCTGTTTCATGAACCTGTAATCATGATTGTGACTGCAGACAGAAAATCCTCTTCATCATCCGTGTGCTTTTGTCACCCTGGAGTCCATTTGCTCTGAATCTCATTTGCGGTGTTATCCTCAAACATTTCTGTCTCAACGTGAGCCTGTTTGTATTTACAGTATGTTTATCTGTATTACCTGTTGATCAGCTTGGTGCATTGTGGCACTATATTTACGATAACACATGCTGCTCCTCTCCTCTCTTTTCCTTTCCTTTCCTTTCCTTTCCTTTCCTTTCATTTCCTTTCCTCTCCGTTCCTCTCCTTTATTCTGTATTACCAGCCAAACAGTCAGGGGCTACTGTGATCGGCAATCTGATTTAATACTATTGTACGTCTTCTCTGGAATGTGTTGAGTGTTTGAACACTGTAAAAGTCATTTACACCGGACAACCTTACCAAGCTGGACTTAACTGGATAATGGGAATCCCGTCCTAGTTTTGCATGAAGCTATCTCATATCCCCCATCACTCAGTTCCGCTGATGTCTGTTTGTATTCCAGTGGTGGTTCTAACCCATGACAACCTGCTCTGAATGTCAGTAAAGATGTCGGTAAAGGCGGCAGTTGGATGTCAGCAACCCAAAATGGCGGACTTGCTAAAATTGAGAGAAATAAACTGAATGGGAGATAACAGTCACAACACAACAACAAACAAGGAACGTGGAACTCTTTTTCAGGTCATTAACCCCTCAACAAATTAACCCTTGAATTCCTGAATTGTGAAGCTTACTTTGCCTTGTGAACCCACAGGTCAATCCCCCTCTCACCTTTATGTTTTTACCACTGTCCCTCCAAACCTAGTTTTGGCATGTCAGTATTAACTCAGTGCAACTAGAGTCCTCAAGGTACCAACAAGCAATAAAGATCCCAAAGCTAAAACTGTTAGCTTTCCCCCCTCAAGGGGAAAGACAACCTGCGTTTGCACTGGCTGGCTGTGTTCACACATTTGACAGTTGTTTTTTGCTATCATGAGGGACTTGTGTTAAGACCGCACCATGCCATGGGTTTGTATGAATGCTGGATGTAGACAATTCTGTGTTAATCTGGTGTTTTGTTTAATCCTTTGTGAAAGTTATAGTTTCATTTTGTATAATTTTAGTGTATAGCACACCTGTTGTTGATGTTCTATGTTTTATTTGTTGCAACACTGTGTTGTTTATTATAATGTGGAATATAACATGAAAATAGTAATGGTTTACACAGATGTGTGCACCTGAGCGCACACATACACACAGACATACACACATACACCACATAATACTTAAAAGGGACAACAACTTCAACACTGAATGCACTATTAGCTAGTTAGATCAGTATCTAGACTACACACTTTGTAGTGCATGAGGCCATAATACAGTACGCATGTTAGTCTAGGTCCGTCTGCCATCTTTTGCCGAATACTGCACTGCAATAGGAACTTCAAAACAATACAGTACCGTTTGTCATGCTAGATACTGGCTGCTGTTCCCTTGGCAATAGTGCTATAATGTCAACAATACTGCACTATACAGTATATTCACATTTGATTTCAAGTTACTCTGTTGTGTTTTTGTGTAAGAGACACACCAAGACAAACACTTTCCTCTTAGAACACGGCATACTGTCTGCCACAGCACTTATTTGATGACAGAATGTTTAGACTAAGCCGTTGTCTACCATACCTTGCAGTACATTTTCTAGGACTTGTAGGAGATCGAAAATGTCATTAAAAACGTCAAATGAACAATAAAGTTTTTCCACTTTTATTGTCTCGTTTTCATGTAAATATAATTAATATTAGTATTAGTATTTACATTGAGTTTTCCTTCTTCAAAAGGATCCCACTAACCACATAATGTGTTTGTCTACTGTGTATTGTCAGCAAGAAAAGATGTTGAAATAAGACATTTAAGATAAAGTTAGATGTTTTATTTGATACAAATCCCTTGGGCTTAGATTATATTTGAACAATTACAGAGGTATATGCACTAAAGGAAACAGATCAGTTAAGAAATTATTAATTTTACACAATGACAAAACATTCTTACTAAATTTCTCTTTTAGTTCAGTGAGAGATTGGCTTCCAGTTAGTCTTACTGGGATGTGAAAGGCAGTCTTAATGGAGGCGATCTCCGTAATGTAATGTAATTAGCATTTTGGTTTGTGTTCAAGTTCCAGTGTAATTTAATACGACTTCCTCCTCAATCTGCATTTACTGTGTGTTGCACGCCTAATGATGTAAGTCAGATGTCTATTGTAACTGCTTTATTCTTCTCTAACAAATACTGTACATGGGTGAATTAGCAATACACTGAAGTTGTATGCATTTTCTTTACATTTTCACATGAAATTCTCACTTCCGAAACATGGTATTTTCCATTTCAGCAAGTCTCGCTTTTTAATTTGAATAAATCCAGATTTCAATAAGATAAGGCAGATATAGGTGTCCAGGTAGTATACTAAAATATTAGTTATAATACAGTTACATTTTAAAATCAGTTCATACATTTAACACCATTTAAATGTAGTCTCACATGATGCATCACAGTGATGTGAAGATCAAAAATGGGCACAAGGTAAGTTGATGTTTTACTAACTAGTTTTACTAAAAATGAAGAAATCTCTCTTTAAACCCTGTGCATGACAAAACTGTTAAACATCAACAGGAGGAGGTTATATGACATGAGTTATATCATATAGCCTCCCTCAACAAAGCTTGAATCCAATATAGATACCCATATCTCTACCACTTCTGCTCGTCTATAGGCTGCCCCCAGCTCTTGTTATGGTCCTGTAACTCAGTAGCAAGGGCTTTAATGTCAACTGTAGGCGGGGTTTCTGTTTAGGACAATGACATAAAAATGATGGTTCTGTCGCTGCTGGTGTGGCCCAGCCCTCCACTGTGTAAACTCAAAGTGTGTAGCACTGTGGGACTGGTGCCCAGTGAAGACAGGGAATATTGTTGCCTACATACCACACATACACAGATAGCCAGTCAGTTCCAGCTATGATGCGTATTGCTTTGTTGTTGCTTTTCTTCACAGGTAAGATACAATATAATGCATTGCATGCACTGTATGTGTATAATGGGCCTATCTGTCTGTAAGGCAGTAGTAATTCAATTATAGATAAAGCACAAAGCATGTATTATCATATATTATTTATATTTAAGAAGAGGTCTGGCCAAATATGTAATATAATTATATTTAATTATATTATATATACACGTGGATTTGTCTGATTTGAAAATAATTACTTTAAAAGTATTACTTTCATGTTTATCAATATATTATAACACAGGTCTCCAAATAACACTGAAACAAACAAGGTGTGGAAGATAGAAAATGAAAAGTAACTCCAATGGGTCAGAAAACTCCAGTTGTCACCCCATCTTATGACAGTTAGCAGACCAACACACTTGCATTGGTTATTTGAAATTAAAAAGAAATATTCAAGGCTTGAAAATCAGCCATTTGACTTTCGAAAATTTACTTTTTAAAAATACATACTTACATAGTGCGTAGACTTTGGAGTTACTTGTTTAAACAACTTTTTACTTTCTAGCTGAAAGTATTTATACTGTTTTTTCCAGGGGTGAACCCTCAGAAGGTCTGCAGTTACCAGGATGTGCTAGACTACCTGAACCTGACCAGAGGTAATGATGTGTATACATCAACACGTCCCGTTTTGGACTACACACACCGCACTGTGATAAAAATCGATGTCACCCTGTATGCAATCCTAGCTGTGGTAAGTATTAGCAGTATTAGTATTAGTACTATTGGCTGAAGTATTCTGTACATCTATTAATCTATTGCTGTTTTGTGGATCAATAATGAAGGGTGTTAACTGCAGCGTTATCATGTTTGTGTTTATTTGTAGATTGAGAAAACTCAAATCTTCATTCCTGCCATCTGGGTGTTCATGGTGAGCCATCTGAATGGGTGAAGTTGCTTTTAGACTCTAGATGTAATAAATTCAAATAACAATTTTCCTTTAAGGCAGGCCCCTTTTCCTTAGTGTAAACACTGTGTGTTACTGCTAAATTTTGTTTCTTTGATACTCAACTGGTTCTAATATAATTTGTTGGTAACGCAGTTTCTTTTATTGATTCGTTCGGTCTGACTGGACTAGATATGGAACAATGAGCGCATCTCTTGGGATCCAGCTGAGTTCTGTGGGATCACTAAGCTTTCTCTCCCCAAAGAAATGGTGTGGAAGCCAGACCTCTTCATTTTTGAGATGTAAGCATATGTGTGCTTTCATTTCAGCTGGAAGTAACATGATTCCTACGTAACTTAACCAAGTGAAGTTCAACTGCAGTGAAGATAAAGAGAAACACTGTTGAATCAATTGGATGGCAATTGAACTGAATTTAAAATAAATATAAATAAATACAACAAATTCATGCAGTAACAATGAAAAGATGGGTGTTTGTTTGCCATATGTTAACAACATAATATTCTGTCATATGTTCACTGTTTATACAGATTGTGCAAACTGTGATGTGCAAACCCATAATTTATTTGGCTCATAAAAGACACCACATATTTTATTGTACAGTAGGCCTGGGGTCATTCATTTGAAAGGACAGAATACCTAACAATATGAAATACATTCATCTGCCTACGGCTCTGCAGCTGTGACAGATTGTTTTGTGTCTGCTTAAGTATGTTTCTGTATATGCGTCAGTCTGCCTGACTGAATTGTGTGTGTGGGTGCATTATGTGTAAGTATGTGTGTTATCTCAGGACGGAGAAGGACGATGCTCCCCCCAATCCCTATGTCTTTGTGACCCATGATGGGTTTGTTCAATTTGAAGATGAGATGAGAGTGGTCAGCACCTGTGAGATGGACGTCCACAAGTTCCCCTTCGACACGCAGCGCTGCAACCTAACGATTAGCTCTGGCATACACAATGGTGAGAACTATAAGTCAGTGTTTGTGTGCATGTGAGTAGCCTGGTAAGACCATCCAAGGACCATGGTCCACTGCGTGTTCTTCTCCGCATATCAGTCTGGAAACCCTCCAATCAAAGTTGTTTGTCATAGAGGAGGGGCCAATAGTCAGCAAAACTATTCGCAGGTGGTTGGGCCACCTTTGACTAGTCACCATTTAATGTTTGTTTGATGTTAAATGGCTTTCAAACATAGGCGCTAGCGCTTTCAACCAGTTTATTGAAATATTTCTTGTGATCAATATGCCAGAGCTAAAGGAAAAAAAACTTTTTCATTTTCCCCCTCTCTCCATACCACAGTCAATGAAGTGCAGCTCATGCCATTCTCCAACTCAACTCGGGCCACACAGTTGTCCCGTGAGATCTTGAAAACCCAGGGAGAGTGGGAGTTCTTCAACTTAACAGTCTCCAAAGACACCTTCAGCTTAAAACGTGGAGACTGGGAACAACTTATATACACGGTAGGCTACACATCATCCCGGGGTCCCTCCTAATGCACCTAATACTAACAACAACTAAAGCATTTGTATGCATTTGTCAGCTCTACCTTAACACTCACTCCTTTCTAGATCACCATGAAAAGGAGGCCCCTCCTCCATGTCATCAACTTCCTGTTGCCCAACCTGTTCTTCCTGTGTCTGGACCTGGCATCCTTCCTCATCTCAGATGACCGGGGGGAGAAGCTGGGATTCAAGATCACCGTGCTGTTGGCTATCTCAGTGCTGTTGCTCATCTTAAACGACATCCTCCCCTCCATGTCCAACAGGACCCCCCTCATAGGTATATACATCTGTGCAATGAGAATCTGTTATCCATAGCAACTTTGCGCAGGCCACAAGTAGGCCTACAAGCATTTAGGAGCAGGTAGGGGTTATATACATCTTGATCAAGGCAGGATCAGACCGCTAGGATATCTTGCCCCAGTCCTTTAGTTAAAAACATAATATTTTGTCAGGACTGGGGTTGAATCCACACCTCTACATGGAGGCCAGAAAATCTTGTGGAAGGTATAGAGCCTTGAGTCTGGCACTGGTACATAGCAGCACCATATTAAAGCCTACTGTTTCCTTACCACCAGCGACCTATTGCATTGTGATCTTTGCTCTAATGCTGCTAAGTCTGTTGGAGACCATGTTTTTGACATATCTGATGGAAAAGGACTCTCACCCCAAGAAGAATGAGGCTGATGGACACTTGACAGAGGACGGTAAGAGCATACCTCTTATGCAAGTGAGGCCAACTCTGGCCCTCTCTGTTTCTTTGTTACAAATTGTGGCACATTATTATTGAGAGCATTCCTGGCCACGTTGTCCAGTTTGTTGTTAAACATAGCGTCAACCTTATTTCAGCAGAGAAAAGACAAACTCACTGCGCATGTATCTGTGATGTGCCTGGCGAGGAAACACAATGTGAACCCCTTCCTATGTCCGAACAGGTCAGAAAGGTTTTACAGATTTTTCTACCATTAGGCCTATTCATAGAATTATTTAAAATGATACGCCTCAACTTCTGTGTAGCATTTAGACCGGTCTACTGACATGAAATGAACAATGCTCAATATGCTGCAGTTAAAAGGAGAAATACATTTGCAGGTGGACCAGATCGTTTGTTTGCCAGGGGGATCCATATACACCAGTTAGGCTATGCTTGGTTAGCAAGGATTTCCATACATTGCAATTTCCATTGCAATGTATGGAAATGATCTAGCAATCTATGACAGATGCTGCAGAGTGTGTTTTGTTGTATATTTTGAAATGTAATGGATTTTTACTCTGTTGCAGGTTAACAGCCAGCAGAAGAGTGAATCCCACATGCTGCTGTTGATCCTGGAGGAGTTAAGGGAGGTAAAGAAGTCTCTCGCTTTATTCCTTCGCAACAAGGAAGAAAAGTTGCCAGATGGTTACTGGACCAGAATGGCAAAAAGAATTAATACAGCTTTCTTAATTTTTTACGTCATCTTAGTTTCATTATTTCTAACCCTCATGTCTCTAGAATGGAGCAGTTAAAGATCCAACGACGGCCATTTTTGCTTGCTTTATTTCACATTCCTAGGCCTGTTTATAATATCTATATCCTGTTTGTGACATGTATATGTTTTGTTGTTATATTCTTCTCTATTGTTTGTCAGTAATTACAATGTAAAAGAAAGAAGAGAGATTATTGCAACATTAATACTGTAATCTGAATTGCTGCTGCACATCATACATGTGTTCAATGTATGATGCAAATATCCATTTCAATGGAGATTTGAGGGTAAACACTAAACAATAAATAATTCTGCTGAGGTGTGCCTACTTAGAGTGAAACCTTTTTTCCCAAGAGAGTGCTGACCTCCCTATAAAGTTGTGTCATCTATCTTCTGAAATTCTTACACAATAACGATCAGTTTCCCCTCCTTGTTAAGATATTTTAAAGCTTTAATTGTTTTGAAGAAGCGCATACCTCCTACATCAGGCCTTGAACCTTACAGCTCATCTGTCACTTACGTAGACGTTAAACCAGTCACATTCATTCTCACTGTCTTCAATAATCCTATAGTGCTCAATTTTGTTCCTTCCTCTGGTTAATCTTCTGTAACCTAATAAGACTTGCACACTTGCATTAGTACAATTGTCAAATGATGATGGACATTCTAAATCCAATGAGTAAAATATACTTTTGCAAACCATTAGCTCAGTTGCTAACAGCACTAAAATAATTTTTTATTGCTTTCACACAAAATGCATTAGCCTTGCTGATCCAGATGGATTTCTTTTCTGTTGAGTGCTTTTAATCCTTACATGAAAAATAGAACCACCAACAGTCAACCTGTAAAACATTTTAGTGATGCGATATTATTGTAATATCATACTGTAGAATTAACATGACATTTACTTAGATCTACTGATTTACTGTGATTTTACAACAATTTTTAAATATGGAACAGGCACAGGGAGCTGTAAATGTTGCATGCATAATAATCTCCTGTAGTTTCCACTAGCACATTTTTAAGTTCAGGAGCACCATATTCTAAACAACTCTGTAAATGTAAATATATAAAACAGCAGCCTTCCCCAAGGTATCAGTAAATGTATACAGTTTATTAATCAATCCTATTTCCCTTTTCCACATCATTAACGTACTGTGATTCAAACCTCTTGGTGCTTACACAATGTCCTGTAGTCCAAATTGAAAAATCCCCAAAATGTCAGCATAACTCAGCAATGCATTGCAAAATGCATAGGCCTCAGTGCTGTAAAGAGTGTTGGGTGGCTTTGTGGTCCTTTCCAACGGTCAAACAAGCTAACGCATGGGTTATTTCACACAAACACTTGATAGCATGTTTTTTTACCCGTGTACGTTTGGACTAGGCATTATTTTGCATCAGTAAGCCTACCCTTGATTCTACTTTTAAGTAAATACATTTTGTGAATACATTTACACTTTTGGGTCACAGCATAAGTGACATACCCTACTGTATGTACATAAACTTGCACATATTGTATACCCTACCACACATGCATAATAAATGGTGAAAGTGATATATTAAGTGATTAATAATTATTGAATGCAGTTGGAGATCATGATGTATATTATTATGAAAGTTAACACTTTGGCATACACATTGTCTACAGCTTATATATAATTGTGGACAAATTTTCCTCAGTGTATCTAAAAAATAATGAAATGTTTACCTTTTTAGCAAACACTTAGGGGAAAATAGGCTACATCCCAATAGCAATGTAAGCTAAACCATCTATATTTGGGTTCCCATGTTCCATTGTATACAGAGGTATATGAAAAACCCAATGACTACTATTACATAGACAGTGAAGAAAGCTGCGTTGATTTTTTTGGCCAATTTCGTCCAGTAGCCCGACTTATGTATTTCGTCTCTGCTGCTGCAGAAGAAAGACAGCTTTTTCTCCATGTCCCTCAACTCCTTCAGGATCAACAGAACCCCATCAGACTCTTCTCTCTGTTCACTGCTGTCACTCTGCAGAAGAGACCGTTTGACAGTTTAAGGCCTACTAAATGTGTTGTGCCCAAATTTCCACCCTTTAAAGAACATTGTAGTGAACATTTATGGAAAAAACAAACCTCTTTTGGCACTGGTGTGTTGGCACCAGACACATTAAAGGAGCATGCACAATTAGTCCATTTCTTATGATCTGAAATTATAAGGTTGATGAACTGTTGTTATATATGAAGAAATACCAGGGTTTATGGTACATTAATAGTCCAGCATTCCAGCTTCTTTCTGAACAGTGGGTCTTACCATGGAAGTCTTTGCCTTGACAGTCCTCAGTCAGACTCTGCTTGCCATCCCTGCATTCCTCATTGTCCTCAATGTCTTTTTCCATCAGATACATCACCAGTATTGTCTCCAACGTACTCAGTAACATCAGACCAAATATCACAATACAATACGTAGCTGTCAGGAGCAAGCACAAGCATTGTTGTTTGAACAACTAAATGCTAATTGTATCTGTAATGTACAAATGAAGCTAAACTTTTGCGTTACAATTAGATGATTTAGCTGACGCATTTATCCAAAGCAACTTACAATGATTAGAATTACACATATTAAGGCAGGCGTTAGGCATCTTGCTCATAGATGCTTAGAGGTAGGCCAGGCATGGTGAGAATCGAACCCACAGCCTAACCACCAACCTATCCTGTGTTCTTTACCTATAAGGGGAATCTGGTTGGATGAGGAGGGCAGTATGTCATTGAGGATGAGTTGTAACACCGTAACAGCAAGCAACACGGTAATCTTGAAACTTAACTTCTCCCCCCCTTTGTCTGAGATAAAGAAGGAGGCCAGGTCCAAACATAACAAGAACAGGAGAGGCAACAGGAAGTTGACGATGTAAAGGAGGT
>JAOEHI010000011.1:2174065-2207408 GCA_025447815.1 Percopsis transmontana
ACACTCCACTGTTGTCTCATGCGCCGATACTTCAAGCTGAGCAAAGAGAATTCCTTGGGCTGAGCCTATAAAATGTGTTACTCCCGTAAAGTGCATCATTGAACCTCCCAAAAAGGGCGGGGGGAGGAAGTAGGAGGGAAGAAACAGTACAAAAGCAAACTGGGCCATTGTGACTCCCAAAAGGCATGGCCAGCGTGAATATTTAACCCAAAATAACAAAACGGCATCAAAATGTTCAGAACAGAACAAACTAACCACAATGTTAGTGTCTTGACTGTGGTCCTAAAAGCCTATTAAGCCATGCTGAAAATGTGGTCATTTACAGTAGGCCTATGAACTGTACAGATAAAATGCATACTAAGACTACTCAGTGTTACTGTACTGTAATACTACTGGCTGCAAAGAAAACCAACAACCAACACACACCATTACTGAATCTTAATGTATCTGTGTATGCATTGACCAAAGAGCCAGAATGAAGCATGCGGTAGTCTACTACACGGAGTCCTACCTCCTTGGTTTGACCGCAGACTCCGGTGCTGTAGAGGGCGATGTTCCCATTAATGACACGTGATTTCGCTGCTTCTTCCCCAACTGCAGCTTCAGTTCAACTTGTGACGTGGACTTTCATTCAAGATTTTTCAGTCAGGCATTGCTCTCCAATAAAAGATTCGTTGTTGTGTTTTTTCCACTACAACGCTGTTATTTTGAGTTTCCACATATTAGGTTTTTGTAGTTGGACCGCTTATTTCCCTATTTGTTTGTCACGGCAGGTTTAACACAACGATCTAACAGGTGAGAAATTGCTGATCATCTCAAACGTTACAAACTAACATTGCCACTACTCTCTACATATCTGATAACATTATGCTATGTTGTCATTTGCGATCTAGTTTCACACAGTAATGTACAGCAGCCAGGTCTGTGCTACGAAATGTTTTTTAACCCCATGTCTGCTCACCACATAAATAAGTTATCATTTCTATACAGTCGCAGATACCAAGATGAGTAAAAGCAAATCGCTGAACCTTAAAGACAAGATCAATGGCAAAGAAATGGACCTAAGCCTCTGTAACCTCACTGAGGTGCCATTCAAAGAGCTTGTAAGTTACTCCCTCTCTCAATTAAATTCTGTTGTCTGTTTCTGGCCTTTTAATCTAAAAGCTTTTCCCACCAGTTTTGTTCTGTGGAACCATTAGTGTACCAGTAAACTACAACCAATAATGTAAAACGATACATCCAATTTTATAATTGCTATCATTGTTTTAAAACTAATAAAGAAGTTAATATGGTGTAATCTTTAAGTTTTATTTTTCTTTCCCACAGCTTGCATTCCCCAAAGCAACAGTTTTGGATTTGTCTTGCAACAATATTACTTCCCTTCCTGTGAGTATTAACACGCATGCCGTATGCAAGTCCTAGACCTATGTGGCTAACCATGGAAAATACAGGCCAACCCTTCTAGTGCAGCCGTTATCAGACGTTTTAAACCCCCAGACAGAAGTGGTTCATTGCTCTTTTGCAGCAAAAACGTAGACGCACATGTCAACACTTGACATAATAGCAAGATAATAACACCATTGAAAAATACATGCACATTTTTTTTAGAGATAATACAATTGATTTCAAAGTAATCACATTATTCCACCACTTTAAGAAACATTATAACTGTAGTGAATTTACTTGAGTGTATTGTACTCCATAACAGCCAGAATTCTGCAACCTTACACACCTAGTCAAAGTTGACTTAAGTAAGAACCAACTGACTTCTCTTCCGGATGACCTGGGTAACCTTGTCAACCTGCAGCACCTTGACCTTTACAACAACAAGCTGAATGTCCTACCAGTCAGTTTTTCTCAGCTCAGGGTGGGTTGCAAACATACATATGCAGATTTTATGTATTTCTGGCTGTTTGTTGTTCTGTCTTAAATGTAGTCGTGTGTGTGTGTGTGTGTGTGTGTGTGTGTGTGTGTGTGTGTGTGTGTGTGTGTGTGTCTTTAGAGTCTAAAGTGGCTGGATCTGAAGGATAACCCTCTGGAGCCCAACCTGGCCAAGGCTGCAGGAGACTGCCTGGATGAGAAACAGTGCAAACTGTGTGCTTCCAAGGTAGGAGAGCATACATATTTAGGGTGTAAAAATGTTCCATTTAAGAATTTTAGCACTTTTTTTTTTTTTCTGCAGTGCCATCTTGAATGTGATTCTGATTTCTGTGGTGTTTTCTCTTAGGTTTTACAGCACATGAGGGTTCTGCAGGAAGAGGCGGATCGAGCAAGAGAGAAGCGCCTCCTGAGGGAGAAAGGTGAGTACTGTGGTACGGTCTCGCCCCAGTCGTGGTAACCGCTAAACCCCCCCCCCCCCCCTTTTAATCCTGTTAGAACTGGAGAAAAAGAGGGAGGCAAAGCTGAGGGAGCGGGAGGCAAAAGAGAGGGAGGCTCGTAAGCGTGAGAAGGCAGAGGAGAAGGAGAGGAGGCGGAAAGAATACAACGCCCAGATGGAAGCCCAGGTGGCCCAGGAGCAGCAGAAGAAGAAGAAAGAGGAGAGGAAAAAGAGGAATGGACAGGTGGCAGGTAGGCCTGTGCTTCTTGGTCAAAGGCAAAGAACTATGGAGTTTTTGTCAGTTATTTTTGCTCTTTGTGTGCGTGTGTGAAAAAGATGGCTGCAATCCGTAGCTTGGTTATTATTCTTTTTAGTGGTGTGGTATATGCTGGTGCCAACATACAAATTAAGCATGCTGCTGTCGTACAGCTGTTACATAAAGCATCATATTCTAGTTCTGTTTCTTCCATCTGATAAACCAAAAACATTTGCAAATGTAGACTATGATCACTCTTAAAACCTATCTGTCTTGTCTCGTGTCTCAAAGTGACGGATAAATCCACAACTATTTCCTCTGTGATGATTTAAGAAAGTTATGAAACCATTCTCACTACTGATGTTAGCCATATTGTTTGAATTTCTCCAGATAAAAAGGCTGTTGTGGAACCAGCCCCCAAACCTAGACGTTCTCTCATTGGCCTGCTGTTAAGGCTCCTCCTACTACTCCTGCTGGGATTGGCCGGAGCCGCCGCCGCCTGTCAGCTGACAGACCTGCGGAGGGAAGCGGTCTGCAGGCCTGTCAATGTCGCCGTGGATACCAGCCTATCCTGGGCCAAGGAGCAGGAGATAGTGGTCAGACAGCTCGCGCAGAACCTGTCCTCCATGGCCAAAGAGTTCCTAGAATCTACACATGCTTCAAAGAACTAAACCAACTAAACCAAACCCCCCCCCCCCGAATATATTGAATCATCGCTTATCAGTAAATGTGCTGTTTTTTTGTTTTTGTTTTTTTAAAGTACGCTCAAATTGTGAATCTCTTAAGGTGGGAACCCATGCAACCGCTGCTCTGTTTTGTGGTGTTGGGGATGTGAATCATCTGGATCTGTAGATGGACATAAAAAGAACATCTTAAATTCCTATGGAATTGTCATTCCTGTCAGTCCGCCTGTTTGTAACAGTCTGTTTTTAAACGCTGCATGTCTTAAAGTACAGCCTATTGACCACGTTCTAGACCTAACTGACGTCTTGTTGTTAGTCACTCACTGTGCATTACATGGGAAATGTGTTCTATTTGACAGATGCCCAGTTATATAACGTGCCAGCTGGCCCTGACTGTGCTGCAATGGTATCAAATTGAGTGTTACTAGCACTCTGGATCAATGTTAACTTCCTAATGTTAAGTCTTACAAACACGAGTATGTGCAGTACAGGCTGTGTAAGTGTCGGTTTACCGATGTGTCAGCCAACAACACCTCAGTAGTGGTTTCCCTAAATTTCAAAAGGCTGCTATGGTTGCACTAAGCCTATAATTATTTTACATTAACTTCTAGACAAACATTTTCAGCTATTTATCAAAGGCTCAGGGGATACTAGGTATAAGGGCCAAGTGTTAATAAGCTGTCTAAAAGTCTCAAGCGGTAACATGAGGTAACATGTTCCTCTAGAGACGAATGACCTTTGAGGATTGAGGCATCTACTGATTATTAAGATTGTGATGCGCTTCTTTGGTTGTCAAGGGCACAACCTTCATTTAAAAGGATGCCATGGCATTGTGCAGCATTTGTTTTTGTAAAGCTTTATCCAAAATTGTCAGCATCAATAAATCGCTATGCACTGCAGAAATGACTGAACATTGTGTTTGTCCAGGTGGAAATTATAATGTTAGTAGGCTGTTACATTGTCAACCTAGTTTTGTCCTTCTGAATTGCGAAATTAAACACCTGTTACGATTTGTATTTTTACCCCAAAATGTTCATACTAATGGACATAATGAACAGTCCTGTTGCACAAGATGTTATTCAATTTAAGCACATTTTCAGTACAAGCTCTGCTAAGTGAAAGGGCCAATACATAAGTGGCCCAGAACAACTGAATTGTGCCAGTACCCACATTCACTATTAGTGTGACCGCACAGTTATCTAGTATGCATCCCAATCAAAGTAGCTGGAACCATAAAACATATGGCAAACACAATGGTAATGAACTACTGAGCAATCAGCTACTCAAGCGCACTTGAAGTAGCTAGGGAAAGCTGGGCTCTGAAATGAATGCTGGAATGTTGCCTGCAGTAACTATTGAAGCTTTTCATGGTAGGCAGGCTACCATTACCATTGCATTTTAATGACCCTATATGAAGTATAAACACAAAACACAGTCGGAAAGTCATCAGACCATAAAAAAAAATGTGAAGATGCACTTGCTTAAACTTCACAGCTTTTATACATTAAGAGTACAATTAAAGACACTTTGAGAAAGACTTACAGAAAACAGAAGCAAGACATGTTTCACTTTTAGCCACAAAAGCTTTTTTCATGTTTTTATATTTTACTTTTATTATTTATTGTTATTTTATAGTCCAATATCTTGCTTTTAATAACATTGTGAAGCTGTTTTCAACAGTGGAATTAAAAGAGAAAAATGTAACTAACTTTTCCTTCACTGGTGTGTATCTCATTGTTCATTTGTTCAACTGACCTTTTAAAACCATGCTGTAGAGGGTTGTAATTGTCAAAATACACATCACGTTTAGTGGGAGTTCCTATCAAACTTGAGTTGTTATGTATTTTACAGGTGTAGACTAGAGGGCATGACCTCTAGCTGTCAAATTAGAAGGGTATTATACAATTCTGGCAACTGAATACGTACACTTGCATTTATGCATTAACTAATACATTATAGGCTACGTTATTTCCTTTAGTTAATAAATAATTGAGTATCAGGAAATAAACGTAGATGTGTGCAATTTTATATGTTCATGTTGATCTGGGCATCTAGACACAATGACTGAACTGAAGCCTTAACGACCCAGTTTCTTCAGTTTTTTTTTTTTATGAAAACATCTGTCCAGTAGATGGAATGGTAGAGATTAATAATTCAATCCTCTCCGATTAGCCTCCTGCCTGGGGAGTATACTCACTGCTTCTGTGCCATGTGTGCAGGGAATATTTACTTAAAAGACCCAGATGACATCATGAAAATGGTATGTCAGTTTCTAAAATAAAATGCATTTGGTGAGAACTGGCCCCGCTGTAATAAAAGACAGGGATCAAATATTTCAGATGATAACTAGGTGTTACGTCTAAAACAACTGCACAGTATATGAAGGCAGATTACATTGCACACTTGTGTGCGTCCATGCATTATCATAAATACAGTAACAGTCCTCTACTCAGTCCAGTTACAGCCTCTGGTCGCTGTAGGCCAGAGTTCCTCGTCATTCTGAGCAGACTTGCGATCTGGACGTCCCCAGAAGTTACTGCTTCACAACGAGAAGTCCTGTGGTGAATGTACAGTAACAGAGCATCATTGTGAGGTCACTTCATGTCTGTGGCTGGAGGCCTGGTGATATTCTCTTTCCTTAATGTAGGCCATGTCACCCAGCAGTCTTGTCCGAATGGACTCATCCACAGTCATGCCCAGGGTCACCTCCTTAAAAACCTTACACACCGACAACTGCAAGACAGACACAGGGAACGAGGGTTTCACATATGCATCAAGGCCCAGAGTAATGCTGGTTTTCCTTCCGGCCCCATTATGAGGACCGGAATGAAAGTAATTATCTACCAGATTGGCATCCGTGGTCTCACCCAATTCCAATTAAAAGACTAGACTGAAAACCAGCAGCACAGGAAAACAGATCCCTTCTCTTTGGATTTTAAGATGTTGTTCCTTGTCCAATTGAAGGTTAAAGTTAAGCTGTTATTTCTCTGAATTTCCTTTAAGACTGATCAAGGGCTATACAGTACAAATTATCTACAAACACTCTCCTAATATCACAGTAACTTTATTTCAAGGGCAATTCTTCTCCGACATCATCATGAAATATGAGCGCTTATCTTCTCACCTCACGAAAGTTGAGCTTTTTGAACATGGCAATGCTGACTTTGTTGTCCAGCCCAATCTTCGCCTCAAATTTCTGGATTCCTAGTTTGGTCATTCCTTGTGGAGTGGGAACACAATGTTCACCATGGCAACAGCTAATGAGCATTACTGTGCAGAGCTGCGTGACGTCCACAAACGTAGCATGATTAGCGTGGAGCATTAATGCATGTTTATAAGGACTCACCGTAGCACATCATCATACAGGTGACTTCCCTCCCAAGGCCCTTGCCCCTGTAGCTGGGCTCTTGTTACAGACAAGAACCACAGAATCATATAACACACACACACACACACACACATAGAAAGAACAACAGAGAGAACCAAACGAATCTTATCATTGTACAGCATGTACTTTGTTCATGTGTAATTACATAGTGGAAAAGTAATACTCGTATTCACATTATACATTTAACCCAAATAAATCAATGTTAAATAACAGATGTTATTTGATTGATTAACAGTAGATACATGCCTGTGCAAATTAGATGTTATATAAAAGAAAGTGTATAACCTGCTATCATGATCTCCAGCTCAGCCAAAGATGGGTCACTGGGGTCAGTCAGGAAGATGTTAACATCTCCCACCATGCATTGCTCTTCCTGTACCCCAGGGTTGACCCAGTGCTGCTTGTCTAAGATGATGAAGGTGCACTCTAGTATAGGAGAGGCACACAGGAGCAAGGTAAAGAATATTATGTTATGTATACACCTGTGTGTGTGTGTGTGTGTGTGTGTGTGTGTGTGTGTGTGTGTGTGTGTGTGTGTGTGTGTGTGTGTGTGTGTGTATGTGGGTGTGGAAAGGCAGTCTACATGATTATATAAATGATGATGTAAAATACCTTCACCGTATGAGTATTATTTTCTGGCACAAAGATAGACGCTAAATTATTTTCTGCAAAAACTCCCTCAATCAAGGTACCGTCATATTCACACACGTTATTTACAGAGCACCAGGATCACACAACACAGTAATCTTACTGTCGTTATCTTCCCTCCAGCTCCTCTGCATGTCATACTCCTGTTCAAGCGTTAGAGGCTCTGAGGCTGTTTGCTGCTGTAGCTCGGCGGACTTCATCCATTCGTGATACCTAACAGTAAGAGACAGCAGAAGCAGGGATGAATGAAGAAGCAACGCAAGCGCAAATGGGGAAATGACAGCAACAATGACGCTAAAGCTAAATAAGGACCCAGACTATGCAAACCATTTGAGAAAATCATCCAACCTTACATAGAAGCCCTAGTAACAACTGGACAGCGGTGTCCTGTGTACAGTATCTTGTGAAGCCGTTCCAAGCTAAGGTGAATGGACTGATTAACTGGTAATGAGTAATGATTACCTGGGCACATGATCTGCATTGTAAGGCACCAACACGACTCTCTCGCCCTCTAGCAAGGTGTTTTCGTTTATCTTCATTATGCTAAAAGAAACGGTGCACTGATAAAGTGATGACGTTTACACCAGCTCAGCTCCTGAGCTCCACTTCCGATTTCGCACTCGTTGGTTCAAGCTGAATTGGATTGGTTCGTGTGCCTCTAGCGACATCTGCCGCAAAATAATGGAAATGGGATGAAGGCCCTGTCACTTCTTTGCTGTTACAGCAAAATACATTTTGAGGTTTAAAAGCAGGTTAGTCCACTTAAAGTCTTTCTATTTACTTGTCAAGTTGTCCTATTTATCACAGTGTAACTACTTTAAAAAAAACAGATGACAGGGACTTTAATACGTTTAAAAAGTTTAGTGCAATTTGTATTATAGCTGCATTAGCTATTTCTATTATAGCTGCATATATTAATTTCTGTAAGTATTGTACATAATACAGTACTACGCAGGAAATAATTTACAGATTTTCACAGAAATAAGTTTATTATTAATGATTTGCAGCGGTGTAATTACAAGTAAGCAGTGTTTGTTAGCTGCTTCTGCCCAGTCCATGCCATTGTGTGACCAGCTCCTCTGGCATGCTGACCATGTCCATCCAGTGTTGTAGCTGTGGGCCGCGGGCATACATGAAAGGGCCTAACACCACCACCCCAAGTACGGCTGGAGGTTCTGGGTGAAGGATAAAGACGGAGATGGGGTGAACAGGTAGCTATAAAGTCTAAACATAACCTTTCTACAGGCTTCGAGCCACGACATAATCACCATCATACTGTTCTTTCTGCTAATTAAGTAATACATCACCCAACAACTGTAGAAAAACAATTGAACCCTTATAACGACTCCATTTGATGTTATAGCTACATTCTCTATGAAGAGAAAGGAGTACAAATTTTCTTCTTCCAGCATTCCAGTCTGTGAGGGGTAAGTAATTCATGCACTAATAATTATTTTTGTGTGAAGTATTAACTCACCTGAACGGAGGGCAGCTGGGTGTTGCAGTTCCAGCCTTACGCAGGCCTCGTCTAGCAGCCGGGGGCGAAGCTTAAACGCCATCTTGTGGTTGAAGTATGGGCAGTCATCCTCAGGGTCGACCGTTACCACTGAGGTTTGCTTGGTCTTCACCACCTGCGTGTGTACCTGAAGACTCACTTGAACGCACATGCCTAGGAGAGCCACACATGCACACATTGCATCCCGTTATGAATACATACCTAAACATGCTCTGCTAGTAAGTACCTGTATGTAAACAAGTTCTGCATACGACCATAAGCACATACATTAAGGACATTAGGAAAGCAGTGCCACATACAGCATTAGGAAAAGTGGGGTTGCATCTTCGCGTGGTCTGACCTGTCTCTGTGGGCAGCTGGAGGCCGCGTGCCCTCAGCACCACCACAGTGAGGCGCTGCAGAGAAGGACTGTAGCTCAGAGATACCTGCACGTCCCCCAGCTCTGAACACTGAGAGCCATCCAGAGAGAAACCAAATGATTATAAATGTAATATTTTAGTGTCTTAGCGCGTGTGTGTGTGTGTCCCCCCCCCCACCTCCACCTCCCTGTGTTTGTGTATGTGGTTGTGTGTTCATGTGTGTACCACCTGTCCATGTGGGTAACCTACTACCTGTGTGCCATCCTCCGTCTCCAGGTCTCTCCAGAGCACCCTGCCACAGTGACCCAGCTCGCCCTCCAGAGGGAACAGCACCCGGCCGACAGCGTGCCGCTTGCCCCCCTGCGCCACGCTCAGCACACACACGCTCAGCGTACTCTCAGACACGCACACGCCCGACACCTGAAAGAGAGAGAGAGAGAGAGAGACAGAGAGATAGAGAGAGAAAGGGAGTGTGCACAAAAACGCAGGAAGGCAGATTCTTTTTCGCTAACCAGTGTTTCAAGGACATGAATGAGCTTAGCTAGATTTTGTGTAGGCATGATATCAAATATGTGAATCTTTGAAACTGTATCCGTGCACACACAAAAAATATCCCTCTTTCTTAAGATTATATTATATGTTAATTGGTCATACAGTATATGTTGCAAAATGTATAACTAACTTGGCCATAACGTGCTGCTGTCATCATTCTAACAGAATGTGGTTTGCTTACGATAACTGGTGTATGACCTATTCAGCCATTGACCAATGTACTTATTGTACTTATTGTAGTCGCTTTGGATAAAAGCGTTTGATAAATGGTGTAAATGTAAATGTATACATGGAAGACTGACACCCTCGACCCACTCACGATTTCGCACCTGGAAAACAAAGTAGTCATCGAGCTCAGGGTCGGGCCCTGTGCCCCTGGCCTTGGCCTGGCGTGGCCGGCGGTCGTCCGGGAGAAGACGGATCTCCACCAGCGTGACATTGCCGTGGAAACGGGGTGGGAGGTTGCCAAGGCGGAGCAGCGAGACCACGAGCCGCTCGCCGCCTCGGCGATATTCGACCGCAAAACACAGGCGCGTGGCCATGCCAGGTGGGGGCGCCATCACCTCCCCAAGAGTAGGGACACAGTACAAACCAGCCAGTACTGTCCCCACTGGGTACCAGCCTGGAGAGAGGAAGAGAGAGACTGATATTCCACAACTTTATGTAATCCTCTGGTGTTTCTTTTATGCTCTATAGCTACTATTTTAAAATACATAAATGACCCTGCCCCTGTTTAACAAGGGCACTCCTTCGTAACTTACAACAATTTAGGAATGAAAGAAAGAGAAATAGCAAGACCTACTCCTTACTGAAAGCGATCCACGATGAGCCAGGATGTCCCTATGGCCTCCTAATTCAATCCCATCATCATCTTCCTTTACCCCATTCTTAAGAGAGGCAGGGTTCCGTGGCTCAAAGCGAGGAGGCAGTGTGAACGGGACATCATCGTGCCTTCAACAGACAGGCGCAAAACACACTTTCTTTTTTAAATATTTGGACCAGACAACCAAAAACCAAATTAAACCCTGACTCCTCTTTGACTTTCACCTGAAACAGGAGCCCTGGGAAACCAGGAGAACTGGAGCGGTGCATGCTGGGACTGGGGGCACGTTAGAGACCAGTTCCAGGTATGGCCGCTGGGCCTTCCTTCTCCAGAGGTAATACACCACTGCACCAATGAACAGTATCAACAGCAGACCCATGGACAATCCCACTGCCAGCGCTAAAATCTGCCCTGAAAAATACAAAAACGAAATGTGTTGATATACATATACAGATGAAAACAATAAAAATGGATAAAGGGAAATGATAGACACAAGAAAAGCTACAAAATAATTTTTGTAGTAAAGTTAACTTTTGTTCTTACCTGCCATGGGAAGTCATTCGATTACTCCGCCCCAGAAAATTGTGGCCTGACTTGTCCACTTGAACTCCCGGTATACTCATTCACAAGAAATAAAAAGAGAGTCTATTCTAGGTCTACCACCATGACAGTGTCATAACATGGATTGGTGTGTCTACTTTCTGTGTTTTCACCTTGAAAAGGTTGGCCACCAGTGAACAGCTGGCTGTTTCTCACCACTTTATCAGACTAGTTAGGTAAACACATACTGTACACCAGTGGTTCTCAACCCGTTTGCCCCAAAGGCCCCCCTGTGTTCAAGGACATATTCCAGGCCCCCCCACAGGAGACGTGATAACCTGTCTGCCTGTCATCATTAAGACTCCATCTGTACCCACTCCAAAGTCCAATGCAGTTAGTCAAGCTTATTCCATTTGACCTCATAAAAACATTCAAAATCTACTTTTGCCGTTCCAGTAATCCTCAAATATCATAAGCGGAATCTTTCATTTCCCATTCCCATACATCCGCAGATAGTAAAAAGGCTATTGTTGTATAATAACTTCTCTGTGTTATGTATGTATGTATGTATCTATTTATACTTTGGTTTTGAGATTTTGTGATTGTGAAGTATTCTGTAATGTGCCTCATTTATCAATACTTGTGTATTGTGTGTCAGAGTTTGAATGTTTATGCACATTGGTGACACAATTCACTTAAAACACAAAGTATGCCAAAGGTTTAATGTCTGATTCTTATCTCATTTTAATTAGAAATGAGTGTATATATAAAAAGCACTCCGTACAAATATTTGTGTATTTCACTTGATAAATAATTTAATCTCAAGGTCCCCCTTGCAGCTCCCTGCACCTTCTACAGATTCAGTTGGCCGACAGAATCAAGCTGCTTCTTACCCTCACAGTAGCTGCAGCACTTATCCACTTAACCTAAACACACGCAAAGACATACACACACACACACATACACAGTTCAGAGATTGGACAGCTAATGAGATGACAGGATGCTAATCTTCAAAGCTAAAGGTAGCATAATGGCACTCACACACACCACCACTACCACCTCTCTTACAAAGAATTCTTCCCTCGGATAGGAGAGGTCCACAGGTTGCAAGAGAATAAAGATTAAGAAAGTTGAGTGAGAGAGGAAGGAAAGGGATGAAGGAAGGAAGGCGAGTGCCTTCTGTTCTCAGCCATGGAGGAGGGCAAAACAACAAAACAAAGGACAAGGTAGGTATTTGTTTGTCATGAATGCGTATGGGTTTTAGCAGAACGGATTTACATGCCCGTGGTGGTTGAAGGATTTCACTTCCAGTAAAGACAAAGTACTGTACTCACGGGTCACTTTGGCAACAGATGCAACAATGATTGAATGATAAATGTATGGGCAGCATGTGTGATGGCAAGTGACACAGAATAAATAGTATCGAAATGTGAATGAGCTTCTATTTGTCGCATAAACACACACACCAAGTAGAACACAAGGATGTAGGATGTACATTTCCAAAAGCCAGTTACAGTTATGCTGAACTGATTTTGGCAAGCTATTTTAATTGCCCTTCTTATCTACTTTTGTCTATACCCCATCTCTACCCTCGCTCTCTCTTTTCCCATCTCTCTCTCTCTCTTTGTTTCTTATTCAGTAGACATTTTGGCAAAACTGGGCTCTGTAATCTGATTATGCTAATCTGGGTGTGCATGTGTGTGTTGGGGGAGGGTGTGTGTAGTGGTTTTAGAGTAAAGGGATTATTATCAATTATGCAATTATTATTCTCATTAAAGATTTTCACATTTTAGTCTCACGGCTATGGCGAGATCGTGGAGGCCTTTCTCTGAAGATGAGGAGGAGGAGGAGGACAGGGGGCCTATTTTCTCCATGTCCAAGAGCTCCATGGACGTGTTTATGACCACTGGACCCCTGCTTGCACGCGACCCTGTCTGGACCAGGCTCGATTTGCCAAGGAGCTCCAGCACCAACACATACGTTGAGAAAAATTCCCTCACGCTCCAGCAGTTGCACGTCCAACTACAGCACTGCGGCAACGCGAGAGACACCCATCAGCCCCTACACAGCGGCAGTGCACAAAGCGTTGACAGCACTCCAGAGACTGTAGTTTATAGAGGAAGTACCATACGCCCCTGGAGTCTTGCTCAGGAAGCCCCTTACTGTTCTTCTTCCGAATCTCTCATGTCCAAGCAGGCCTCCCCACCTACTACACCCTTGCCAGTCCTCTCACCCCCCTTATCCCCTGCAGACCCACGCTTGCCCTCACCCCTAACATTACCTTCATGCACATATCAACAGGGAGACACAGATTTGCCTATACCCTCGCCGCACCTGGTTCACACAACATCCCCCTTGTCACCCCCGCCCTTGGCATCAAGTTCACCAGAAATACCACTCAACACAGAAAATGACTTCCCTCAAAAACATGCCCTCTCTCCTTCATCCTCCCAGTACCCCAGCTCCTCTAGTCGTTCCACGAGCAGTCTGGAACAAAGAGGTGCCATTGAAAGGGTCTCATCAGAGCCTGGATGCCTTGTTGATGGCTCTGAAGGGGTACCCAACCTGACTTTCAACTCAGAAGGCGCACATTCCCTGGTGGGTAATGTTGAAAGCCCTATGCACGTTCAGATGTCTACACTGTCGACATCCGAGCCCTCGGTGGAGGTACGAGAACCAAGGGGTGGTAACTCCAACCTGGAGTTGCCGGGACAAAATTCTCCAACTGACTCCTCCCCTTGCCGAGACTGGAGGTTGCCCCTGATGTGTTCCCTCAGTGACTCGCATCTGGGTGACTGCAACTCCAATCTCTCAGTATTAGAAATCGCCAACCTGATGGCATCGCCCCACAGGAGGAACAAGGTGAAGCTGGAGGAGGGGACCATGACGTCCAAGGTGAAGCTGGTAGATGCAGCGGTGCAGACTGTCTCTCCTCCCAGCTCCTGGTGGATCATAACAAGACACATGTCCTACATATCTCCCTCCATGGGCTCCCACTCATTCCTGGGCTCTCCGCCTGGGTCCAGGCTAAACCTTAGGTCCTCGCTGGGGTCCAACTCCAACCTAGTGTCCCCTTCATCCAGCATGTTCCAAATGGAGAGTGGAGGGGAGAACGGAGGCCAGGAAGAGGATGACCCAGAATGGGAGGTGAAGTCTCCCCCGCCTAAACACAGGGAGAGGAGGAGGTCCTGTTTGAAGGCGCAGAGCGACGAGAGGTCCCAGAGCAGAGAGAGGGAGGAGATTGGGAGAAGAGGCAGCATCAAGCAGGTTAAGTGGGACGAGGACGGCAAGACATGGGATATCCACGGAGCGTTGCTGGACCCAGAGGAACTGAGCATCGCCATACAGAGACACATGAATCTGCAGAGCAAGACCAGGGTGAGCCCGCAACATCAAGAAAGAAGACAAAGAAAAAGATTGTGGCGGCAGCGGCATCCACTTCCCCGGTGATAGTTGACAGGGCAACCCCCACGGTAGAGAGCAACATGAGGAAGGAGACAGAAGGGAAGAAAGAGGCCAGTTGTACGGGGCGAAGTTTAAGTAGAAACAGCAAGACTGCCGGGACAGAACTAGAAAAAGAAGACAGCGAGGGAGAGAATGATGAGGTTTATGGAGAGGAAGGCCGGGTACGTCGAAAGTCATCGTCTCACGAGAGCGAGCAGAGGCTGAAGAAGTGCGTAATGAGATCGCTTAAGCAGGGTTGGTGCGGGAGCTCCAGCAAGGTCGACAACTGATCCTTGGGGTTGTTTAGAAACACTACTGATGGCCTCAGTTTTTACAATAGCAACAAACAATATTAAAGTAGTTGGCTGCAAATATAATGCCCCGATTGGCTCCCCACATTACAGTCTGCTGTTTAAAGGTACACTCCTCAGATTGTGTCTTGGGTTGCCCTTCTGGTGAAACCAGAATTACAAATCAGTTCATATTTTGAAACTCCAACAGTGCATGCCCCACCCACATTGAGTGGCTCGCAGTCCTCTCTACCCCTCCAATCAACAGCGCTCATATGCTCATATCTTCTCTACCCCCTCCTTCTACAGCCACGTGCACAGTTGTGTTTTAAAACATAAAGAAGAGTGAGGGAATTTGGGGTTCTGTGGGCACTTTAAGGCAATCAAGGAGTGTACCTTAAGGTTATGTACTACAGACTTATGTGAATATATATTGCGTCACAAAGACCAAGTGTTACATTAGTAAGATATGTAGCTTACAAGGATATACATGTTGCTAAACTGTTTCACGGACATGTGTTTTTATGTGGAGAGATGGTTGAAGGATCCTTCAATCATCTCAATCAACAACATTGAAAAGCAATCTAGATGTAGTAACTTACAAGCCACAAATGTTTTGGTTTAGTTACAATTTTATGACTTTTACCCTACTGACCAATTTAATGTCAAGACCCTGAACACTCATTCAGCCACTCTAACTGACCACTCTCTCAATAAACACTCCTAGTCACTCACTGTGAAAAAAACACACCAAGTCCAGTAATGTGTAAACTTGGTGAACCATGGCGGTGGTATGACCATTCAGGCTCTGCCATTCAGATGAGCAGGCACATTCTCTGTTGTTCACTGTAGCAAAATGCTCCTCTCACTAGCTGCTTCCACTGCAGTTATTGTTGTCATATTTCACTGGTTAGGAATAAACAACATGCATGATTTGTGTTTTTGTGTGCGTTTTGTTAATTTTCACTCACCTGAGACATCTTAATGGGAAACTACCCCACCAGGTTTTTCTGTCAAGTCATTATGAAATACAGCATGGAGTGATTGCTATCAGTTGCGTGGACAGGTTATAAGTCCTATGACCCGATAGCGTGTTTGTGTACAGTGCTACCTTGCCTTTGTCCTATAGGTTTGTATACATGTTATGGGGTGGGAGCAGGGAGCATATGTACATATTTATGTATGTGAAAGTGCTGATGGGACTCCCCTATCTAGAGTGGCCGTATATAGCTACAGGAGAACAATCCAGTGTTGGGCCTTTGTTATGGCACCACCTATTGTCCCCTGGAGGTGTGCTGTTATGAGCGTGTATGTGTATGTACATCCACGTGGGATTGCAGCCCGGTATAAATAGTGTGTGATGTGGGCCGGCCAGTGATTCTGTGGAAGACTATGGCTGTTCCAGGACCCCCGAAGCTCCTACTTACCCCGCTGCTACTGCTGCTGGCCTTGGCAAACCCGCCTGCAGCCGCATACACCTTGACACCCGGACGACAGCTGCAGCACAAAATCCTTCCCCTGGGTGAGGGGGTAGTACACATTTGGACCGCACGTGGACACTAGCATTCCTGACACATCCGCAATTAGGGTTTACCCTTTAACTCCGTTGTTAAAATGCTTTCCTCGGCTTTCTTCATATTTCAGTTGTAAGATTCTCAACCTTAATTTTTTGCCGGTTTGTCTCATGTGTGCGGTGTGCTCTCTCGCTTCTCTTAGACTGGCCTAATGACTGTGGCATGCCTCACTTTAAGCCAAATATGGCTGAGAGGATTGTGTCCGGGAACGAGGCCAAACCTCACTCTTGGCCATGGCAGGTCTCGCTTCAGGTACGGTCTTTCTAATCCATTGGAAAGGTTTAGTAGACATTTCTTTTGGTACTGAGGCCTAAAGACACCTGCCCATTATTACTCACAGACTTTTGGTTTGTTTAAAGTGAAATATTAATAAACCTTCTAAGATGCAACTACTTATTCATGCAAATAATAAATAAGCAAATTAATCTGTAGATTAAAACACAACTTTTCATTTTATATGTAACAATGACATGGCACATTTTTTCCCACTTCCTTATTCAACTACTAGAATTTCATTCAATTAACTATGTGGCTTGATTAATTTATTATTCATTGAACTTGAGTTTTGTTTGAGATTGTTCATTCTGTCTGAGATAGGTTCGACCCAGGGGCAGTAAACAATACATCCACGTCTGTGGAGGAACTCTGATCCACAAGAACTGGGTCCTCACTGCCGCTCACTGTTTCCAAAAGTAAGTCACCGGACACACACACACACCTTCACTGTTTCAGCATGTAGCCTACAGCAGTCATACATGATGTTAGATAAGATACTCTTCCTAGTCATTATTTAAAAAATACTAATGATCACAGTGCAGGCATTAATGTAGGATTGCCTTTCATTTTGGTTGTATGTCACAGGGGTAAAGCCGAGGATGCTGGGAGCTGGAGGATTGTTGTGGGAAAGCACAAGCTGAGGCGTTCCGAGATGCCAGAGAGGATTTTCCCAGTCAAGAGAATCTACCGCCACGAGCATTTCCGTTACCCCACACACAGTGAGCTGGATTATGACATCGCCCTGGTTAAAGCCGGCACAGATATCCCGTCTTCCAACTTCATTCGCTACGCCTGCCTGCCGCGCAAGCAGACCAGCCTCAAACCAGGACACTACTGTTGGGTCACCGGATGGGGAGACACACGGGGTGAGTATAGGGGTCGCAGAGGAGGAATGGGTGACGGAGGTTTATCAGTGACCGGGTTAGTTACCTGTTTGAGTGATGTTGTGGGTAACACTTTACTGTAATCACATTACATTTGTCTGTAACACAGTAAAGTAACGCATTACTGTTCCTAAATTTAGTAATCACATTACAGTTACTAAGCAAACAATTATGTAGTTACTTTTTTCTGTGAAGTGCTCTTTGGGCTGGTTTTTACTGACTTTGCTGTCGGCTTTGTGGTATTATTATTTTATTAAAGAGCATGAAAGAAAGATCTTGTGTATGTCCTCCTTATTGAGATAGGTATTTGTGCTGATATGTGGGCATATGTAAGGTTTAACGTTAAATTGTTAACTGGCAATTACGAGACAATGAATCTCAGGCGATGATGTGGAGTAATGCAAAAGTAATGTAAGGAATTACTAAGAAATGCATTACTTTTCTTTTTAAGTAACGCGTAATGTGTAATACATCATTTTTGAGTAACGACCCCAAGACTGGTGATTAGGGTAACTTTCAGGTATTTGAACACTGTACTAAAAATACACCTCAGGTGGAAAGGAGAACGTGTCCCTGGCCGAAGCTCTGAATCAAGCCCGCCTGCCTATTATTGACTTCAAGACCTGCAGGCAGAAGAAGTTCTGGGGCGACCGCGTCCGAGACTCGATGATCTGTGCTGGGTTCAGAGACACAGAGGGTCCACCCGCTGCATGCCAGGTAGGGAAAATCCACCTCGGATTATCACCTTAAATTTGACTTCACAGTTTAACGGTAGGCTACATTACAGCAATACTGAACATTTGTTAAACTGTTGACATCATGTACACTGCTCAAAAAAATTACAGTAACACGTAATTATCACAGTAATAGAAAGTCATTTAAACTTCAGGGATATAAATCTGTCCAGTTAGGAAGCATAAGCGATTCTGAATCAATGTCACCTGTTTTGGTGCAAATGGAAATTACAACAGGCGCACTGGAGAGGCAACAGCAAGACAACACCCCAAAATGGAAATGGTTTTATTCTCTAGTTTTGCATTTTGCTAGTGTCTTTGTCACTAGTGGTAGTATGAGGCAGTACCTGCAGCCCCTTCAGGTTGCACAGGCAGTCCAGCTCGAAATATGCAATGAAAGGGAAATACCTCTGCACAGTAACTACACATTCCCGTTTACTGCCTTCTGTGTCAGGGTGACTCCGGTGGTCCTCTCCTGTGCCAGCTGGGGCGGGATCAATGGGAGGTGCACGGCGTGGTGAGCTTCGGTCCCATCGGCTGCACAGTGGAGAACAAACCCAGTGTCTTCACCCGCACTTCCACCTACATCCCCTGGATTGAAGCGACACGCATTAGGGACTTCTTCCTGCACTAAGATGGCCGTCTGTCCCAGGACAGACAAATGAATAGCTTCATTTTCGTTGCAGTCACCACCCTGATGTCTACCTCTAAGTAATGTTTTTTGTCAAATTCACCATGTTAGCATAACTGCTTTAACGTGTAAATATAGTGTCGTTGCACAGCAGTAGTTGCAGGGTATCATCTCATGAAGTATTATAACTTATTTTAACACACTATGGAGATTACTGCATATCAGCAGTGTTCATTCGTAGAATAAAATGTGTCGATAGCAAAATTCAACTTTAAGAACTTTTATTTCTATATTTTGATTTCATGATACATCATGTTTGAGGGGGGAAAAAACAAACACTGTACACAGTAGTTTTTTATGGTAATGTCAAACTTGACTTGACTGGGATAAGGACTGTAGACAAGGCCTACACACTGAAGCAACTTTAGAATAAATACATTACTTTTATATAACTGATTGTAAGGCCTTGGTGTGGCTGTCACCGAATCTTTGTCAGAGGTCTCTGTGAAGGCTTTCTATCAAGTTTCAAAAACTTGGCATGTGTTACATTATAGTCTATTGTCCATAGTGACCTCGGCCCCCCTGTTGTCTAGACAATAATCACTGACCTTCAGCGGCGGTCACTAATTGAAGGTGACTCTGGTTAAAATAAACTGGTTAGGTGAACAACATAAACCAGAAGAAACTGTTATAATGGCTTGTTTAACCGACACATCATTGGCTAAGACATCATTTATTTTTCAATTGTAGTATGTGAGGAGCCAAGTCTCCAAAGTAACTTAACATTTGGCCATTATACATTTTAACATACTAAATTACACACTATTAGATACATGAAAATATTTGCAGGGCACATATGATATTCTGGCCCCTGATTAGAGCAGGTGTGAGGATCCCAGTCAGAAACAGTCAGTATTTTCAGGACTTCTTTTTTCTCCATTATCCCTGCTGTGACCTTGAATGCAGGTAAGTGTACGGTGGCAATGAAGGGGCCAAAAGTCAAATTCCTTAAACTGTACACGGCATTTGACCAGAGTCCTCCTTTTAGTGGTGTGGTTTAAAGCAGTGCATCTGGTCATTTAGGGAAGAGTGACATATGGAGATATTTGGCCCTATTTTGGGCCGATTCAATACAGCCTGGAGGATGAGGATGAGGAGCCTGTGAGGTGGTCCCAGTTGTTATAGAGCGCGTAGGCACCAGACATGGCCAGACCAGCCAGACCTCCACGAGCAACGCCCTTCAGGCCACCTGGGTACCACAGGAAATCAATTATTTTGGGTAAATAATAGCAGAAAAACGTCCATGTGTTGGTTTACACTTTGCTGCCCACAGGTATTTATTATACATTTATATATTAGATGAGAATTCAACACATATTCTAAAGTTGGAACACACACACAGACGAAAAACACCCACTTGTTGATTTGAAGAGCATTCCAGCGAGTGTTCCAGCAGCCACTGTGTTAATATCGTCCTCTGCTCCCCTGGCCTTCTCTATCACCACACCAAAAACACTGTATAACAATGCTGTAATAAAAGACAAATGTGTTATCCAGAGGCAATCTACTTCAGTCTAACGCGTGGTCAAAATCAAGGAGAAACTGGTGTGCATGTGTTATTACATATTACATCACATGGTGATGTATATCATTAAACAATAGGGATGTCCCAAATTTTTGGTTTCCCGATCCGATATGATCCATTCAATATTTATAGCTGCCGATTCCAATCCGAACCATTAATAAATATTTGTTGGTACATTATTTAACGTTCTGAACTTATATTTTGATGTAAAAACTCTTGATACCCTACTTCCCGTTTAGAGCGTGAGTAGTAGTGATGTGTCAAGACAGTCAAGTTCTGGTATAGCCGTGTCTGAAATGTAGTGTCGGGACTCGGGAGGGTAGGACATACGAAAGCCTACATTTCTACCACCGAAATTGGCTGGTCATCCAAAGAGATAAATCATAAGTTATTTTCCTTGCCTTATTGCTGTCTCGACTAAATTTCTCATCTTTTTAAGGCACTCGCCAGGGAAAGCTGCGTCAGTGCTTTCTTCATCTGAGTAAGCTTAGCTTCGCAGGTAGTTTTCGGGCTGCTTTGAGTTTCCAATTTAAAGAATTTCCACACGGCTGACATCTCGATAGTTTGTAGTTTCAAGCTATGCTACACAGGCCTCACTGCAGCGTGTGACGGAAAGTTGACGCAACTGACACGGGATCTTTAATTGACCATGGTTGCTGATCCCAATCAGCTAAAAAATGCTTTGATCGGCTTTGATGTTTGATATCGGATCGGGACATCCCTATTCAAAAACTATGTAGACATAAGTAAATCGATGTGCTAAATTGTACAATATATCTAGACGGCAACTAGATATGTTTGGACATAGCCTGTTCTTACCGACAGAACCCAATGTGTTGGCCCACGATGCACCTTGTCTGGTCACCATGTTAAGAATCCTAGAAAAGGGTTTTAGACAGTTTAGATTGATTAGATTAAGTTTGGTGTGCTTTTTTACTGTAACACAAAATCACACTCCAGTAATCCTTCAGACTTACTGTACGTTGCGAGGTTTGGACCATGCCATGTCCCTGGTCTCTTTCAGTCCCATCCTAAAACCATTTAATGTTCCAAATGTAGCACCTATATTAAAAAAGCGAGAGAAAATAATTGCTAAGTTACATAAATGCGTTTTTTTGCCTAGACAAGAGCCTTAATAATGAGTCACACACGAAGCAGCGCTCCAGCGTCTCACCTGTGATACAGCAGCCTCCAATGGTAAAGAAAGCCAGTTCAAATCTCCCTCTAGTTTTACTGGCTCCTGTTGGGAGAATGAATTCATCTGTGTCCTGAAACACAAAATCAATACAATGAGAAAAAGTATTGCACCCAGTACGATTATAGTGCGCTTTTAAAGTGCTGACTATGCTATTATCTTACAAGCAGGTCTTAACTGTCACATCCAGTTAACCATTGCTTACCTGTACTAAGTACCTAGGGTCAACGTTGAGGTAAGGCGAAAGGGGGCTCATCCCAGTTACTGTAACGGGAATTACAACACACACGTCATATATTTGACCCACATATTAACATCGCAAAAGTATGTGGGTAGATAAAGTGTGTATCAAGAGAAAAGGCATCAGAGCAGTGACTATACCCTCGTTAGCGTTTAGCTGAAAATTATTAGCAAACATGGTAACACTTACACGGTACCCCAGCCAGCTCTGTGTTGGAATATTCAGGTGCACTGCCACCAAACAGGTTCCCCAAGCCTGATTTGAGCCCACCAGACCCTTGCGTGTTGTTGTCCATTGCTAGAAAACCTAAGTGACGAAACCTCTTAAGATGTAATAGTACTGGAGCAGCTAGCCTAGCTGACCAAGCTAACGTTAGCTACCTTACTATATGGCGACACTCCGAAAAGAAATTCCTTACCAAATATATTAAATACAAGCTTCTACATACGCAATGGAAAATAGATAATAACGTATAAATGTTTAATGTATATTCCAAGTCTGATTTCAAGGTGAATATGTCAGTATATTGTCATTCCCTTTACATTATTCCTCTCTGACCTCCGGCGACACGCTCTGCCGTAAAGCGACTGTCGTAGAGTAACAATTACGTAAACATATGTATTAATGAAAATAATAGAAATTAGACGATTTATTTGAAAAAAAATTATACATAGTTAAATCTGTAGATTGATTCATCTGAACAGACTATGCACTGGTATACAGGTATACAATGTAACACTTTTACGACAGTTATAGCAAGCGGCAAGTTCAGTCAGAGAAGTCTTCACTTTTCCACACGGTGGCAGGCTGGCAGCTGGTAGCAAGTTTAAATTAGACCCTAGAAAACAGCTAGAAAACAGCTACTGTAGAAAGTAAACCAAAAACTACAAAATATCAGGATTCTTTAAAACTCTCATTAAGACACTTATTTTGTAACATTTGTTAGTCACGACAACGGGTGACAGACATTGCGTTACTACGGTGTGTTACCCGATCGGCATTGGCAATAAAATTACACCTGTTGGATTGGTGTGTCTATTCACGCATAAACTCTCACAGGATACCCACGTCGCCCCTGAGTGAACATGATGAGACCACACACACGAACGCATGCACGCTGGGCACATGCATGTACTCATCCACACCATCTGCTATTTGTCAAAAGGACAGAGGCACTGAAGGAATTTAGTGTGATGAAATTCACAAATAACAGAGTGTCTTATGTGGATTCAGACATTGTATGTGTGTATTCAGAAGGGGCCAAGTGGAGCGATGAGGTTTGCCATTGTTGCCCAGTGGGTGTTTTCAGACTCTCTGGCATGATCTGTGAGTTAGTGTTCTCTGTATTACTGCCCAGTGTGCCCACTGTCTTCCCACAATGCCCCATTCAGGCAAAGGCCTCTCTTTTTCTACAACACCCCCCTTTCCCCCATTTTCTCTCTTTCACTCTGACACACACACACACACAAACACCCACACTCACACACACACACACACACACACACACTGTGTGTGATTAGCTTCCCCAGCTAATCACTATCCAGCCACAAACAAAATTAAGGTAGTGGAATGAAATGGCTCTGATGTCACATTTATCATCACTACTACAATTCTTCTTTTTCTTGTTTTCTTCTTCATCCTTTTCGTCATCTTCCTCCTCCTCCTCCTCTCTCTCACACTTTCTCTCTCTCTGAGCTCCCAAACACAAAAGACAGAGGGGCCGCAACAGGAACCCAGTGTATGCCGGTTGTCAAGGAGACCAGAAGACAGTGTTGGGTCTTTAAACTGCCTCAGAGGGGTGTGTGGAGTTAAGGGAGGTGGCCTTATTTACATGGGAAAAGGAGAAGGGAGAGTTTGAGTGAGTGAGAGGGAGTGAGAGGGAGAGAGAGCGAGAGGGAGGGTGGGATGGTTGAAATACAACTTCTGAGCTATTCCCTGTAGCTAAGGAGTTGCATGTAATTTAGCCCAAATCATCAAATATTTACCACTCAAAGGACTTCTGGAGCCACTCATTATGTGGAAAAAGTTGAACATACATGTGTAGATCATCCTGCCTTTTACCCTCTCGTTCTCACCCGCTCTTTCTACACATAGCTACACACACACACACGCACCACAAACAGTTAGATAGTGCGTGCGGGGAATATTGAGACCCAACTGTTGAGTGCAATAACAGATGCTAGAAATTGATTTTTTTTTTACTGGAATTGAAGAAACCACATAAAGCCATGAAAGTGGAGAAAAAAAAATGAACAGGCAACGAACACCCACACGTGTGCACATTTTTTCTTATCTTTTGCTTAGCCTACTCCCCAGCCATTGGAATGAAATGTCAATACTTCCACTCTTCAGTGTCCTGTCCGTGCAGCGGATTGCCATTATTAGTCAGATAGCCCTTTCTCTCCCTGTGACGAGTCAGGGTTGCAGCGAGAGTGCAGGCTCAAATCCAAGCCTGAAGTTCAATATCACCCCCAACTCCACAATAGAAGCAGGAAGGGCACACAGAGGACGGCCGAGCCAACCGCTAAAATGTTCACGGTGGAAAAACCCCACGTTCATTTAAAACAAGTGAACTGAAATGCGCATGTTGGTGTATTTTAACAACTGCCTTTTTTAAATAACAGCCTGTGTTTTGTTTTTCAACAGGCTCCCTCAGAGAGTAATGATTTTTAATAAAATAAAGGTTGCATGCATAAGTTATAAAATGACAGGGATGTTTTTTGCCAGAGGGCTTTGAGAGAGAAAGAGAGAGAGAGAGAGACAGAGTTATCTTCAGGGAGAAACAGTGATCCTGTGTAATATTTACTCTGCAGATGTTTCAGGATGAGCTTGCACAACCCATTTCCCTTCTATTCCCTGGCCTTCCAGTGTTCCTAACCCAAAACCTCGCTTTTTTTAAACAGCTGTACAACTGCATGCCTCGTGGAAGCCATGGTGAGTCGAAAGCACTCTGTTCTCTTATTAGGCTACACACATTGTCCACAACAGAAAGGGTGAAAGACAAAAACAGAAGTGAAAAAAGACGTGTAAGATGATTATTGTTTCCCCGCATTTAGTTTTCCGTATATTCTCAGTGTTCATGTGCCTGGTTGGCGTGTTGACTCATACCCCATCATGTATCTCGTTTCTGAAGATTAGTATGCAGGAAGGAAGCCGACTTGCATAATTAAGTGCTACAGAGAAAAAGCGACAAAGTTTGTTAGTTTTACAACTATCAGTTTAATAGTGTGTGCTTTTCAGCAAGTTATTCCTAAACTGAATAACATAAAAAGTTATACGTTCATCGTTCAACACACAACTCTTTTTTTTTATTGTCAGACACACATGATTTATCTTTAAAAGAATCAAAGCAGAGACAGATTTCATTAAAGTGGTTAATAATCACAGAAGTGGTGACAGTTAGTAGCCTATATGTGGCACTGAACAGTAGATTAATATTCGAATACACTGTTAATTGTCACATTTACATACAAAAGGCACAGAAAGGAAGCAACTTTGATCTCAATGGCTCAAAGTTAATACAAAGAACATAGGAAACTCCAGTATATCAGGACATGTAATGTTACAGATTACTCACAATGGTTGAAAGCATGATGATATAGAACAGCCGTTTTAATCAAATTATTCTCCATTATAAGGTATACTGTTCTTATCTGAAAAAGGTAATTTAATGTTATTTTCACGTACAAAATAGAATAAAAAAAATACATTATAAACTTGTTACAGATGTTATGAATATGACAATTTTTTCAAGGCATCACTTGGTTGTTCTGTGCACTCAATGGAACCGTGGATCTCTCGTATAAATTTGAGGCATCCTGCGGCTAAACAGTCAAACTGTACGTGTTCTCAGAAGTAAAAGTATGGACACAACATTCTTCCTAAACATGACAATAACAACATAACATTCAACCAAACAAAAATAACTATAATAGTATAACACTGTTCTGAGGCGGTCTCCGCCATTGTAACTGGAGCTCAATGAATCTTACAAGGTGAGTAAATACTGCTATGAACCTCTGATTCGGTCGAGCCACTTTTTGGCACTAAAATATATATTAAAAAGACTTATTCTGACCTGATTAATCTCCATTAAAAACAATATGAACCGAATGGTGGACATGAACCCATATTGTACTATATAAAATGTATTTGTAACATCTTTCCGTCACTGTTAATAAATAAAGGCACTTTGTTCAATACTCATACAATACTGTAGTGCGATAAAATCAAAGGCATCATTGTGGAAAGAGAAACAGTCCTCTTTTAGTAAAACGAGTGCAAACTGCTCTTAGTTTGTGTTTGTACTGTAAGTGTGTAGTGTGTTAGTGAGAACAATATATGTGTTTCAATTACATTTTTGTGTAAAACAGAGATAGTAATAACAATCTATTTCAATAGAGGCAGCTAGGTGTGGCATACAGGAAATAGTTAAAATATGAATCACAAGTTACTGTGATGCTTTACCCATTTAGCCTACACTCAAATGGACACCATGACATTTTGAATTTCACTGTTATTTTTTTTTTCTTACTGAGGGCTTGCCATTTTGTGCTGAAAAGGTTCCTGCACTGACATTTCAGTTGACCAAGCAACAGCTTGTTAGCATTCCTCATTTTAATCATAAGATACCGCTAGCTGAACTACTAATTATCAATCAGATAGCCTATTCTAACAATGCTAACAAGCTATTTGTGGAGGGTAGCTGAAGAGCAAAACCGTCCTACATAAATGACAGGGGCTTGAGAGAGACAAATAGTTAAATAATAAACATTAAATAATGCTTTTAAACTTAGTTTTCATGGAAGGTCAATATGCTGGATGAATACAGTTTGATCATTATCAGTATAGTTACTATGCTGTTAATGTTACTTAATTGCATCACACTGAATGAGGGCAGGGATTAGAGCTCAGATATTTTGTCACAGCCTGGGATTGGTTTTGAGGCCCTGAACTCAATTAAAGGGGTTCTGCATTAACTTTTATTATAAACAGACTACAACAATTCAAAGGAATGGGGGCTTTGAATTTAGGTCGGAATTGACAAAGATTGATCCTAAATTGATAATTTGGCTTTAGACTTTTGGAGGGAAGGCTCATTTTTTGGTTAGGCCTTGTTGATAGACAGGTTCCGTGAGGTTTATGTCCATGATCGCTGTCCTCTGGTTGGCCGGTTAGACAGAAGCAGTCAGGTTGTTCCCATAATGCTGGTCTCTGGTTGGCGGGGCTGGGGGGAATGGCAGGGCCATGGGCCAATGAACACGCCAGCAGGCAGAGATGGGTGGGTCATCAGTGGGCGGAAAGGTCAGAAGGTCAAGGGTCATGGGTTAGTTGCCGTGGCAGCTAGAGTTAGACAGACAAAGAGAGACGGACAGACGTGGAAAGAACGAAGAAAAACAAAAAGGGGCATAAAAAAGAAAGAGATAGAAGAGAGATTAGTGTCAGCTAGTGGCGTCAGGATGACAACATGGCAGATCTACTGCAGTCACACAGTGGGAGGGGCACGTATAGAGCCTGCGCGACACCTTCATGAGCATTGCATAACCATTCATCAAGCCTTACATCAGACAGTGAGTGTTATAATGAATGGCTGTTACAGATGCTCATACGTGCTCATGAAGGTGTTTCACAGGACATTGAGGAGACGCCCCTCCCGCTGTGCGACAGCTGCTACAGTGATACTACTCATGCTAGCTGGGCTATGCCTAGCACAGACAGACAGTAAAACCATGGACAGAGAAGGAGACACGGCATGGTTTCATTTGGGTGAGAAAGTGACCTCTGGCACCTTGGGCCCCCAACTCAACTTAGTGACATTTAGAGCTGTTGTTTAGCAGCAAGCCTACGATCCAAATGATTAACTGTTGTGATTAAGTTAAGGTTAATTAATAATGATTTGTTCCATCTGCTATGAAGTATTAGAATTGCAACTAATAACTACAGAAACAAAGAGGGCCCCTTGTGAGAGACAGTGATGAGAGGTTAAGAAATGGTGATTTTAGAGGAAATATAGAAACAAATGATCAACTTATTGCAATAATTTAGAGGCCTTGGTTTTCTTTAGCAATGTTTTCAAATAGTCAACTTTATTGCCTTTGAGGTTTTTTCTCCAACGTTTACAAGAGCGTCCCTGCTACCACACACAGGTTGCAGCTAGCTAGACCATTTCTGTTGCATAACACAGTCACGAGGCCCATGAGATGAAAAGTAACTTCGTTCTAACTACGGGGAGCAAAACACTGCCACCCTCACAGTGACTAATTGTAACTGTAGAAGACGTTAACATGTATACACCAACATGGAGACATCATCTATAAAATGCATACTGTAAAAACAAAACAAAAGACTAATAATACTACAAAGTATTTTTCAAGCGACCTTATTTTCATAAACTTAAAAAAGCACTCCCTATATACAAATTTATTTTGCAGCTAAATACACGATAACAGCTTCAAACTGGCTAAGAAATATATGAAAGTTGTAAACAGCCCTGTTGATAGACTCCAGTGGGCGACTGATAAGACCAAAAACTATAGTATATAATACAAAAGAGCTATTAAGAAAGACATCAGTAGTAATCACACTGCATTTTTAGTAGTGAAAGCCAAAAATTACACCCCAATCATATTGAAAGACTCTCAGAAAAAAGACAGTTTTTAGCGTTTTATAGTCATTGGGCACAAAACACTAACATTTTATGAAAATATTTAACAAAAAGTCCAGTTTGTTGAAATCATCGGAATGATAAGACGGGTGGAAATAGACTTTTGTGTTTGTAGGTGAAAAAGTAGATGTTAAGAGAGATAAACAAACTTCTGGGGGAGGATTTCAAATCAGGAGTCACAAGGACCAAAGTCACATGAATGGAATGATCCATTCTAATTGAGTCGGCCCACAAGCATTCCTTTTTATCTAGCAGACCGGCAATGGTAACCCCTGCCGCTGTCCAAACAGTTTCTCTCATTATTTTACTATTCACTGTGGCAAATGCTATTTTCCATTATACTGTAACTTGTTCAGTATGTGACCCTTTTGCTGATATTATTGTTATTCCTTTTCAGGCGTGTCGTGTTATACACACATGTATATTGGTCCGCAGTTTTGCATGCACACAACACACACACACACACACACACACACACACACACACACACACACACACACACACACACACACACACACACGCCCGCTGGCTCTCACACACAGTATGGCTGGTGAACTAACTAACCTCTGTCTGTGGCCACTACCCTTTGGTAAGGATGGATTCTCATGTCGTGGCGTCGTAGCTTAGTGGTCATGGCACCTGCTAACAGCGCAATGACATTGCCAAAACAGAACACAGCAGGTTACTGAGAGGAAGGAAATCACACACAACCCATAGCACCAACATCAGTGAGACCAAGCAAGTGTTTTAGGTTTAAGGGTGAAAAGAAGGAAAACATTGCTTCCCTAAAGGGACGAAACGTTCTAGTCTTTCCGGTGACTTCCTTACACCGGCCCAAACCCCTATGCCTAAGTAGTGGAATGACTGTATTCAACGTCACAACATACCTTTTAACATACACTAGATGGCAAAGCGACATTTCTAAAAGCTAACTAGAGGGTGTTAAAATTACAAGCTGAAGTGGAGCTATTAAAAAAAAAAAAGAAGAAGTTAAATATGTTATGCTATCACACCACAACACTAGTCGGCAAGTCCGCTAATAAATAGAACTGTCACGAGTAAAGGATGGATAAATGACAACTGGTCAGGGAGCTTGTCATCCTATAAGTACAGGCAAACTTTCTGTGTTTAGGCATATATGTAGGGGTCTCTGTGAGCCAGTCCATGTGTGTGCTAGCACTTAGCCTTTGGTTGGGAAAGCCATACCTGCAAACAAAATAGAGAAGGGACAATTAGTCCTGTCATTGCAGTTATGTATTTGTTTTTGCAGCATGTATGCTTGAAATGCATGTACCTAATACTCCAGTTGAGTCTATGGGGTATTCCAGTATGGATGGGGTGAGAGTATAGGGGTATTCGTAAGGGGTGTAGATGATTCCGGACTCGGGCCCTTGCTGCATCAGTGCGGCGTGGTGATTGGTTCCTGGCACGAGCGCGGAGCTCTGGATCTGGCGAATCAGGGGCATGAGGGTTGGCGTGGAGACGGGGGTGGGGTTCCGCAGGGAGGGTGGGAGGCAGGGCGTCGGCCCTGTGATGAGCCGCGGCGCCTGGGAAGATGCTAGAGAAAACGCCATAGTGGCTGCGCACGCACACACACACACACACACACACGCAAAAACATGCACACACAAAGACAAATACGTGCGCACACGCACCCACACGTGTGTAGACAGAAATATTACACACCCAGTTGAGAAGGGAAGGAGAAAAGAGGACGAACAAGACACACAAACAGACTATTTAAGAGGAGCAACAAAGGCATTGTTCGTGTACACAGTAGACCCCTGTACAGAGAGCCCCAATGCCCCCCCCAGTTATGATGTCATTCTTACGCGTCTTGATATTGGCGTCTCTGTACGTTCCATTGAGAATGGCCAGCTCCATCAGTTGCATTTTCTTCAAACTGTCCTCGCCTTCTGCCTACACACACACACACACACACACAGATGCATTAAGATAATCAGCTTCCATAGCTAACCCCTAAGTCAGAATCATAATTAATCACACAGTAAATCACATTTTGAGAGCTCCATTATTGTTGGGATAAAATGCCATTAAAGAAGGGAATAGGTTAACAATGACCTGTTGCTTTGTTGTTTCTGTGCTCTCCCTTCATTTACATTCTCGATTTATTCAACATTGAGCCGACCAGACCCTGACTACAGAGACCCTCAACACACGGTAACGCATTCAGCGGCGAACACATTGGTGTAAGCTCGGGTTTCACGTCTCAGAGCAGCTTGACTGATTTACAGTTGGACAGCAAGGTCGGCCGGGTTAAACAAACAGATATCACTCACTTTGCATGTGGATGGGATATCCTACTCACAAGCATGCAAACCCCCCAACCCACACACACACACACATAGGCGTTCAAGTAACAGGTGCTCCAAATGGCCTAGAAGCCTCCTAGACCTTTAACTTTGGTGCTGCAGAAAAAATAACAGACAACAGCAGTAGTGATTTCTTTTAGTTGCTGTTTTCCTCGCGGAAATAACGCGTGAGCCTTTGCGATTTGTGTGTGTGTGTGTTTGTGTGTGGAGGAATGTCAACACTGTGTGCATGCTTGTGTGCGTGTGTGGGAAGCATAATGAACCGCTGTTGGATGGAAGGAAACACAGTGCGTGTGTGTGTTTGTGTGTGTGCGATTGTATTCCCGATGTGGGTGTCTGCGCATGCATGTGTTCAGCACATCTGCATGCGTGTGGAGGAGAGAGCGAGAGAGACAGAAGTACATGTAGGTGGCCCGGGGAATGTGAGAAATGTTTGGGAGTGCAATCAAAATGTTCTCTTGTTGCGGACAAGTGAAAAAAAGAAGGAAAAAAACCTTGGGGGAGAAAGGAATACTGTAGCCGGTGGCTGGGAATGAAACGAGTTGTGAACGACTGAATGGAGTGATGGAGTGGGGAGAGTGAGTGAACAGACTCTCCATTCATTCCCCCGGGCCTTTCAAACAACCCGGGGTTACCATGGAATCCCCTTTATGCGTGTTCCCTAATTACCCTAACTCTTTACACTCTCTCTCTCTTTTCCTCTCGTTCGCTCGCTCTTTCTCTCTCGCGCACATAAGAGGCACAAACATGATTGGACCTTCGACAGTCCCCCCGTTTTTTTCTACACGCAAACATGCCTGCGTACCGACGTGCCGAAACCCTCGGCAGGCGACCTGTTTGCGGCCGGCGGCGGTTTGGCGGGGCGGCGGGGGGGGAACTTACGGCGGGGATGAGCAGTTTCTTTACTTCAGCGGTGGCACGCTGCAGCTTGATCTGAGCGCGGTTGTGCGTATCCTCCACCGTGATGAGGACATGGAGGTCCTCGCTGAGGTGCTCCCAGTTGGGCTTGCCTCTGTTCATCTCCTCCTGAAACACACCCGTATTGGTTTGAACTGGTTCACTGCACCATTTTTGAGCCATGCTGTTTAAATGTAGTCATACTCAGACACCAGCCAAGAGTCACAGCATAAAGATAATACAACTAGATTAAAAGTAATAAACCATCTTGAAATTATCTTGTGGCCCCTCTTCGAGACCACAAGACTAACTGACTAACTAACTGACTGTGAGGAATTAAATATCTGACTATGGTATTCAATAAAACGTTTCTCCTGGCCTTACGACCAGAAATTAAATCCTCACTTGCCCTGTTTCTGGACGTGCCCTTAAAACAGACACACACACAGTTCGCAAGGTCATTCAAGGTAACAAGGTTACTTATAAATGTCTTATCTGACTCGTGAAACAACCATGTCCCATTTGAATGCATTTGGCTGTTTAACTTTTGCACTTTAACTTTCTCTCTCTCTGTTGCTTCTCCTCCTGCTCTGTTTCACTACTCCTTGGGCATACTTTCGTGGCACTCTCAGCCTTATCAGTTGACCGCCTGGCTCGTATCTGCTGTGTGTGCTTTCGGGGGTGAGGATGTTTCATTTTAAAGAACACCAAAATGTCAACACCACATCTCTCTAAACGCTTCTCCTTCCACTGCCTCTCTGCCTCTCTGTCTGCCTCTCTGTCTGTCTCTCTCGGGGTGGGGGGTGGAGTGGAGAATGTTCTGGAGAGAAAGGGGGTTGGAATGCTGGAGCCGGTCCACCTGCCGCTTGGACCTGCCGAAACCGACTCAGGCCAAGACCGGACACCAGGGGAGAGGAGGGCGGATGGAATGATCCGACGCTGGAAAGTCATTGTGGGAGAGAGGCAGCGAGACAGATAGACAAGACATAGAGACAGACAGACAGACAGATGTATTGACAGGCGGAGAGACAGATAAATAGACAGACAGATAGACAGACAGGTACCTTCTTCTTGTCCCTCATAGAGCCCTTTCCTCGCACCATGATCTTGCAGCCAGTCTCGGCCTCCAACTGTTTGGCCGTCAGGCCACGCGGGCCCAGGATCCTCCCTACAAAGTTAAACTACACACAACAACACAAACACGAAGGTTGAAAGCGCAGAACACCAAGTTCCCTTCATTTAACACACATGGGAGACTTTCTGGAAAAAGTGTGTGTATGTAAAGTGTATTCTTTCGGTGTGTGGGTGTGTGTGTGTGTGTGTGTGTTACTGAGAGACAAATATAGCTCATTATGTGTGTGGGTTGGCCTGGCAGCATGGCGTTCTCTTAACCTTATCTGTCACTGAAGCTGAGTGATTAACTAGACAGCTGCCCCTGTGTGTGTGTGTGTGTGTGTGTGTGTGTGTGTGTGTGTGTGTGTGTGTGTGTGTGTGTGTGTTTGTGTGTGTGTGT
>JAOEHI010000011.1:2210598-2232214 GCA_025447815.1 Percopsis transmontana
GTGTGTGTGTGTGTGTGTGTGTGTGTGTGTGTGTGTGTGTGTGTGTGTGTGTGTGTGTGTGTGTTTGTGTGTGTGTGAGTGTTTCTCTCTTACATTGTCTCTGTTCCTATCTCTCTCTCACCCACTCTTTGTCCTCCTGTACCATTCTGTCAGTCTCTCTCAGACCCCTGCCATCCCATTTTGATGCCTCACTGCCATCTGCATGTATCTTGTAATTCTTCTTTGTCAAGCCTCTTTTACAATGTCTTAAACTCTCTCTCTCTCTCTCTCTCTCTCTATTTCTCTTTCTTCGAGGACTCCCCTCTTGTCCACCGGTGTGTGCCTGTAAGCTAACTCTGTAAGTGCTGCTTCACATTCCCCTCATTCCCCTCACCACCAACCGACAGGAGGGAGACACACACACACACACACACACGCACTATATACAGAGAGGAACTGCATTCTGAATCTCTCTATTTTAAACCTGATCTCATCTGTTCCACTGTGTGTGCGTGTGTGCGTGTGTGCGTGCGTGCACACGTGTGCTTCTCAAGTTTGAGATAAACATGCACAAGTCTGCGTGAATGCAGATGCATGCACGCGCACGTGTGTGGATTTGCGGGTGTCCTGGCTGTCCTGCTAACGAGGACAGCCAGTCACCATGTATATCTAATGATTGATAAATAGTGGCTAGTGAATATGTGAGCCATTCATCTAGATCAGAAACATCAACTCATACAGGTGTACCGGTAATGTAGGGGATTATAGCCTACTTTAGCTCAGTTGAAGCTTCTTATAAAGTCACATTACTGTATGGGATAATGTAATCATTTTATGAATGTTTTAGATGGATAGAATTGAGCTGGAGTTTACTGCATTTCGGTAAATGCAGTAAACAAAATAAATAATCTTGAATATAGCCCACACATTTAACAGATAAATGTTTGAGCAGCCCTCTTAGAACTTGCAAAAGCAAAGAGTGGAAATCAATAAGACCTCTTGGTAAAGGTCAAAGGTCAAAGATTTTGGCCACTCACGTCTGGGTATTCTTTGACAGGCACATAGAGTTTCTCCTGCAGTTGAGCCACGGGACCAATGGCTTCCGGAAGCTCCTCACAGTCCCGTCCATCGGACACGCCTCCATTTAATGTGTCATTGTACATGTCCTTGCGTACTCTACTGATCTCTGCGGGGGGGTTGTTAAGAGAGGAAGGAGAGGGAGGGTTGTTAAATATTTCTGTTGAGTAAAAAATGTCCACAGTTGAACTCTTGTAGGTTTGTGGGTCAACAGCTTTCACATTTCTTCTTTTCGGCTGGTGACTCACAATAGCCAAGGCAGAGGGACATAGTCCGTCAGACAGAAAGACCGAAAGGCAGACAAGCAAACAGACTGTCGGGTACATTCTAATGTCATGTTGAGGGTAACTACTGACCAGTTTTCAATCAGGTCTATCAATTTGTCTTTCTCCACAGATTTGAGCCAGCATGAACACACCGATACACAAACACACAGTTATGCATTTTGTTAAGTCAATAATGAAGGTGAACTAGATAATAACAGATAAAACAGATAACAGATAGGTAGGGGGTCGTCACGGTGACCTACTACCAGTTTCTTTGAATTTGTGGCTAAGTACACAGAGACACACAGTTGCCTAACCCTGGCCGACATTAAGCACTGTCCCACAGGGATAAGTAAGAGACACTGGGCCTTATTTATAAATTCTTTATTACTTTTTCTGAATTCATTTTGAGAGAATGTGCATGTGTGTGAGTTGTGTGAGTTAAATCCTTTTTAATCACATTATAAGTGACAAACTGTTGGAGGAAATTAATTTAACCCAATAATTTTGGCCTTTAACCTACTAATTTATAAGTTCATATAAATTACATGTTTTGGATTGTTCATAAACATAAAACCTTTGCATCCTTATTTGAATTAGCCTCTTGTGTCTGTTTGTTTATGGCAAACTCAAATGACCAACTCTGTCCTATGATGCATTTATAATGGCATGCTAGCACCATAATAACTGGCTACTGAGACACAGACACCCATACGCAGCTTTAACAAGCTCTCTCACACACACACACACACAAGCAGAATAACTGTGTTGAGGCACAAATATCATCTGACCTAAGCTAGCTGAGAGGCACGTCTTCCTGCTCTGTGAGTGATAAGTCTGACCATAATAACTATGGGCTCCATAATAACAACCACAACTACAGGGACAACTATGATCTCCTAATAACCCCCTTTTGACCTGAGCCCTATAGGTGACAATTAAAAAGACACACACTTGCTCCCACATGCACATTAGTTAGCCAAACTGGAGGTTAAAATCAATGTTGCGCTATAGCTGAACGAGGGGGGTATCACGAGTAAGGAAAAAGAGAAGTGAAAGAGAAGAAAAGGATGACCAAGGGAGTGAAACAAGAGGAGGTTAAGGGGCACTCTAACTGCTCCTATCTTAGCACTTCAACCTGTCATACGTTTATATATAGAGTAAACCACATTGTTTCCAAGCATGCTACAAACACACACTGTGCTTGTGTGAGAGAGGCAACGTTTATAACCTAAACTAAACTCTCCTTTGCAACTACCTTCATATACTTAAATACACACCACGATAGATAGTATTAGCTTAGTATTAGGGATAGGTTCAGTATCAAGCCATTTCTCTTTATATTTAAACAGGGATATAGAGTAACCTATTTAACCTATCCACATAGATTGTAAAGATCAAATGGCCCAAGAACCTTGCTACTTCATGTGACTTGTCACGGCCTACCAAGCCACAACTTTTGTGATCCTATTAAGCAGCAGTTTTTGTTTATTGCTTTTTACAAGTTTAAGTAAGATGTCTCTTCCAAAACAGACAGAAACCAAATAGATACAAAATACATGCTTTTATGTCAATTTAAAAAAACAATCTGACCGTCCTGTACTTCATGTACTTCATGTGTCAGTTGGGGAACTGTCTGTATAATGTATTAGAAAATGAATTGATCAGCCATGGTCCTTAACAGTCCCAAACCAAATATTTTTCACATGGACATGTCCTCGTTCCTGGCCAGGGATGGGCTGCGACATTCACATAAGCCTGCGCATTAGGTCACTGGGAAAGACTAACAACTGTCTGTTTGTTCCCAGCACCAACTGCCCCAGTGTGTGTGTGTGTGTGTGTGTTCATCTGCTGCTCACAACAAATTAGCCCCGCTGCCCCATTTCAGTGGTGACACATACACCCTAATAGCAGTTGGTTAGGCTAATGAGCTTTTCTTCCTAAAGTTTGAGGGCGGGTAGATTTTGATGGAACGCAGATAGCCTATAGCCTATTAACAATATTAACTTTTATAAAGTATAGCCTACACAGTGGATTAATACCAATACACGTCCTAATAACAAATCTCAAATGACAAAGTAGTTTATGGAGGTAGATATTACATTGTCCATTGAAATGTGAATTGAATTGTGGCCTCAAACTATTAGGAAATGAACGTGACCAAACGAAGCCCACCTTCATCCAGTAGTCTTTCCAGATGCGTGAAGATGCCGCTGAAGTTGGGTAGCGAACTCATGACCTTCCGGTCGTTCATAAGCTGCATTAGATAGTCCGGGCTGGACTTAGGTCTCTCCTTCACCTCTGTCTCGCCAACCATGGCTGTCAAAGATATAATCTCACACTGTAGAATAAATACTTTAGGCTAAGGTAAAGGAGTCCGCGTTGTGGAAAAAACTTCCTACTGGGACGAAAAGAGCTGGTTCCCCAAACGATGGGAAAGTCAACGGGGTTTCGGCCTCGATCCGCTGACCGACGACGAATGTAGTTTATTTCTGCCTCTCAAAAACTCCAGTTCCACTGCTCAAAAAATAAAAAAGGATGTAGATTTTGTCAGAAATGTTCATTTGAAAATGACTTGCCCGAATGTCGTCTTTGCAACTGCCCCCCTTATCCGCCTGTCTTCAAAGTTTCAGAAAGTTATTTTTGCTTCCGTTGGATAATTCTGCTGCGATTTCCAACACAATGTACCGTCAACCTACCGGTTCAGTCACTTTTAGGAAAGGATCCAGTCTTCAACCTTCCTCTGCGCCTTTCTATTCCGTCTGCCGGATACGTCTCTTTTCTGTATAGTGGGGCTCGAGTCCCTATCATATGATTACAGTACTGCACGAGTCGGCTCCGGAGCGCGCAGCGCGTACCCAGAATTGGAGGGGTGGAGGCGTGCACTCGTCCTCTCGGTAGCCCCTCAGCTCCCAACCCCCACCCAATCTCTGCGTCTCTCTCTTTTCCTTCACACACGTACACACAAACACACAAAATAACAAAAGCACTAGAATAATGGGCCTAGATAGGTATGCACACCTGTTCTGCAACAGTTACTGTCCATCAGCTGTTGTGGATAATGTGTGTGCGTGTGTGTGTGTGTGTGTGCACGCTTGCAGGAGGTGTTAAACAAACATTAATTCTGCCTCTCACATTCACACCCGTCCATTTGAATGCCTTCTGTCATACGTATAGGTTTTGACCTGGTGGGAGATTGCATTTGTTCTTACTGGGAGGCAATTGGGCACCGGGCAGCTGGATGCCTCTGAATTACTGTGGGGACACATAGGTGGCAAGATCTATACTTAACTTGTTGTAAATCACATTCTTATGCTCACCACTTTACATGCACACGTGTATGTGTGTGTGTGTGGCTGACATGTATATGCCTTTGTCAGGCGCTGTTATGAATCACAGCCTGTATCACCACTGTCCACTCTAAGACAGCACAGTGAATGTTCACTGGGGGACCCTTCCTCCCTCTAGCGTGCTGCATTCCTGCAAAAACAATCACACCATGTGTTTTTAGCTTTATAGCCCCATGCATAGGATTGAGGCTGTGTGGGCCCTCAATTAGCAACGTGTGTGTGTGTGTGTGTGTGTGTGTGGAATTGTAGCAGGACAGCAGTGTTGGTAATAGGCAGGGGGGCTGTGCATTGTCCTCTCATGGCTTTAACAATGCCCCTCTGAGCCAGTCTACCAGTCACAGGCTTCTCTCCCTATCTGTCTATCTATCTATCTATCTCTCTCTCTCTCTCTGCCTGTCAGGCGCTGTGATTTGTTTTTTGTGTGTCCTCCATATACAGTACCGTTTTAGTCAAGCTGAGTTGATGAACTGTTAGGTAGGTAAGATCTGTTAGAGTGGGCCAATGTCCCTGACCTTTGGAAGAACTCAAGGTCAACCAAAGACATTTACATGTAGGCATGTAGAAAACTAAGAAAGGGCTCAGTTGCATTTGGGCTCATCTCAGTTGTTAATAACATAATTACAAAAAGTATAACAAAGGTAACCTTTGAGGCCTGTTCCTAGTATCAGTTACAGTATTTTCTATGCTTTATAAATAGTTCTTATGTGGTTACTAACTGTGATTTTATTGAAATTCCCTTATATGGTCGAATGCAATTACCTTGGTAACGGTTTTCTTTTTGATGGAGCAACCAACGAAGAGATTGAATTTAAAATATTTCAGATTTACATTAGGCTGCTGTGGGAGCAATTTCCAATTGGTTTGTTTTGGGAAGGACCCAGTGCTAAATTAAATTGGCACGGCAATCTTTGCATTCACAAATAGACGCCCTCTAGTGGGATTCCAATGTAACTGTAGCAGGCGGTGCAGGGAACATACTGGGAACGTCTGATAGGAATTTTGACTAAAATTAATGACATCATAGGAAAATATAGTTGAGATGTTGACTGTAAGCAATGCGATGTTGGCTGTAAGCGATGCAAGCCTATGTTTAATCTCATTCCTCATGACTGTTAGGAGGTTGGTTAGATCATAGTGACATCATTGCATAGTGCTGCACTAGATAACCTGACAGTTAGTTGGGAATCCACCTATTTATTATAAGCATACTGTTGTTTAGGAGAATGGATTTGCTACTCAAACTGTTTGTTTTGGGTTTGCTGAACAGTGATACCAGCCATCGCCAACAGGGAGCAGTAGAGTGCAATCATTAGGGCATTCCCTGGGACATAATTGGCACTAGGAGGTTTCTGGCAACGTCTACACTTTGGACATGGCAGCAAATAATATATAAGTATAAACTGCATAATTGGTTATTGACCATTATAATAGGGATTACTCTGGATAAACCAAAATAACAGTTGTTCAGTTATTAGAAGAGCTGCAACACCAATCGAGAATTTGTTTTGTTGTTTGTGAAAAGGCTTTACACATATGATGACTATTTCAGACAAAGTTAGGTTTTAGCATCCAAGTATTAGTAAACTGACCTATTACGCAGCCCTTGTCCAACCTCTAGGCACTGGAATGCTAGCCTTAAGGAGATTGTAGGCTGACATGCCTAAAGTTCGGGGGTCCTTTTGAATTTTACACACCCAAAACCACAAGAAGGTCAGTGTGGTATTTATTTTTAAAAGCAAATTACCTCCCGTTCTGTAAATGTCATGCCCTAAATACAAAAGAATAAGTTAAATCATGCACACATTTTGTGATTGGCAGGACAAAGGGTGTGACGGCAGGGCGCAGATTTGGAATATTATGGTGCAAGCAGTTATTTCAACACTAGATTTATATGGATTTATCTCACCTACAGGTTGACCAACCTGTGTTATATAGCAATCCCACAACTCCACTTTTCCCTCGTCTCTGTCTTTGTGCTCTTTGCTGACGTGCGTTCTGCACTCTGTCATTACCTGTTCACCTGCTTGAGGAGCTATTGCTAATCTAAAGCCTCTTATGGGCTTCTTATCTACTCAGCACTGGTTGTTATGTGCTTTGGGAAAGCAAAAATACCACACAGAGTTGGCCTCTTTTAACTTCCCTGCTACAGTAACTCTCCTGTGTGGAGCAAGTCACATTTGCTTCTCCTGTCCTGTCCAGAGTGGTAGGGCAGAGCCTGAGGGTCAAACTCATTATCTCTGGTATTAGATGCTGCTTCTGGATAATAAACAACATTAGTATACAGGTCAAGAGGGAAGGCATGGCTAATGTCTTTTGAATGAAATCAAGTTTAGTGATGTAACGTGTGCATCCAAAAGACTAACCACACTAAACCAAAATACATTTCTGCCCTGTATTTACTTACACATATAGATACACACACAGACAAATGCATAGCTTGCTCTTGTGATGGCCATGTGCATTTTCATCCTGTGTCCATGTGAAAGCTAATTGCACTTATCCTATTGGCTTAATAAGGAGTCCTGCGGTGCTCCCAAGGTGCTTTGCTCCCTGATCTGTGCTCTGGCCTGGAACCACACACTATTACTTTCCATGTATCACTACAATCCTTTATTTTGTTTATACAACCAGTGTTTTGATAACGTTGCTACACAAACACATACAGACAAACGTGATATGGAAAAAAAAATAATTTACATTGAATGAAATAGAAGATTTAGATAAGATATATTGTTAAAAAATTATTATTTTTTTCTCAATAATTTCTACACTATTTACAGAGACAGCAACCCAGTTGTTGGAATATATGTGTTTTTAGGATGGAATACACAGACATGGCTGACTGTACATGGGAAACCTCAAAAGGGTAAGGTAATTCACAGTGAGTAGTTCACAGTGCAGGGGATTACGAGTCAAGATTTAGCTGCCAATTTCAGCTTTGGAGTTGTCCCTGGTTCTCTCCTGCGCCCTCCTACAATCTTCACACTTGACCTTCAGCCCAACTCTGCACAGTTTGCAATTCACACATATATACTTTGGGTGGGATGAAAAGGTGATGCCATGCAGATCCATAACAGCGGGACTGGTGTAAAAAATAGCTATGGTGGGGGGGTCACTAGTGTTTGTTGTCTATCCAACAGCTAGAAGCCAAACACTCTGTGGCTATGAACACCTTTAACTTTTACCCACTGGCTTTAATGGGAGGGGGGATTGCATAGCAACCACCATCCCCACACCTGCTCTCCTCACCTGTCAAACGTTATTTGACAATAATACAACATATTACATATTTTAACATGGGAACATCTGGCATATTATGCGTTAACTTTACTACTTTTAGTTGATACTAACCGCAGTGAGCTTTTTTTTGTAGTCATTGGAAAAAAAACATATAAAACAAATGAATACTGTATATGATAATTAGAGGTTGAGGTGGTGAGAATGTAAATTATTGTCAAAAATAACAATTCAGCATCAAATCCAATCGCTTTTTCTATCCCTTTGATCTATAAATATGAATAGATTATTAAAGAAGTCCATTTGTAAGAAGTTGTTGTAGTTTCCATACAACCATTGTTTTTTGTCCATCTTAGAGCCAAACATGTGTCTGTAGGAACTGTGTGTATATATTAGATACATTTTTGGTACAAAAAAAGTGTTATAAATCTCACACTTCCTCGTCCTCGCCTCATCAGGTGGGAGTGGCCTCAGTTTGTGTGGGAGGGGCTTGCTCAGCTCGCCGTGGCACCCGCTGCTTCACCCCCCTCCTCCACCTGGTTGCCTTTGCCCATGGCCTTCATCTTGTCCATGATGTCAGTGAACGTCTCTTTCACCGTCTTCTCCAGGATCCAGCCCTCACTCTCGCTCTCCGGGTCCTCCGGGTTGGCCAGGGTGGACAGAGAGGTGCTCACATACTGCATGCCTATCATCACACCAACCTGCACAAGATGGGAACATGGGTATCAGCAGGGATAACTGTGGTGACCAGTGGTGGTTTAAACAGTGCTTCTGGGCCATGTTTAAGACAAATAACATGTTCATATCTATTTTACCTAATTATTCCAAGGCACAGAACCAGTGGGTGGTGACAATGATTAGAAAGCCCTAGACATTTCTGAATGTTTGTGAAAGAAAGTCAAACTGACCAAATGAAAAAATCTTATCTGCACCATCGTTAAAAATGACTTGTCTTTTCTGAATAAAACAAGTGAAAACACACTTTTGATGTTTCACAGAAAAGCGCCATATGATACCAAACATTCCTTTTCTGTCTGATGAACTTGTCTGTTTAGATCTATGTTAAACTCAAGTTCAGTGAAGTCCGGCAAGGGAGGTGAGAAATGTGGCTGCAAACCTCTTCCCTTCCGTTTCCACTTCCACCTCCACCTAAACAAGCACATAACTTACTGTCAGGTTACTACTTTTGGGTCAGGTTACTACTTTTGGGTGGTTTTGAAATGCAGCTTCTCTCACCTGATACTTTCTACCCAAAGCGTAATCCCATAATGAAGCACATGGCAATTCTCCTCTCCTAAAGTCTTCTCCTCAATATACCCTTAGAATTTCTCTTGTTGTTTACATAATATTTATGAAGTTATATAAACTCGCTGTGTCAACTCATGCAGAATGTAAATGTGAATTTTAAGCCATTTGCCGTGTTCTGAAAGCAAGGATTTGGGTTAATTAGCTGATAAGAGACAAACAGTCGGAGGAATCAGAGACTTAGTTATGCAAGCATCTATAGTGACACAGATAGTAGTACCAAAGTTAACCCATTGGGTTAATCCAAAGGAGGAGATATACACAAACCCACTTCCTGGAACTCAAACTCCTAACCTAAAGTGGCCAGTCACCGTCGCTTCAACTTGGCAAGCTCTTGGGAACACTAGTAGCAAACAGTAAATGAATGTGTGAACTTCTAGGTTTCTTTATCTGACCTCCAGTATAGTGACAAACAGCACAAGCATTCCAATGATGGTCATCAGGCCCCCGTAGTAAGCCAGCAGGGCGTCGCTACAGCCACGCTTCCAGACATTGAGCTCCTCAGTGTAATGGTCATAGCTGTAGTGGGCCGAGTTGTTGGTCATCTGGTGCTGGATGCAGGGTCTGGGGGAGCTGGGGTTACAGCAGCTGAAGGGGACACCATCCATAAGGTACTGGCCATCCACGTTGCTGCCAATGCGGCTAGGAACACAAGGAAATAGGATCAGGACCTTCACATTAATGATGGACATGATGAATTGTTTTAGGGAGCAAACGCTAAGTTGGTAAAAACTATTGACATTCTACACCTAAAGAACACCAAGTTCATGTTTACAACTGGAATGTATAACTCCAAACCACAGTGTTACTATTAACAACTATCGGTCATCACATCCCATTTCTAAATAATTCACTAAGTCCAGCAGTTTAGCGTGATTGATTTGGATTGTGTTGGTGAGGTGGTGTGATTAACCTCATTAATCTGGATACTCACTAGCTTGTACAAGAAGAACAATTCATGCCAGGCCTTCATAACGTATGTCACTGAACATACTGCCTCATGTTATTTCAAATAATTTACAATATACATTTTACACCATAAGCTATACTCGTATTACTAACGTAAAATCGTAAGGTGAATGTTAACAGTTCTTCAATAATTCAATACAATCATCAATAATAAGAACGTAGTCTCCTTGGTTAACATGTACACAAAAATACCTTACTTATGACATATTTTGAGAAACAATATAAAATAAAAAGTGAAATTGGTCAAAAATAACATGAAAGTACCATGAAAGGTTACCAATTGCAATTAGGTCATTTAGGAGACACTCCAAAGCGACTTACATTAAGTATTACAGTGGCATTACAAGTTTTTTTTAACCTAATCACCAAAGCCCCTATCCTCCAACAGCATCAGTAAAACTGCCTAGTAATTTTTTCGGTGACAACTTCCCTCACACTCTCATAATGACAATCCACTGTCACTAAAGCTTGATAATCCTTGCAATAGCGGAAGTGACCGCTGTGCTTGATTGCCCCTCCCTTGTCCTAAATCCAATGATATAGAACTTCTACTTTATATCTTTAATCAGTCTTTTAACTTAGCTAAACAACAGAAATGCTGCATAAAGGATTTGTGACCCTTTCAAAGAGGAAAAAAACAATTACAACAATTTTACTCAAAAGGACAGGTGTACATCCAGTACAGTGCAGTGATGTATAAACTTCCCCCTTTTATTATTTCTACTCAATAATTTTATAAGGGATTTAAGTATCTTTAGATTATTCTAGCTCTGTCACTTACTCTTTGACCTCTTTAGAGCTGAAGTCCAGGTAGCGATTGCTAACCCATTGAATCTCAAACCAATCCCTGTAGTTTTTGTTTCCACAACAGCGGAATTCGATCTGCATCAAATCCAGGGTCCTCTTCATGTAGCAGCGTCCGGGTGTGTCTGTGTCCTTGTAGAACTTCATGCCGTTCTTCAGACCATCAGCAAGTGTGAACTGCAGAGGGACCCTCATTATAAAACACAGCAGGGCTGTCAGAAAGAGCAAGGCATTAAAGCCCACACAGGTCATTAAAAAGGGCTTTATCATGGGCACCCATTTAACAAATTTATTGGGGTCCAGGGAGTCGTAGCAGATTTTGCCTCCAAAGGCGTTGATGCCACACGCTATAATTCCCATACCTATGAGCAGGTTGGGCAAGAGGTGGCTCTCGTTGTTGTCCATGAGTTCGGAGCGTTTACGCAGCTCGATTTTAAAGAACAGACCCATGCTGAAGACCAGCAAACCTGCCATGACAGAAAACCAATACATGAACCACACAAGCTGGGCTAGCTTCACTCGCTTTTTCAAATCAAACTTGATCTTCATCAAAGCCATTGTTGAACCTCAGATGTGTCTCTGCTAATATAGAAGAAACAAATTTAAGCGACAGCAGTAAGACCTCTAAGGATTGGCTCTTGGAAGTGCACCTTGGAAAGCTCCAAATTGTAGACTTTGTCTCTCTGTGATCAGGGTCTCCGCTGGTCAGTAGAGTCAGCTCAGCCTGTAATCCATCCCACAGTAAAGGAGCAGAGATGAAGAAACCAGGGGGACCCTGAAGGTGTACAATTATTTCCTCAAGACCATTTCTTCTGCCATTGTGCCAGAATCTCCAAATTAGTCCGATTATTTTTGCAGTTTCGTAATCAACACTTTATGCAGGTGAGGCTACCTGTGACTTTCCTTTCTCTCAAAGAGGTGAAGGATTGCCGAGGATCCTCATGATTAAACTCAAAGTTGCAGTACGTCATGTTAAGCCCCTGTAAGCAGCCTGATCCCATTTGTAAAAATCCCTCTACAGAAGATGAGCCTGAGTGTAAGCTGCAGCTAGGGGCCATAATTGGTTTGTGTCCACGTGGGCAGTTGTCTTGATCAAACATCAAGTGAGTAGTAATAATGGTCAACAAAGACTGGACATGAAGGTGGAGCTAATAATTCAAAATGTCCATTCACAATCTGGGGTTAGTGTACAAACAGGAAGTGTACAAAAAAAATTTAAAAAAATTAAAATAAAAAGGGGTTTCAGGTTGTCTTACTGCAGCGGTGGTTTGAAGCAGCAATAACCCTGTCAAACTATGCGCAAATTGCCATTCAATAGCATTCTCTAATGACCTACTTGTTAGCACCCGTTTCAAGTGTTTTTGGCTATCACATTAGATTACCTTTTTTTGGTAGACTTAAAAGAATTACATTTAAAATACAGAAATCAGTTGTGGAGTAGGTAAACACTACAACATAATATATGGAAATATAATCAACAACACTTTTACATGTATTTTAAAGTCTTTATTTAGTTCTCTTTTCAGTAACACAGTCATATTGTATATCACGAAAGCACAAGACTAGATATGTTAAAGGCTTTCAATATTATCACTATACAGCTTTATATAAGTCACATAAGCTGCACCCGCATGCAGTTTTAAAGGCTAAGTTTAACCCTGACATTGGGCTTAGCGCTCACTACCATGACATGGATTGTTTGCAGTCCTTTATCAATTTTTCATTGCATGTTTCTTAGACAATTGGTCATGTGATAGATGAAAACAATAAGTAATATTCAATTAAAAGCTTTAAATTCAAGTCAAGACAAGAACTGTGGCCAAGAATGCATTAGACCCGTTTTGTTTTTTTCCTAAATATCAGCTACAATATCTGATTATGCTGATCAGCACTAGGTTGAATAGTAATAGAATGCGATAGGCAAAATTATGGAATTATTACTAATTTTAACAACGTTAGCTATTAAATAATATTGATAGGCTTCTTTAGCAAATCCATAAGCCCAAAATCAGGAATCCCAACTGGTTTTTCTATGTTCTTCTGGAATAATACTCCAGTTAGGGGAAGGTGTTCCTACAGCAAGCCAGTTAAAATCATCTACTTGAGACCAGTTGTTCTGGTTTCTGTCAAGGCCAGAAGCAACAAAGTCCTTGTCCAGGGTTGGATAAGACCAGGTGAATGGGGCAAAGCTCACGCCATTACAGTACTCTACGATGGCTCTGCTGGTGACATGAAGATACACCTGTGTATTGGTACTGTTGTGAGTACGCAGCTGCTGGCAGGGAAATGCCAGCGTACTGTTGCTACAATGGTCAACAAATACAGAACTCGACACAGGGCCACACAGAATCTCACAGCCACTGACGTGCTTGATGTGCAAAGTGCTGGGGGAACCAAACAGGCGAACCGTGCAGTTGGTCAGATGAGTCAACAAAACGTCATTTTTATGGATCTCTTCAGCAGTCTTGGTCAAAACCACGGAGTCCATGTTAGTAAAGCCACATTGCACTGATCTTACAGTTCCATCCACCTTGGTTTTACTAGAATCTGCAAAGATGTTACCATCAGAAACTATGCGTCCAGATGTAGTGGTTGGCACTGGTTCATCAACTTTTTCTTTAGCTTTAGTGCGAGATCGAAATGCGAATTTCTTCTGGGGCAAGGCCTCTTCTCTCTTTTCGGCGAGGGAAATTTGAAGCGTTTGTAATGAGGCTTGCGCTTGCCTTAGCTCATATGCCGTGAGAAACACCATGCTGTCGTTGACAAACTTCTGAAGCTGTTGTAATTTAGCTGTTACCTTTTCTAACGTTTGTGTTGCTGCCCCCCGATCGCCCCCCGGGCAACTGGATAGCAGTTCGTCAATAACCGCCCGCTCTCTGTTGAACGTGCTGGAGAAAAACTCCCCCCTTTCCTCCGTGACAGATTGGATTTCTTTAGCTTCTTTTTTCCGCTCAACATCTTCTAACCTTGCTTGGTCTCGTTTTAGCAACCGCTCCGGTACCTTAATAACACTCCCTGCTTCTGCTTCTCTTTTTCCCTGGGATTCATCAGTCTTTGCATCCATGTTGCACTGTCATGTGTGTGTTGCGGAAAGAACACGGAAGTGCTACTATCACTCCACAGCAAACGGCCTTTTCATTGGAGGGATTATGCACTGCATATATTTATACTTCCTTACTATTGGTAAACCAATTGGTAAACTTTCACCATGAACCTATAATTCGACTTTTATTTCTTGAAATAAATTGTGTAATACCACTGGTTTAACACAATTGATTTCAAGAAAGAGCCAGTATTGTGGTATATGCATAAAGAAAAAGAAAGAGGGGAAAAACAACAAACATAACTGTGCATATATTTTAAATTCCACAATCAATAACAGGATTTTTAAATAAAATAAAAAATACACGTAATTTAAGAATTATTTAAATGTTCTGATCTTTAGTATCCCCAGTGTCTCCTACGTATATACCTGTTCAATAGGTGTGGCTGAGATTAGTGGCCCGCCCCCTGCCGTTTGTAATGGTTAGGTCCAATAACATTTGGCTGTTATTGAGGGGGTATGAAAAATAACGTTTATTTACTATCCTTTAAAAATAAAATGTGGATAAATATCAATTTTGCTTGCTTAAAATTTGATTTGCGAGAACTACACATTGTTATACAAGTGCCATTGAATAGCTGTGGGAAGCTCTAGGCTGCCTTGTTCTGTGCACTACCTCAACAACCCGTGCGTTGATGGCGAGGAAACCCCGTTGACAAGGCACTGCTTTTTCATGACGGTGAGTTTCCCTTTGAGTGTATTATAATTTTGTGATAAAAATTTCAAGGAAAAAACACACACAACCTCCTTCCTCCCTTCCTTCAGGGAGGGAAGAGAGTTTGAGCGGAGAGAAAAATCTATCTGAGACAGAACAGGGACAGTGAGAAAAATATATGAGTGGGAGAGGGAGAAGGAGGAGGAGGAGAAGGAGGGGGGAGCAAATTAAAAGTTGCCAAATGGAGATATTGGGTTTCAAGAGGAGTGAGACAGGAGTAAAAGGGTTTGGCTCTTTCCGTCGTCTTTATGTTATGCTAATCGGAATAAATATTTATGGCTTTACAGGACTTAGTCAGTTAGAATTGTCGACGATTCCACACGACGTTTTCAAAATAGGCGACGTCGGCAGGGCGGCTAGCTAACAACGACAGGCCGACGTCGAGAAAAATGCGGCGGAATGGCGAACGCGGAGAGCTCCACGGTCAAGAAGACTCAGCGCCTGTTCCAATTCCACGATTAAAACGCGTCTGTAGCTCAAATGGAGAGAAATGTGACGTTTTGCATTGCTGGCAGATGAGCTAAATAGAAGACAAATGAAAGCCTCCCCAGCAGAGGAAGAGGCGAGCACGTCAGCGACAACCAGCCAGGGGCAGGGGAGAGGACAGGCGTTTTGTGCTGCTTGAATGCGATTATCATTCTGTCGATTCAGTCTATTTTTGGAAATAAAATTCGCAGGGTGTACTTAGCTGGTTTTTCTAAGCGACTTTACCATACATTATCAGTGCGTTTGGCAATGGCTTTTCTGACTTGTCAGCAGCTAGCTTGGACATGGCTTCGTAGCATTTATGCTAGGACAGATTTGGAGGGTTATTTTGATCTCTAAATGCAATCAAAATGTTTCAACGTTTGGACTAGGTAGTCAATTTGGAATAACCTCATACTGAATCGGCAAACAAATTGTTCTTGGGATGTTGTTCCCTTGAATGTCATGTTGCAGCCAAGTCTAATGCCTCGTGTCTGGATCTCGTGTTTCGTCCTTGCTTTAGATATAAATCATTTAACATCGAACGTGGATTACTAACTGTATACATTAATAACTATTTCGACCTGTGACTCGATTAGCGTTAATGTAAAGATCATTTTCCGATTTGGAAGTCGACGATTACCCCATGTAGCCTTTTTATGAAATAAAGCTTTTTTTGTATACGTTTGGTTTCCTTTTGTGCATAGAAGGCAAAAATAATTAAGTGTAACGTTGCTTTACAATTACTTTTAATAGAATTAATTTAGAAGGACAAATGTATTAAGCTTGTTTTTTTAGGGTAGGTTTGCTATCTAAAAAATATACAAAAACAAAAGTTTATACATTATATTTGGCAGCATAAGAATAGTCTCCTTAAATGTTCTTCCATTTAATATTCGTCGTCCTTCACAGCGAATTTAACCCAGCTGCCTTGTCGTTCTTTGTTCACTAAAATAAAGATGGTGGCTACATGTTTTCAGCCTGGGAGAGGACAACAGCCATTTTGATGCAATGCAGTTGCAACATTTTGTACAGAATTAAACACATGGCTGCAGGACATGCTTTTTTTATGTTAATGTAAATATTAATTCAAACTGTTCATGCCCCACACGTTATACACACATTACAGAAACAAACACAAGACCACAAAAATGCACATTTAGTATACTTGGTTAGATGTAGCCTACTTCTGACTATTACTGTATTTCTGTATCAAATTATCCAATGTGCCTATCTTCCCCCTTGTATTATTAAACATGATATCAACATATCACCATTTCCTAGGTGACACAACAAAAAGCAGCTCTTTGCTAGATTCAGAACTCAGTCAGCCTTTTAGGAATACAGTGAACACAGGAAGTTATTTACATTTAAATGACTGTTTATGGACATTGTAATCCAATGAGTAGTTGTAGTTGCTGGCAATGAAATGCTTAGACCTCCTGTTTTCTCAAAAATGCAAAATAATAGTATAGTTTAAGATAAAGCAGGGAACAAGTAGCTGTTGTAAGGACAAGTATTAATGAGGAATTTAGACTACAGGAAGTGCAAGTGCCCAGTAGAAATGTTTTAACAATGCAATGCTTTGGGCAGTATGTACATTATAAATAATAAGGTGGGAGTGTAGCTAGAGGACACCAATGTGTGGGAAGGGGGTGGGGCCTTTAGCATTTGGACTAATGTCTGTAGGAGGAGATAGGCCATACTACCCTTAAAATCGTATTGTCACTGCTTAACATCTCACTCTCTGCTTCTCTTTTCTCTTTCTGTCCCTTCCCAATGACCTACATCTCCCACACACTCCTTTCTCTACCCCTCCCATCACTCTAACACTCTATATTCCACACATACACCTGTGCTCTATGTCTCTACTGCTTTTTCTCACCCACCCTACAGGAAATAAAGGGTGTTAAATGACTGATTCCATGCTCCCTGCCAGATATCTGTGAGTTAGTGTGTCACCAACTGTCGCCAACCACACCAAAGACTGGCAGAAGGCCTATTATCTACCTGTCATCACAACCAACACATTTGTTAACAATTTGTGACTCCACAAATGTTGCCTTCATAATAAACATTACACAAATAGTATTGATTTTACAAGCACAATCTTAGAAGCATATTGAAAACTAAATTCCATTTGAGACATATCAGACTTAACTCTTTTTATCCACTTCATTCTATCTCCCTCCTTCCATCCCATCTCAGGTGTCATGGATGATGAGGACGATCGCCGTCTTCTCGATATTATTGGGTAAAGAACCCTTTATAAACAGAAATGTCTGTTATGCATATGTATTAGGCCTAATAATTTTAAAGTGAGGGTAATTAATTTATTTATTTTAGCGGTTTTCCTCAACTAAGAGCCTCAAATAGCTTACAACCATTTTGTGTTTAGCATTTAAAATATGAGAATTATCGGTTAAATAATAATGTCTGCGATATAATCAATTTATACTCAAATAGTCAAGTTATAATTTAAAGCCATTACACGCACAATACACACACAGCATTTCAATATGTGCAATAACAATACAATTAGTGTTTTTTTTTTTGTGGCAAAATAACTAGAATTTGCTAAATCAATCAGTCCCATATATGCATTACATTTCAACATACGTTATTTGAACGTGTGTTCTTTGCCTTAAATGTTGGCATGTTGCACGTTTACTGTTTGATACTTTCTGACACATTCAGGAAAGAGTATATTTAGCTGCAGTTGTAGAAAATGCACTTCAATGGTGGAGATTTGAAGGTACCTCCAGAGGTCTGTGCCTTTCATTTATTAAGTTTATTTGAAATCTGCTTACAGAGATGTAGAGGCATTGAACGACTACCTCCATGGCTCCAACAACAACTCTGTAAGTGGCTCTTGTAGACCTTAATTACTTTTTGTCCATCAGCACATCAAAATGTCTTTATTTAAGAATGTAGGGTTTATGTGTTGTGTTTTATGTATAAAGGAAGCCAACACAGCGTACTCATCTTTACTGACATATTTTTTGACAATCTCATCCTGCAGATTGCAGAGGATGACGTGACCAATGCAGCTTATGGTTCCGATGGGTCGTTCTTTGCTGACAATGCTGTAAGTATCCCTGTGATTACCTGAGAGACATGATCCCATCTGTTTTAACATAATATGTTTCTCTGCTTAGTTGTCAATCAGTCTTTTCTGATCATTATGCTCTTGTACATATGGCTTAGGTTGTTCATTTGTATTACCGTTAATCACCTTAAATTAACCTTCACGTTAAACAGACATTGTGATGATTCTACTTGTTGATAATTTGTTGTGAAGATGGTCGTTTTTAAATTTGGTATTAAGATAAAAACGGGTGTTTACGAACAAATATAATGCTACTGCATCCCACTATTTCCTAAGCAAGAAAAAGAAAGTACCCAATACATACAATACATGTTGTTTAATTAACATGGTCAGAAGGTAATGCTTCAGTAAAATATTAAGGGAAATCATTTTCCAACCAATTTTCCCCCACCTCCTCCTCAATCTTCTCTCTCTCTCTTCCACAATATTATTATATTCAGGCTGGCTCCAACACTGGCCTTAAAGATGGGACCTCCACAATGGGTGAATTTGGCGAGGATTCAGCAGGGCCAGGCTTCCAGCTCTCCAGCAGCCTTTCATTCATTGAAGATGAATTGGAAGCTGGGGGCTCCCCTGAAGGGGTGGATCTGGGGGGGGAGGACCAGCCCTTCGACATCCTACAGAAGTCTCTCCTGGAGGCAGACATCACGGAGCAGACTCTGGCCCAGGAGGCTTTGCTAGACTCCCAGGCTGCCCCCGCCCCAGTCCAGGCTCCCGCTCCCTTCCCATCCCAGATGGTCTCTGGGGGTTATGGAGGGGGGACGGGGGTGGTTACCACGACGGCAGCTTCATTCCCCACCAGCCAGTTCCTTCAAGGGGTGTCCCAGCTGCCCAATGGCTCAGCCCAGCACATCCAGCTGTTGGGTTCAATTGGGGCTGGCAGCGGGGTGATGACTTTGAGCAGCCTGGATAGAACTCCTCAGCTCGTGCTGAGGCCGGGGGCACCCCTGGCTGCTGCAGGGACAGCAACTGGGGGGCAGGTGTTTACCCAGTCTCAAGGCCAGGTAGGCCAAGTAGGCTTCAAAAATATTCCCCTGCAAAACTTTATCATCCAGAGAGGCCCTGGAGTGACCCAGACCATTGTGAGGCCTATCCAGCCCAAGCCTCTTCAAGCTGGAGCCCAGACTGTGTACAGCCTGGGCCTTCAGTCCACTCCCAGCACCATGGCTAATGCAAATGCTAATGTTAGTGCTGGAGGCCAATACACAGCCAACGGGACCATCGTAGTGCACTCGCCCCAGCAGCAAGCACAAGGCCAGACAAATCTACCGCCTGGACAGTTCTTGTTGCCCAGCTCTCTGGCACTCACGCCGTCCACCGCCCTCCATAATGGCCCCGCTGACCCAGGCTCCCTCCTTACCAATCAGAACACAGTGCAGATTGTTGCTGGGCAGAAGTTCACTGCTACACCAGGAGGGCAGCTAATTGTGAATCAGGGCGTGGTCAGCGGTGGTCAGGTAGGAGGGCCAGTGACTCAAACATGGACCACATTTTCAGGTGCAAACACCACCCCTGTCCAGACGACAGCCGCTCCCGGGCGGTTGACTCTGGTTGGCCCGGCAACGGCCGGGGTCGGGGGTCGCAGTCAGGTGTCATCGAGCCCTGTGCAGCGCCTCCTGGTGACCCAGACTCAGAACTGCACTTCTTTGTCCCCTCTGCCTGGTACACAGGAACAGCAAGACTACAGTCAGGTATAATGGTTAAGCATAGCATTATTATTATCGATTATCAGGTTCAGTTTTCCTGCTTTTCTTATATGCTTATATGCTCTTACTCACCTCTTTATTTTTTCTCTTTTTATGCATTTCATATTTAAGCTGACCTCTCCTCCCAACTGCTTTGTTTTCTTCAGGATACTGCATCACCTGCCCTCAAACAACACAGTCTGCAGGCCCAACTCCTCAGCCTCCACAGTAACAACGGTAGGCATTTTGTTGCTATTTTACTGTGTAACGGGCTTCAATGTACTGTGTCCTTCTTGACCTAACACACTTGTCCCTGTTTCTGTGTGGTGTTTGACAGCCATGGCAGCCATCAACCAAGATTCAACGCTAAACTCACAGGTATATTAGTCAGTCTACATTCTGTCTGAGTATCCCAATTATGTCGATTGGGCAGCGCATCGGCAATAGTGTAAAAATGCTTCTTCTTCCTTCTCTAATGTAGGTCAGCGCACAGAAGAGGCCCGCCTTTCCACCTCTTACCAGAGGAGAAATGTGAGTTGTTTTTATTTTCAGTTGTCTGTGGGGATGAAATGTGAAAGATTGGAATGATCTTTTATTTGATCACGTATTTGTATACGTTTTTGTATAAGCTGCAGAAATGCCTAGCCTACAAATTGGTTAACAGAAGTAGCCCAACAGATACCTGTAGGCTAATATTTGCAATGCAAATATTTTCAGAGGCAGCAGCAGAGCGTCGTATCATGTCTTATGTTTGCTAGGTTTTAAATGCATTGATTATACATGTAAAAGACACAGGACTACGTATCATCCCATGCAAATGTGCCTTTGATCACTCTTGCCGTTATGTTCTGAACATCTCTCCAGGATTCTGCATCAGGTGAGGAAGGATCACGACAGCGTTGAGATGCCAGAGCGTAGCCGATTCACCTCATTTGATGACACAGTGCAAAGACTCCTCCCCTACCACGTGTTCCAGGGTCCACCGCCCAGCCACGAGGAATTCTGCCAGGGTAAAGTGCTGTGTCTCTCAGGACGCAATGTTTCTCAAACTTTCTGACAGAGCCCCCACTCTAGTTGGATCAGAATTCTTCTGCATACACCCCATGAAGCCACACACTACATGTACAAAACTATATTGAGTATTGAGTATATTGAATATTGAGAATACTTTTGCAGGCCCCTGCACACATCTTTCAAACTGTTACCGTGACCTTACATTTGGAAGTAGGGCAGAGAACTGTGTTTCAGCATGAGACATGACAAATATAACGCCCCACGAATCACTTCTTTTGTGTACAGTTGACGAGGAATTTGAGTTTGTGGCAACTCAGGTGTTGAAGAGAACGCAGGCCATGGTGAACAAATACAGACGACTATTGCTGGTGGAGGCCGAGGTAGACACACACCCACACACACACACACACACACACACACACACACACACACACACACACACAAATATACAGTATGTCTATGTACACGGTACCCAAACATACCTTTCATGTTAAGATGTGAGAAACAGGGTCGGGGGGGGGGGGGGGGGGGGGGGGGG
>JAOEHI010000011.1:2232314-2246610 GCA_025447815.1 Percopsis transmontana
CCGCCTTTTGGCCCGGCCCTCCACAATATTTTCTGTTTCTCATGTGGCCCCATGGAAAAAATGATTGCCCACCCCTGCACTAGAAGAACAAATGAAACCATTGAGAATCCTACATAGTATTGATAACAGACGCAATCGACTGATAAACATGCTAGTCACGTAGCTGCTACACTCTCAGCTCCATTAACATTCCAAAGGCTAAGAGCTAAAGGCATAAAATCTATTGTGCTATATAGCCTTTGTTTACTTTCGAGTGTTAAGGTGTGTGCCTCTGTCCTCCCATGCTTCTCCCCATGTCTATTTACCTCCCTTTCCACCCTGCCCTTAATATCACTTCTCTGGACACTCGGGCACCCGTTACCCCGTGTGTGGGAGGAAGTCAGCGGGATCGACGAGCACAAAGGAATTGGCTCATATTCATTTAGACAGACGTTTAATTGCACTAACCCTGAGCTGCCGGCGACTCTTCCTGTCCCAACGGGCCTTTCTCAGTGAATACCAAGGAGCCGTCTCACCTCCACACCATTAGAGAGACAGAGAGAGAGAGCTAGTGTTGGAAGGAGAAAAAGAGAGATGGTTGGGTTTATTTTTTTTTTCTTTTGCTGATGCTTTGCATTCACCCTAGCTAAAGTGAAAGAATATCTGCGGTCATTGCAAAGCAAGGTTGTTTTTACAGACTATTTGATTATTGTTTACTGCCACCAATACACAGTTTGGTCAATAATATGCATGGCTTAGTTGAGTAAGGGGCTTACTGAAAAGAGACATGTATATACAAAAGCACAATGCGCCCAGTATGCACTTATAATGTGTTTCAGTCAGGTCAGGAATAAGCATAAAGGAGTATGGGCTGGAATCTAAACTTTTTAACCTTTTTAAGAGATCACTCTAACACCCAATTCAGACCTGCTCGCATTTGACAAAAGCAGAAAAAGCAGAAAAAGCAGAAAAGGCAGAAAAGCAATCTCAAAAAAAGAATCTCACCAAAAATACTGGTGAGATTCTGTGCGTTACCTTGACAGGAGTGACGAGCATTTCATTTCATGACTTTAACAGAGCTGATTCTGGGAAAAAAAAACATCTACCAGAGGTGATGTCTATACATGACACTTGCATTTACTAGGTTTCGTTGTTTCTTGTCGTGCAGCACAAAATATGTCAAATGTAAATGTCGAACAAAAAAACAAAAAACAAGAAGATAATACACTGTGTTCGTAATATAGCCCTAATAAAATCACTTATACAAACTTTTATTGGGGCTTATAATGAGAGGCTGTGTTTCGCACGAGGGCAGGATAGTCTAGTGGTCTAGGTGTTGGACTCCCAGTCAGAAGGTTGTGGGTTCGAGCCCCAGACTTGGCCTACCTGTAAGTATCCTTGAGCAAGATGCCTAACCCCTACCTGCTCCATGTTACAGCACCATGTAATTGTAAGACGCTTTAGGGTCTGCTAAATGACCTAATTGTAATTATTAATTGTCATTGATATGCCTTCATCCCGATCTACGTAGTCTAATGGAGCTCAGAAGTCCATTGGATAATTCAGGTGGCTTGAGCTTGGTAGCTTTTGAGAAATCACTCACTTCCCCTCTATCTGCCTGCTTTCCGGCCCTTTCCTTCACTCGCTGTCCTCCACTGCGGGTAATTACAGGGCAGCGGCTCTGTGGCCAGGGGAGGCTATGGGCCCACCACAGGGGAATGGCACATGATCCATTAGCTGAGCTTTGGCTCAAAGGACCAGTCTTCACTCCCATTTGTCTTTTCCTCAACCCTCCCCGCCGTCTCCATTTGTTCGCTTCGCTCCCTTTCCTTTCTGGTGCCAAGAGGAAACAAAAAGTTCACAGTGAGAAATGTATCACTTTATAAATGAGCAATGCTGTCTTTGTGTACACAAGTAGCTAACTTAATGATTTTAGTGTGAGCTAAATTCCACTAACAGCAACTACAGTTAATTTGAATGCAATGAAGGCGGTGTCGTGAGATGGATTTTGCTAATGTTGGGCTTGTATCTTTTTCATTTTATTCAGTAGCCGAAAGCATCAATAAATTGAACACACACACACACACACCTTGCAGTTCGCAAGGTTACTTTAGCTGCTGTTACCGTTCCGTGTTTTATCTTGTGTTAATTGGAGCACAAGCAACAACTGAAAATGTGTATGATTCCAAAGCCATTCATCATTGAAAAAAAATTCCAGTTAATGTGGAAAAGTTTCTGCACTGTTGCCTTTCAAAATCCTTGTTACACACTCCTACTTGCGATTCCTTTGGTGGTGACCTCCAGGTGTAATGAATGCAGCCTAGGCTGCTTTCACAAGAGACTGACAAGAGAGTGAGGAATGGTGGGGTGGAGAGTAAACTCCTGTAATGACCTTCTCTACGAATAATGGGCAAATCCATTACCAGAGCAAAGAGGAGCTAGCCCTTCCTGGCATGTCCCAGTGTAACTCTTGTCTTGTCTTGTTTAATCAGGTGCAAATTCTGCCTGGGTCGATAATCCCTTCTGTAGGTAAAGCACATGTTACGGGCCCCTCTATTCGCTGGCCCTGATTAGCTGCTTTGTCATCGCTAGTGCAGAGTCACGGGTCACTGCCAGAGCTCTCTGTGGCAGTAGATTCTGCTTAGAATGGGGGCCGGTCTTGTTTATTGGTCCCATTTGCATGTAATGTTTGTAAGCCTTGTATCCAGATTGTTTCTGGCCTATTTCATTCTGTTTTTTTCTGTTGTGCAAAATGCGACAAATGAGACATGTTGACATCAATGTCTAGACGTTACTGTGGTCTTATTGTTAAATGTTAAAAAAAAATAGAGCAATGTTTTTGCCTTCAGTCTTCTGGGGGGGGACGTGTTAAATTTCTTTTCCCGCACTTAACTAGTGTGGCTTTAACCTTGCTCATTTTTTAAGATTATAACATTTTGAAGCTGCACTACCATAAGAGCTGTCTCGGCAATCTGTGCTACAAAGTGCTCCACAAGCATACACCGTACTGATGCCTCTCTTAGGAGTGATGGAGGCCGAAGGAACTTAAATCTATCTTAGCCAAAGGAGAAAATGTCTATTGGAAACCGCAGGCGAAGTCAGAACACAAGGTTCTGTCCTACCTTAGCCAGAAAGGAGCATATTTTCTCTGATCTATTTCACACCGGCTCGTTTTGGTACAGACTAGTGACATGGACACTATACCTTTTTTTTGTGTTCAGTGATTAAATAAGCAATGTGTCTGTTACAAATATTCATTAATGCATAAATGTTATACAAATCTTGCATGGTGCTCTCTCTCTCTCTCTCTCTCTCTCTCTCTCTCTCTCTCTCTCTCTCTCTCTCTCTCTCTCTCTATCTCTCTGAGAAGGGGAATCAATTTTGCTGTCCCTAATCTAATTGCATGACATCTGAATTAATGCCTGCCTGATATGGAATATGCACAACTATCTGTCAGCCAGATGAATAGGCTGCAGTCCAATTGAAATAATGTATGTGAAGCATTTTAATCAAGGGGTCAAGAAAAAGGAAAATAAAAATCTCTTGGCCCTTGCCTCTAATGTGGCCATTGCTCAAACCTACTATTGGGTACAAAAGGCATGGATTATGCTTAAAGGTGGTAATAGTTTCCTGTGAGAATAGAGAAGACACAGATGTACCTCACAAGGGTATATTAAAAGGTAAGCGCAAATTCAAGAGCCATGCAAATATAGCCTGCAGGAGGAAAAACACAAACTGTCATTTGTTATCAGAGTTATTTATTGTTCAACATACTGTACAGTATGAGCGAAATACACATAGTGAGACACTGGTAAATAGACTATTGCAATGCTTACTAAAAGGTCCATTAAGTGGTTTCCCATGAAAACTTCTTGGACTGTATTGAGGTTTACGAGCTGACGTCACAGGTCACGTGATCTTTGTCGACGCTGCCATATTGAAGGTAAAAAAACGGTTGACTTCCAATAGTGACACACCTGTGGTTTAATCCTATCTTCCTTTATCGAGTCTTTTAAACAACTTGGATATTTCAAGTAAGACAATAACAGAGACTTAACGAAGCTGGTATACAAGATCCATACTCGTTACAGAGTGATCTTTTCGTACCTCTGGGTTTCAACTCTCTTGTCATAAACACTTACACTTGTCAAAAAATCTAATTAGAAATCCTATGAGTATAGACGTTATTTAGATTAAACCAAATCATTCACGGTGTTGTATTTGAGGTCAGGAATGTCGCCCACATTGCAACGCTGCAGAGGTACGAATAGCATATACTAGCCTCGTTCAGTTAATGTTGGTATCTTGTCTTATGAGATATTCAAGTTGTTTAAAATACTGACTAAAGTAAGATCGTAAGGTTAGGTATCCAAATTCAATACAGCATGTTAGCACATTCCCCTCAATCTGTCTCTTATGAGTAATACAAAAACATATTTGATGATTAATAGAAGATCACAGCGGCCATAGATTAAATTCTAATTTTCACTCAATCAGAGTTCAATAAAAAGAAAACCACAGAGAAGGATTTTACTGCTGGCATTCCTGTTCTGCATTTCAGCACTTCACAGTGGACAGCTCCCATTAAGCAATGGCTGCTGACAAGTACTGCGGCACAATACTGTTTCATATGGGTTCAGTACAGCATTAGATCTACAGACAGTTTACTTGGCTGACAGATAGGCCTTCCAGCTAAAATATAGATTTATATAAAACAGCAGCGCAGTGGGATACTGCAATGCAACTGTAAGTAAAAAAATATAGTCAGAGTGCGTTTGCATTTTTTATTAAGGAAGTTTGTTTTAAAGCATTTAAAAACGTATTTCTCCAGTTTCTTTTCCTTTTTGTAGCCTAATAACTATTGTAGTATGCTCAATTTATTCAAAATTGCCTGCCGGCAAGGTCAGCTGTACGGCTGTAAAACCAAGTGATAAAATCATTATTAAAGGTTGTTAAACCCCTTCTGAAAGATGAAATTTGATGAAAATAGAGTCCAAACCCTGCTGCAAAAGCAAACAGATCCTGTGCTCAACATGATATGAGAGGTCTTTAATTAATCTCGTAAGAGGTAATTTGTCATTAAGATGGCATCACGTTGGGCCAGTTAAATTCAAATAGACTTAATTGTTAGGTTAAACGTACACTAACCAACAATGTACAGGGATCTTTGTGACACTGCTGGGCCTGGTGACTCAGTTCCTGAGTATGTGTTCAGGCATCGTGCAGCACTGCTTGACCATCAGTTTATTCATTTTCTCACTATCGCTATTTCCTAACCTCGTTATCAAACCTTTCAGATTCAAGACTGTATGCTGACAGTCACTAGCACACAATCAACTCTTAGTTGATTGGAAGTGAGTTTGTGCGACAGTTGCCATAGTGTCCAAGTGAATGAAAGTCTAATGTAACATCGGGAGTCGCACCCAGGGACAGTGCGATTCCTCCGCCCGTTCTACCCCGCCGGTGTACTAACCACCGGCCTGCAGCCATTCCATACATTCAGCACCCCAGCTACACACAAGACTTCCAATCACCAATCACATTCATTCATTGCACCTGTTGTGTTGTTGGGGTATATGCTATATGTCTGGGTTTGTTTGGGTAATGTTGTTGGTTGTTGTTTGTTGTGTAAAAACGTAATGTTAGTGTTCGTGTAGAATACATTTACAGCATTTAGCAGACGCTTTTATCCAAATCGACTTACAATCAGTTGCCTACATTTGTCAGCCGGATAACCACCAGTTTTTGCTAGCAAACAACATTCTCCTAGATTAAGGACAGCATCATGTCATCATGTTAATTCACTTAGGCATTTTTCAGTACATTACTCAAAAATTATCATTCAATCTCCCAAACAGTCCTTCATTGCTAGCAGCCTAAATTCCGGCTATAGAGGACTTCTGTAGCAGAAATTGATGGGATTACTGCTATGTGATTGGTGGCTGAGGTACCAAGGTGGATTTTGAACAGGTGGATTTTAAGTCTCTTGTGGAAGATCGGTAGTGACTCTGCTGTTCTGACTGCTGCAGGAAGCTCAGCCTGCCAGCCTGCCAGCTGAGGTGGTAGATCGAAGTGCCCTGGCTGGGGCCTGGAATCTTACCATTGCTTGGAGGCAGAGTGAGGCTGTTCCTTTTGCTGCCTTGTAGGCCAACACCAGTATCTTGAATCGGATGCAGGCTGAAATGGCAAGCCAGTGAAGGGGGGTTACATGGGAGAACTTTGGTTGAATACTAGACGTGCTGCTGCATTTTGGATTCATTGTAGGGGTCTTGTATCAGAGACCGGTATTCCGGTGAGAGTTGCAGACGTGAGATTACTAGAGCTTGGACTAGGAGCTGTGCCCCTTCATTTGTGAGGAACGGCCTTATCCGGCCGTATCCATTAAACTGGAGGACATGGTGGTGTTCTCAAGGGTAATGGACAGGTCCACTTGAGGACAGTCTTTTGCCGGAAGGTGGAGTAGCTCTGTCTCTAAAGTGTTGACATATCTCTTCTCCGTGCATGTTTATTGTTTGTTCTTTGTTCGCGTGTCAGTGTTCCATCTGCACCTGTTCTGCCCACTTCATCCCGTTACAGCTAAAAACAGTTTTCAATTGAATCCCATTTTCCTTCAGTATTACACATTGTAATTGTTGAAGTTTTATGGTTTGCTTTTTGTATCATCATACTCCCGGCTGGGTCTACCCTCTTATTTCACGTTAGCATTGTGTATAATTGGAACCAAACATTTGTTCCCTGAGCAGTGTTCAAGAAAATGTCAGTCAGAATTAGCATACTCATTTATACCGCACTACAGCTGTCCCTGTCTACTACCTCGCCGACCCTGCACCCCTTGAACAGCCAGCCAACCCTTTCAAGAAGGGTTATCACAACAATTATGAAAAATGACTCCTAAAAACCCCAATGTGACACATTATCTCAGTATTAAGGGGCTAGAGCGAATAATAATTTAGGCATAGGAGGCATATTAATCACAGAATTAAAGGGTAAAGTGCTGAGAAGAGAAGTCTAAATGCCAACGTCAATCTCACCAAAACCTCACTATTTCACAATTTTGAGGGCATGTTGCCTTCACCTGAATCCTTTGACATTTTTTTTTTTTAGAAATGCCAAGTGTTGGGGATGATAATTCAATGTGAGGACAAGTGTTTTCAACCATCCTACAGGAAACCACATTGAAAAAGTATACTGCCTATAGTATGTCCTTGCTGTGTGTGTACAGGTTTGTGCGTGTGTGTGTGTGTTTGTGTGTAGTAGTATGTAATATGAGAGTTTATTTTACAGGGGATCTACAATCATGTATATTTCTAGGTAATCCACCAGAGCTTAGCTAGAAATATATTATTCTATGTAAAGGGGAAAAAAAGCTTTGAATGTCGTCTTCCCCATCCTTCATGAATAAATGATGAGGTGTTTGAGTATTTTTTATTTTTTTTACTTTTGCTCCCATGTCCTTTTCTTGGTGTCCTTTCTAAAGTTCGCTAAATGGCAGACATGGTGGTACATTTCCTTCTACAAGCTGGGAGCTGCTAATCTGATGGTGGGAAGAAAGTTATCTAACCTGAACCACCAACCCTTGTTAAAAAAACAAACACTTGCAGGGTGCAGGGTGTTGATAGTCTACTGGTCCAGTACCCAGCTGGGCACAGAGAATAGCTAAATATATCTTAGCACTAGACTTAATCCTTATAGCAGTGAGTGGTTTGCATCTGTATCTGAAATACGTTCAAATACATTCAAATTAAATCATACAAATAATCAACAATTCTCAAATACTGACGTCTGCTAACAATAAACTAATGAATTCTTCTATAGCAGCTGTTCCCAACACAACCGAATGGTGTGTTCATGTTGTTGCCTTTTGAAACAGAGATTGCTGGGTAGTAATACAGCTAAAACATTGTTTACTTAATACTCTATAGTACTGCTATAGTATTTGTTTCTAGTTCCAGTGTGTGTGAGATATGTTCTTCACACCTCTAATTGAATTGGTCACTGTCATTAAATTCCTAAGCAGCTCAGGGGGCAAATTAACCCACAGAAGTCTTTCAGAAACGGAAATGGGAACATAAGGGACTTAGGCCTGCATGCTGCACAACTCACTCATGGGAAAATAGACTAACAGATAATAGTCCCAGTCACAGCACATCAACAAACAGTACCTCAAAGTCGAGAGAGAGAGAGAGAGAGAGAGAGAGCGCAAAGGGGGAAAAAACTATGCGCCTGGCTCCATAAGAGTCCGGGGCAAAGATAAGAGAAGAATTAGTAGTTAATTTGTGGAGAAATTAATCCGTTTTTGCCATGAATCAGAGCCTCACTCTGTGGCATTGTTCAAGGGAACGAGTGTTCCTATCTTATGTCCCCAGATATTTGCAGGTCACCACAGAGGAGAGGATTTCAATTTGGTCACTGATGGTGGATCGGCAGAGGAAAGACACAAAAGAAGTCTTTGTTGCTGCAAAGGGGTTCACTGAAAATGGCACATATAATCATGCCAGTATTTCATAGCTTTTAACATATGCCTCCAAGACACTGTCCTCATTTGGCTTTTTTGTTCAGGAAGCAAACGGGAGGCCACACAACAGAAAAAATTCAGCAAAAAGTGTTAATTGGGGCAGCCCATTTGAAAGTGAGCAATTAACAGCTTATTAATGCAGTGCCATTTAAAAGGCTCACCATCCCCAGAATATAGAGATGGTGACATTTGAAAAGCCCCTGCTTCCCTGACACCAAATATTTTGCCAATTACTCAAATTAATTCACTGATGGCTTGCCTTTGGATACAAGCTAAAAAAAAAACAATATGGGAGAATGATATTAAGTTATTCGACACCAGGCGAGGTTATGAGTATTGCTAAGTCATTTAATTTTCTGCCAAAAGGCTGTAAAATGTCAGTGTGGTTGGTGTGTGTCTGTGTTTGTGTACGCACACACATGCATTTTAATTCATACTGAGTTGGAGTTGGAATTTTCAAGTCGGTGGTTCCCACTTCCGAGCTAAATGCATTACATTACGCATGTTCTGAAAAACACGTCCGTAGCAAAGCTGTGTTTATTTTGTTTATTTACATTTATTTAAAGTTAGCTACGTACATGCTAGCTGTCCGACATCTAGGTCTATTGAACAAATACAGTTGTGAAATGATAGGAACCGGTTGCTACAACATGTATGTTAACATAACATCATACTATCGTACTTTAGATCGATGTCATACTTTATTTATTTTTTTAATAAAACATTTGTAAAATTGTACAATTTGTTCAACTGAAAACCGTGCATTCATCATGCGTTTAGCCACTCTGTGAGGTTAGGTTTATTAATCTAAAAAAAACGGGCCAAAGATATCCTACCCATATTGCGACTTGGAATTCCAACTTCCAACAAATGGTTGTTCCTTTGCACTTTTTTGAGCATGAGGTCAAACTTTTCCTTTTCTCTTTTCAGAGTCTCCAGCCCCAACAGACGATTTAGCCCCGGGAAAGCTGTAACCTCCAAGCTGAGTCAGAACAGCTGTAAGTTCGCTCTCTGCAAGCAATCTGTATGCGAAAGATGAAAAAGAGCTGTTTCACTGAGTGATTGCTGTTATGGATGTTGTGCTGTTTGTCAATCCTGCGTCCGTTTCATTTCCATACATTACGCTGGTGACAGCCTTTGACAGTGCAGCTCGTCAGAAAGTGAGAGCCATCATTTCCGTGCTGGAGATGACTTCAGTCTCTCTCCCTTTCATCTTCTTCGCACCGATGAATGGAACTGAGAGACAAAGTGCTTCTACGTGTCTGAGTTATGGGTATTACAATCAGAATTTGATTAGGAACTCCACAAACGTGCAGATATTCTGAAGGCAAATTGTATCAGATACAGAAAATAGAAAGTCATTGCTGTCGCATATATAGGGGAAAGAAACTGTTGCATAAACCAACAAAACGTGGAGGGGAGAGTCTCCTGTGTGGTTTTCAAGTGAAATAAAGCTTGTATAGTATTGTTTATTATTTTATACTAAAGACAAAGATGCAGAGAAAGACAAAATGATTTGAGAAAAGCAGTCACACAATCGCACACACAAACCTCCCATGCAGACACCAATAGTAAGCAACAACATTCATTGACAAAAGGATCGAGACATAAACAGGGGGTGTGAGAATTCATTAACTTCCATTATCAGATAATACACAGACATTTTCCAGCCATCAATTACAGCGTGGGTTCTCTCTATTAGAACCTGCTCATTATGACATGGAAAGAAAACAGACAAAAAGCCAAAGCAGGCAAGGGTATTAAAATTAATTTGTGGCACCTGCTTTCAGAAGACAGAGCCTGAATCGGCTTGCTGTTGAGCATTAACTGGAATTGATGAGAGCACACGGAGAAAACAACACGCATACATTCGTCCACGCGTTGCACACAAATCCATTTGCTCGACTCACTGGTCTCGAAAAAAACAAAAAAACAACCTGGTGATATCTTTCAATGAGCTTTAATTAGTATGAGTTTTACACCGTTTTTCATGTTTAAAAGGTGATGAATTGTATAATTAAAAGCCTCAGAATGTAAATCAATGGGGCAGAAAGGGAGAGAGTAATTAAACAAGGCTCTGCCTGGCATCATAATGTTCCAACTTTCACTGGGAGCGCCCCTATCCTCTCCATAACATACACCCGTGTTATTACTTCATTAATAAAGGAGTGTCGACGACACAAAGATACATAACGGATAATGGATCTGGAGCTTTTTTTTATCAAGTGAACACAAGTCTGTGTGTAATGATAAGCCGGTCGGTCACATAAATGTATTCAAATGCACTTAGTGGTGCGCTAACGTTTTTTTACACTTCAGACTCTCCTTTGAAACCTATTAAGGTCAGCAGTTATAATGATACAGAATGAGAGGTGATGCCCATATACGCATATAGGGAATTTACTTCAAATGTAGTAGCAACTGCATTCTAAATATTGCATGCTTTTTAAATTCCACGTAAGGCTTGCACTTTGTTGAGTCAATAAAAAGTGGCAATTGTTGACGCACAGGCATCCTTAGCAGTCTCTGCCACTGTACTCTAGAGACTCAAAGCCCGTGGTGTTGTGTTACTTGCGAAACCAAAGATAATACTCCTTATTTTTTTCTTTTTTTCATTGTATTTATTTATGTTGGTCAGCCATTCCAGAGCTCCCTAGGATTGCCAGGGACGGCGGCGGGGGTGCAGATGTGTGGTAATTGAGTTTGGAATGGGCTGTTTGAGGTGGAGCTGCCGCTATGCGGCTCAGTCATAGCTATCCTCGGTGCAAGGCTGACTGGTACTGTTCCAGATGACACAGGCTAACCTTTCATTGAGAGACCCACCTGCTTTCTGTTAACACATACTGTATTGATATAGCTACTGGACTAGATTGACCACTGGCTCTCTATGGGCCCAAAAACGTGAGTGGCATGTCTGAATAATTGGACTGAAACTGGCTCATGCTGTTCCAACAAAGACGGCGTTTGAACAGAGTTTGTAGAGTTTGTTTTGACTGTTATGCCAGTCTTAAGTCCTACCTAATACCTAATTCAATAATTACAAAAGAATAATAAAAAAACACATTTCATTGTCTGTTTGTCTACCTGCAACTATAGTTTACATCAATTCAGATTAGTGAGACTGTGAGCTAGCCTAGCACAGTAACCACACAAAAAAAATAAAACTTTTCACGGACATATTTTCAAAGCCTGCCTTTGAATAATAAATACAATATTTTGCCCACCAGACACTTGTAAACATAATGTTAGTGAGACTAAACATGGGTGAGTCAAATTTTTATTTATTTATTTTTTAACTCCCATTGTTTTAATATGTTGTGCTTGTGACCTACAGTAAATCAAAATCTTTGTATTTGTATTGTAAAATCCATTTGGTGGCTTTCATTATGTTATGCTATGATAAACTATACAGTATAGTAAACCATTGACTTTGTTTACATGCTCTAAACTTAACACTACCATGGCACTATAATTAGTGTTCAATAAACAAAAACAAATACTGCCTCTGTTCCATTAAAAGCACAAGTCAAAATCCTACTATAAAAAGATCATGTTGAAACTGTTGCTATATGGACACATTTGCAGACAGTAGCGATTCTTCCCTTTTTAGCGACATCCATACTGCATTGAAATGTCATTTGGCAGACACTTTCATCCAAAGCGACTAAGTACAATTATTAAGTATTAAGGGGCAGGTAGGGGTTACGGTATGCCAGTGGTGGACCAGGCTTGTTTGGGATTGAACCCACAACCTTTCAAGTGGGAGTCCACCTCTAGACCATTTGACTGTTCTGCGAGCTGTTTTGCCATCCAACACATTAGTATTCCGTAACTCTGATACATAACTTCCATTAAAATGGATCCCGTGGGATCATCATGGGAGAGACAGTGATGGATTTAGTTTTAGCATGTGCTCACACATGCTAATAGCTCTTCCAATATCCTCCATCTCTGTAAATTGCCGGGGCTGTGGCGGGGTGTCGGCGTGTAGGTGGGTGTCACAGTGTCAGTCGGCAACAGATGGCGTCCACGTGACTACCTGGCATGTGACGGCGTGCGCATTCACCCATTAATCCAGTGAGAAAGACAAATACGTACATGAATGCAAATGTACCGAAAATAATGTGAGTGCATACACATTGGAACAATGCGTTACCAGGAATGAAGACATTTTGTTCACTCATCTTTTCTCCCTGTGTCTGTTTGACCAACCGCTTCCCGCCCCTGTTTGCTCCTATGGGTTTATCATTTCTTCAGCTGTGGGAGACAGCAGGCCAGAGGCCATGGTCATTAGGGAGGTAAAAAGATAACGCAGAATTATAAGCTGTTAGAAAGCAAGATGCTCACATTGTATGTGGGCTGGCGAGGTCATTTGGGTGTTGATTATATAAAGATGTCTTTAGTGTACAGTAGACTGCGATCATTTACTCTCCTGACTAGAAAGTAATGCTGACACCCTGTCTGAATAACACAGGCTCATGGTCATAACATTACTAAGCCGCAGGAAGTCCTATTTTTCTAGGCAGCGAATACTTTGAGTATTAACTGACCCTCTGTTCGGCAGCTATTGTACCTACCCATTTTCACTTGAAGTTGCAGGATCATATCTCAGAGCTCTTTTCAGACAGCACAGACAGCAATTATATAGCAGTTTTACAGACAGTAAAAGGTAGAATCTAGTAATTGGCAAAAAAGCTTTAACAAGCCTAACCAGCGTAAAGCATTTTCTTCTAAAACATTTTTACTACAAATAATATTTTCACAAATAATAATGTTACCCCATTTCTCTTTTCAAAACAAATTTAACCACTTAACCCCCTTTCCCCATCCAATCAAAACAATGATTTATTAACATGTCATCACAGTAGCAAAAGGTTAAACAGCACCTTTTCGCTTTTGTAAAACCGTAGTAATATTACCTTTAAATATAGGAAAATGATGCCATATCATGGTTTATATAATGATCTCCAAAATATGTATATGGAGAGATTCTAGGTGGTTTATTTCAAATCCATTCTAGTAGATTTTTGTGTGCAGCCTGGCTTAACACATTTGCTCAAAGCATTTTTATTCAAAACAAAAAGCGATTTTACCACTAAATCTGCTGCTTGTAATCACCCAGAGCACCTAGAAGTAACTATGTTTAAAGTACTCTCCCAAAATTGGGTGTGATTTGTTCGAGACTAAAAACAAAGGGGGGTGAAGCACCGAGGTCTGTGGAATTTGATTTTATGTGCTTCAGGAGGATGAATAGGGCTGTTGATAGTAATAGTAGAGAAATGGCGGGGTGATGAAGTAGTCATAATTTAGAGGGCGGAGCAGATGGACAGACTACAATCAGGCAGCTGTTGTAATCAATTCAAGCTGAGAGTTCATCACGAGTCACACATCAGTAGCTGGGTTTACATACACACTTTTTTGTCATTTTGATTGAAATCATTCTGATTGAAGATTTCGGGTCAACTGTTTGCATGGGATGTGATCTAATTCGGTGACGCATTTAATCGGAACAGCTGTGCACCATGCATACATCATGCATTCGTCTTCTTCGAGGGCTTTGTTTGGAATGTCTTTTACTGTATCAGGTGGATCTCTATCATCTGTGCAGTGCAGTAGTTGCCGTGATTTTGTTGCTCTAAAGCCTGTTGCACACTGCACGCGAGGTGGATGCTGCTCGCGGAGCTCATGCTTTTTTTCTCTGCCGCGTTTTTAAAGAGCGTGTAATGCAGTGTTAATTTTGACAGCAAATTCTGATTTAGTCTTAGTCTTTTGAATAACACACCATTTAGTTTTAGTCATATT
>JAOEHI010000011.1:2254273-2269244 GCA_025447815.1 Percopsis transmontana
CGCCGCCCCCCCCCCCCCCCCCCCCCCCCAGCCCGCCCCCCCCCCCCCCCCCCCCGCCCCCGCCCCCCCCCCGTCTTTAGGCTTGAGCCAAAGGCTCCCCCTTCAGACCCGGGGATATGTGTTGGCACACTCAACAACAGAGAGTACAGCTAGGGATGCATGATGCATCCGATACGCTGATTTGGTTCCACTGTGAGTTGGCTCTATCTGTGCAGCAGGGGATGGACCCCAACCCCCTGGAGAGGGGTGTGTGTGTGTGTGTGTGAGAGAGAGAGAGAGAGAGAGAGTGAATGAAACGCAAAGAAAAGAGGACAGCGTGCCTACATTGCAAATGACTTCACACTTGACCAATCCGGGGTCGCTGCTCTCCATCACTCTCTCTCTCTCTCTCTCTCTCTCTCTCTCTCTGTGCGTGTGAATCACCCGCTGAGCGAGAAGTATAATGCATTACACACTGCCTGTGTCCTCCCTTCCGTCTCACCTCAAATAAATGTATATGCCTGGAATCTCATCTAGCGTGAGCAGTGAGCACTAGGGCGAAGAATAAAAATAAATTAATAAAAAGTAAGCTGGTGGGTTTTCCTTGTGAGTGTGTGCGTGTGTGTTTTCGGTAGATTGTAATGAGTGCCTTCAATGGCAGATACCCAGCAGCTCTCTTCAGAGCGCTGGGTATCTGGCAGCATAATGGGGTCACACAGATATGGAGGACAGGCAGAGGCTTTATTTCACAGAGCTGAGACGGAACGTACAAGGCAGCAGCTGGCGTGGGTCGCTGAAGGGTCCGGGTAATGAATTCCCGTCCCAGCCCGTCTGCCTATAGCCTATCTTCTGCCCGCTTGGATATTAAAAGGTGTCACAGGGCCCGGCACGCGGCAACCGGAACCTCTGCTAATGATACCGGCGAGGAGAGGGAAGGGAGAACATGCAGAAGGAGTGATGGAATATAACAAGCCAAGGGTTCCGAGAGGAGGGGGGGTGGGTGGCACATACACAAAGACTTGTGATTCGTCCAGTTATGGAAGATTTTTTTTTTGTTCGTACCGGGAATGACAGGATGGGGTTTGTTTGCCTGGGACAATCTGTGGAGAGAGAGAGAGAGAGAGAGAGAGAGAGTGAGAGAGAGAGAGAGAGAGAGAGAGATAGCTGTGTCTAGGTTGACAAAATCTGCACCCTTACTTTCTGGTGACATTGTCATTTTACAAGCGAGGAGTTTTGCCGGAGCAGAAGATTAGACATGGAAACAGCACTCACCAGCCTGACTGAGTAATACCTGAGGGAGGGGGACCAGTTCAACAATTCTCCCTGCCTAAGCACAAAAATAAAGTAGTGACAGTGTGCTCAGTGCACACCGCAGATTCAGGAACGTGCACATTGGGGTTCACCGCGAGGTGCCAACGGGGGCTTGGACGAACCCAGCCGTTAAACGGCCATGAATTAATAATTGTAAACAAACGGAGCTCGCAAATCGTTTGAAGTCTCGGAAACAGAGGCATATTATTGTAATTACAGTGTTTGTTTAGTGACGATAAGCATATTTTTTGACACTGTAGCCTCTGGGTGGGGGTAGATGGATGGGCACACCCCGGAAAGTGGCGTTAGGGCAGTACCCACCACATTCGTCTGCCAACTGCAGGCTCCCTCCGCACAGTGCACAGTGCATGGCGTGTTATTTACTGAGGCTGACGGGGTGTTGTGTGTGCAGTACATCACTTCCCATTGGCCCGGCTGCTCGGGGAAATAGAGGCACTCTGATGACCTAATCAGAGCAGCGTTGGTTCAGCCAATCAGCCGACACGATGCGGAAACACCACCATGGTGGCTAGGGGCGCATGCTGGTGTCCTTGTGTGATGCCTTGTTTTGTTTAGTTTTATTCTTCTTTTTTTCTTGTTTGCGTCCCCAGCTATCCTCGGTGATGCCGTGTGGCCCTGGCATGGGTGTTGCGCTCTTCTGACAGAGGAAGTTAAACCGAAATGACAGACGAAAGGGCCAAATGGCTTTAGAACGGATAGCGCTGTTAATGAAAGTCCCCTGCTCTGAAAATGGCGTTTCACAGGAACCTCGCAGAGGGCTCCCATGAATATTCAGCACCTCACCCTGTCAGGCCTATTTAGCATACTAACAGGAGAACAGTGTTTTGGATCAAATTCCCCTGCTTTGGAAGATGAGGTCAAATGTTTGGTGGAAGTTGCATGAATTTGTCATTCCCTTTTTCGGGTTTAAGCAAAGCAGCTAACATGGATTTGTTACTACAGTACGTTCTACACCAATGGCAGGTAAAAGTATGCTTTTCCTATGGAGGAGATTAACCAGCCACATACAAGCTCATAATTGGTTGGATGACAGCTTTATTAACATTTGCGGAGGAGTGGAGTTCTTGATTACCGGCTAATGGGGTAGCTTAGGCAGTGAGCTCATTTACATCCTGATACTACATTATACAGGATGCATGCGTGTAACCCACCCTGACATTTTTCTTGTGATGCCCTGGCATTTGAGCATTACTTTTTCCCCCCAAAGAACCATCCTCAGCATGTGTACCACTGATGCATTTATTTCTGATTGTATTCCAAACTATTCCTTGTTTATGCTGTTGACGGTTATTTGCAGGGAGTGGGTGGCATGCCTGTGTGTGTGTCTGAAGAAATAAGTGTGATGGGGGGTGTGGAAGTGCAGGTGGTTTTAAGTCTGTCAGGACAGGACAAATTGTTGAGGGGATGGTTCACGGGACTCAAGGGGATTGGGAACAGGTGTGGGCAATGGGATTAATCAGAAACATTATAGAAGAGACTGACAAATCCTGAATAGAACTATATGGGAGAAGTCCGTAATGCCAAAGATGGCGTTTGTATGCACATATCCCGCCCCCAAAGAGTCAATCTTCTGCTTTATTTGGATGCAGATTTTACAACAGAAAAAGGAGAGCGTGAGAAACAGAATGGACATGGATGTGGAGGGCGACACACCATAGATTTGCTTCTGCTTCTGCTATACCTGACTGCAATGAGAATAAACTTGGTAGAGATTGTCTGCCTATGTTTAAACTTTCCTAGTCTGTGAAGAGCTAAGTCCTCATATACAGTATATGTTATTTTAATGTATTGCTCCGCAACAAGGCAGGTGGCATATGTCATATTGCAAGTCAACTCATTGTGGAGGACAGCCTAATCCATGAAATTTACTGTAAAATCTGATTTGTGACAGCAACACTAGGAAATAGAATGGCATTGTAATTGTCTTGTGCTGCTGGCCAGGGCAGATAGAGGCAGCTGAGGAATGGATAATGGGTTTCATGGCTGTGCGTGTAACACATTTAACAGGTTATGGTGACCTGTTTGCGAGGGCTGGCTGTGACCTTTCTGCATGGCTGTGACCCCCCGCCCCGCACCTGACCCCACCGCCAGACCAAGACCAAGGGTTTGGCAATAGGCGCCAAACTCTGTGCCGCGTACTCAGGGTCATGACCTTGAGCTATTTACATACAGTATGTGAGGCTTATAGGATGGTTACTCATTTACTGTACGCGGATTATCTCTTTTGTGTTACAGATTTAGAAAGCAATGATATGTTTACTGCACATCTGATCATAGATATCAATGGAAATGGGTAATCACTCAATTTTACTTTGTATGCTAATGTCACGTGCAATGTAATGATATAAAATAAGGTTGAAATCAAGCTTGTTTGTTTTTGTTTAACAAATTCCATAAATTCCTGAATAAATAAAAATGTTATGATAGTTATCTTTTTTTTGCATATTAATACATTAATTACTCAGCTTTATAGCTTTATAGCTTATCATTTAGTACAAATGTGTTTTTGATTCATGTCATAACTCAGGTTTTATTGTAATAATTGATCCATGATTATAGGGTTCATTAATAAATATTTAACAGATCACTTACAGTATGTATTTTGGAGCAATTTTATTTCTATAATACATTATAGAGTTTGTTTTCTGTAGTTTGTTTTTCCTTGGATAATTCCGTCCATCAGGTATGCAATGTTCTCTGTTTTTATGTAAATGTGGTAAAATGCAGACTTTTATGTTATTTATTTATTAAGGTCAAAAGAAATCATTCTGCTTCAGCAGCCTCTTTTAGTACATCCCTAGCTTTATGGAAGAGCAGAACTTAAAGCTGCAATACTTAGTTTATGACCACTTGTGGGTGCAGCCGAGCTGACTCACAAGCGTTGGACCTCAAAGTTCATAATTCCAACTGTACCGTTTGAATTTTGGCACCTATATGAGGGCATTACTGTATGACGGTATTTTTACGTGTAATGTATGGCAAGCATTATAACTAAGTAGAATTAGCATTTTATGTCCAATCACTAGGGGTGTACCCGACTAAGGATTTACATAGTCGAATCTGATTCGTCATCGTCGACTGATCGTCAAATCATATTCATAATTTTTTTTTGCTCATTCATTATATGGAGGGATAAACTGACTGGTTATAAATATATATCTCCATGGTAGCGGCACTATCTTGTTCAGGAACGGGCTCAGTGGCAGAAACTTCAGGCAGTATTGCAGGATGACTAATGACAAATTTCAGATTAAAGAAATCTTGTTAACATTAATAAATCTGTTAAATGTTAAATTAATATATTCATATCGAAGGTTTTCAGCAATACTTTCCCATATGTTTTCTTAATTCTGTAAACTTTGTGGCCTTTATAAAAAACGTGTTGTTCCGCTATTGTTATGTGACATCAATGGTTCGTTGTGATTGGTTCAACACACGCACACTAAGGAGATTGGTTAAAAGCACATTTTGAAAATTGAATTAACATTAATAGGCTGATATTTATGGAATGGCAGTCGAATCGGGCTCATTAGATCGAACCGTTGAATGGTCGACTATTCATGGTCACCCCTACCAATCACCATTATGTCAAGTTGCAACCCGACATTGTTTGGATGCAAATTGAGGAATGCAATTGGATAAATACATAAATGTAAAGATATGATAAATAAGAAGACTATATCTTGTGAGTCTAAGACTACCCTTTTAAGGCAACAGGCTCTGCCCATCTCCTCCAAGCCTAGTGCAGAGTGTGCACCCTTCGTCTCTTCTTTGTCACTGTGAAATTCATGTTTTCAGAGGCCCCTGCCCATCCAATCAAACACCGTTCACTCCCTTAACTAGCTTCTTCTGATATCTCCGCGCACCAAATATGAAGTCAAGGAAAACTTCAGGCTTCTCCTGAAGCCAGTTGATGTTCCCGTTTGGCAGGAAGGCTGCATAAGAATGAGCTGTGAGCAGTGTTTGGAGTCCCACTGTGGGGCCTAACTTGAGCAATGAGCTGGCATTTGCAGATAGGCATGCACCGACTGATGGAGTCACTCTGAGGGCTTCTGAGGAAATTTTCTTCACATTTTCTTTGGTTGGGGGGTAAATTATGCTGTACGGTAAAGGGGTGAGTGTACTTAGGCACGGTGTGCTCATGCACAAGGCGGTAGCCTAAACTGGAAGCTCTTTTGAGCACAATATTGACATATGCGAAACTAGTCTTTGCTGGCGTGCATTTTGGTTATCTGCCACCCTCACTTTAGTTATCACTCGTCTTTGTGTCATATTGAGACCGACAGATTGCTGCCTTTAAAAAATGTAAAAATATTTTTCGGTTCTTCAGGTGGTCATCTCTCTGTATATTATTCTTAAGGTAAGCCACAATAAATACATCTGTTGAATAGAAGGGAAAAAAAAACTTTCAAATGGTTGCCAAGCTTCTTTTTTCCCAATTTGATTGCTTTCTGTTTTTCTAGAGCCACAGATGCTGTTTGCAAGTATATCTGGAGTTCTTCTGGGGCCATTAAGGACAGCAGCATGAGATGTTCTGCTTGGAAAAACAACCATTTCTAATTAAAGAGGGTCTCCAAATGTGGGGGTAAACAGAAAAGGCTCCAAATGGTTGTCATTAGGGGCTCATGTCAGATCATACAGGTTAGGCCTCTGCTCTAATTAAATGTGATCTGTTCTTGCCGTTAGACTCCTCAGCCAAACGCACCACGGGCATGTATTTTCCTGCAAACAGGTTCAAACTCATTTACAGTCCAAGTGTTCACTTATAGAGTGAATGGCTCCCCCTCACGGGGCCCGGACGGGTTGGAGGCCTAACAAGATTAGTGTTATATATAGCAGCAGTGAGGAGAACCTCTCTGCAGACTCCAAGGCTGCTGATTTGTGTCTCTCTAGCCATATTTGAGGAGAAAATGCCAAACAGTCTCCTCATGGGAAACTCTCTGATGCATTACAGCAGCTGTGGATCAATCAATCTGCCCATTTCCAGCTGTACCCATCCCTCCCCTTGCTTGCCTGCCTGCCATGACAAACATACCTCAGTGGCTGTGCCAGGGGTCGAGTCTACTGCCCCATCACTGTATAGTGAAATACACCTCCCTCTGTCACCTCCTTCTCCTCCTTCTCTGGAGGAGAAGGAGGCTAGCACCCGGTTGCCGCTAGCCTCAAGCCATGTCGTGTCAGGTTAAGGTGGGGGCAGCAGGGGATGGGCGGTTTGGGAGGGTTTGTGTCAGAAAATGTGGAGCCGCCACGCTTGTTTTGATGAATGGACCTCTATGTGCCCATGAGTGACAAATTATCCGAGGGTCGTACGGCTCGTTCATCACTGTCAGCGGGGGCCTGCTACTTGTGCCGTCCACCGGCTCAGTCTCCGCCCCCTTATCTCCTCCACCTGGTCACGGAGATCGCCAGTGCACCAGTAGAAGTTTGGGAGGGAGTGGGAGAAAGGGGGGGTCGGGGTGGGAGGTATACAAAGACCCACAGAAGTGCAGCCGAGAGACAGCACTTTCTCGGGACTGTGGTGTGAACGATTCAGTCCAGACAGCCATTACAAGACGGTGCTCTTCTCTCTTGAGATTGGCTGTATTGTCAGATTACCCCCTGTAGCGGATGGCTTCGAACAGGTGCGATTAGTCACCGCCCCGTTATCACTTGATTGAAGTTAATTTGGGGAAGGGAAAAGCCGGCGGACGATAAGTATCGTGCTGTTGAACAAACCGAGTGGCAGATAGCGTCCCTCAACGCGCGGCTGCGCCTGGTCGCTAATTAAGCAGGTAGGGGGAGGTGGAGCAAGGGAATCTTATCTCCTCCTCGGCAAAGCAACGGAGATAGCGCTTAGAGGACTAAGCGCTAATTAATTACTAACTAACAGAGTGTGCGTTTACCATGACAAACCTGCTCAGCTGTCCCATTACCGGTGTTGTGGCACAGTGTAGAGATGCATACACCCTGTTAAGTATCTCTTTTCTATCTCTCATCATCGTGCTTGCCTCTGATGCATGGGTGTGCTAACAGGACAGGGCAACGGAAGTAAAGTAGATTTTTTTTTGTTTATTTTTCCCCAGGTTGAGGTACTCTACTTTTGACATGCGGTGCAAAGCAAGCTGCACCGGTGATGGATGGGTAGTGGACAGCTGTCGACAGGCAGGGGAGGGCGACAGGGGCCGAGAGCACCCCGGCCGAGACCCACCTAATTCCCCGGTCTTATTTTGTCAATAAACAGCGGCCAGTGGCACTCAATTAGACGGCTTTATTGACTATGCTCCCCGGGCTGTGTCAGATGTCAGCCCGGTGACTCAGCGTGATGTCCGGCGCTGACACTTTCTCTGAGATTACAGAAAATAGAAAAATAAGAAAGGAAAGATCAAGGTAGCCAAGAAAAAAACAAGGGGGAGGAGGCAGCAAAAAACATTCTAAGGAAAGGGGGAGGGATAGGAGAGAGAAAGAGAGTGAGAGAGGAAGAGGATGGTATTTGGATTTTTTCAAACCTTTTTCCTGAGGCAGTCAGGTTATTATGTCTGGTCGTGCCTGTGCTTTCCTATTGTCAGATTGCCATGGTGAACGGGTGCCCAAGCAAAATGTAAATATAAATTTAAACAGATATGACGGTGCTGGCAATTGACAGCGTTCACTTTGATGTCCTTTGTGCCTCCTGCCTCTGGAGTAGTTACAGTTGGAAAATTGTCTCTTTCTAGACTGCAAACAAATCATTTTATTCCCTCTCATTTCTCTCCTTGAGACCAACAGACTCGAGCAGCCGTGCCTGCTTTTGTGTGTAATTGATTAAATGACACACTCTCAGGCTTAGTCCCACCAACAACAACAAAGCCATCCTAAGGAATGTAGATTGTCAAAAAACCTAAACACTTTTTTCATAAAGTCCTTCAAAATGAAAATAGTCCTTCAAAATGAATGGTAAAGATTGTCAAGCTTCCAAATTGCTTTTTTTTTTACATGTTTATCTCTCGCCATTAACGCAGGTGTTCCTCCGAGGTATGCGGGGCGTCTGGTGTGTTTCGACGCTCTAATTATGGTCATTAGCGTGCGACATGGCGCTGAGACGCAGCTGTATTGACACCCAGCAGATGGTTCTGTGGTGGCAGCCAGCGCTGTGCCCCTTTGGTTGGGGGGGTGGGGGGGGAATGGGTGAGACAGTGGCTTTCCAGCCCAGCACGTGGTCTCGTCCACTCATTTTAGCCTCCGACTCACCTGTTGAGATACTGTGATGATATCGCCCTATAATCACCATTGCCAAACCAATTAAACCAATTTAACACGTGTTGCCCGATGATTGCACTGCCAGTTAATACCAATTCCTATGTGCTCCCTTTATGCCCGCAGTCTGATTGACTCGGACTATCAGAGCTAATGGCGATGATGGCGGCAAACTACTGTATAAGTGGATGGAAATTTCAGATGAAATAATGTTAGATATCGTGTAATATCGGATACATGCCTTTAATAACCCCACTTTCAAAAAGATATTGTGCTTGGATTCAATTCGAAGCATGCTATTGGATCAATGATTAACGCATATGCACTATATGGGTGGGAGTGGCAGGATAGGTCAGATGTGACTGGTTACAATCCAGAATCGATTTCACACCAGGGGCCAAATCTGACTGGCTTGTTGTTGGCCTGTGATATTAAGAGGAATTTTGGCTAAATTATATTTCACAATTAGTCCAGCCCTTGCAGGTCCCTTCAGACACAACTGCTCACACAACTGGAAAAATTTGAATTTACGATAGGGGACCTTTTAAAGGTACTTTAGTTATCACTCGTCTTTGTGTCATATTGAGACCGACAGATTGCTGCCTTTAAAAATCGATGTTTTTCAGATCTTCAGGTGTTATTTTATTCTTAAAGTAAGCCACAATAAATACAACTGTTGAATATAAGGGGAGAAAAACAACTATCAACTCCTCAGTCTACAATTAGAATTTCTATTTTGGTTAAAACCAGTGTTACAAAACTGTTGTTGTGTAGGTTTCAAACTCCAACAGAAGATGCCTCTTCAGGATCTACTCCTCCTACAAGCTACTAGAACCTGTTCTTTACCCCTCTCCTTACAGCTACGTGTACTGTCATGTAGGCAGAAACGTGGGGGTCTGAGTGCGCTATAATGCAATCGATGAGTATACCATTTAATGTTTGCCTGACTATTTTAACAACAATTGAAAAGGAATTCTGGATATCCACCACGGTGTGACCGAAAATTATATGGTGAAGTTAAAACTTTCAGCTGCGATGTCATCATGCTCCTATTACATTCCTAGGAAACTCTGAGCACTGAAAACTACGCACACGTTTCAGTTTGCGTATCGTAAACTGGGATGAGTCCAAGCGTACAGGTTGGCCTCATGGTTGGGGAATGGTTCTTTGAGAGTATTAGCCACGCCACGTGGCAGAATCACAAAATGAACATCCACAGCAGCCAAGTAGCCATGCATTTGCCAAGCATAGCTAATTACAGGGGGAGTTTGGCCAACATGTTCAAGTGATTTATGATAATGGGGATGAAAATAAATGTGTTACTGTTCAACAGAGGGCCTGACCATTGCATATCTTTCTGTAGCATGTGTATGGTGATGGGTGTGAGCGTTTGTGTGCGGGTTGGGTTGAACAAAGGGAACTTTTATTTTATTTAAGGCCTGGATTTCACATCTTGGTCGTTTACCTGATTTATTTGTTACCTTCCATTTAAAAGTAAGGCCACAGGATATACTGCTTGGAGCAGTAGTGTACCTGCTTCCACCTGGCGCCTCAGGGAGTTTTCTTCCAGTCCTCGAGTGAACCTCTGCCAACACCTGGCTGCCTTTCACACACTGTGATATCTAGAGCCGAACCAAAATGAATAAAATTCCCACCCAACATCCCCAGTGCCAACGGGCAACTGTTTGAAAAGCAAAACAGCGATACAGACAAGGCAAGGAATTTAAAGAAAAATGTGATAGAGAAGAGAAAAATGTGGGCGAATTACACAGCCATAACATAAAATAAGACTCCACTTTGCACTGGAACGGTTGTCCCAATTTCCGTGACAGCAGACAGGCACTAAATTTGGATAGAGGAAGTTAAATTGATGCTTGCCCTGTTCCTGAGTAACTCAGGTGTAGACTCCGTGGGTGCAGGTTGTATTACTGTCATATAAAATGCAGTTAGAATCTAAGCTTCTGGAAATGGACCAATTCCAAAATCCATCCTCAGCCAAATGTCCAATAACCGGACAATTTGTTAAACCAAATCTGAATTCTTCAGTTCCTCCAAGTTCGCAAAATACAAATTCATATAAATTATATTTTTTAATATATAAATATATATATCTTTGTGCCCACAACCTAGCCTGAATTGTATTACCTCAAACAACAAGCTTCAGAGGGCATCGTGTAATTGCAGTTGTGCAGAATATTAGATTAACAGTATCAGTCAATTTCATTGCATTTACGTTAGCATTTGGCGTGAGCTCTAAAGATACATGAACTGCTTGGGCTTCAGGGCACATTCAATCAAAAGTTCAGGAAGTAATCATTACACTCCAGATCCAGCGATATTATAAGCACATCGCAGCCACCTCAGCTGGTGTGCCGCCACAGCAGTTAGCATGCGGATAATGGACCATGTATTTTGGATTTCCAGGGCTTGTGATCCATAATATACTTCTAATTATAACTAGCTATCTCTCAGGCATAGTGACAATTTACCTTGGATTACCCAGTGCCTGGCACCTGGGGCCCATGCAGGAGACACTGTGGAGAGGAACAGGCCGTACTCAGTGAAGGAAAAGTGGAAGTGGGGGGGAGGGGGGGGGGGTGACGGGGGGTATGTGAAGGCCACTTCCCTCGCTGCACAGCAATTGGGAGACAATTGCGGGGCTTTTTATTCAGCCATTAGAGGCAGAGTTTCCACTTCATTGTCGGCACAACGGGTCAGCGCTGGGCTGCAGATTAACTGTGTAAATAAATAAGAGACGGCTAGCAAGGAGAAGCGGGAGAAGGGGCAAATCGATAGGGTCAGCCCAGGAAGGTGCAGCGTTGGGGGGCGAACAAAAGTGGAGGGACGGAAAGCTGTAGGTAATCAAGTAAGCTATCAGCTGCATGCTAAGCCCAAAGGCACTTCTTTCCCCTTCCACGAGGTGATTACTCAGGAGAGCAGTGTGAGATCATCTACTCCACTATAAGTATCTGATTAGAAGAGCAGGACAGCGGGCTTCCTTGCAGCTGCCATGTGCAGTTCGAGTCTAAAATATTTGTTTCTGCCTCGCTCGTTCCCTCGTGGCGCACAGGAGCCCCTAAGATACACGCAAGGGGCGTTAATGCTAGCAAGGGCTTCGTCTCGTCAGTTTAAAAGGGGGAGTCTTCCTCTTACGAGTGCACACATGATTCGAGCGATACTATTTGTACTCAATGTAACTGTTTAATCAGACTGTATTCATCAGAGGGGATTCAAAGTATGCATGGTAGTCGTGTGGCTAGAATGAAGTAATTGCTAGATGCATAGAGGGGGAACGTGGTTTTCTTGCATACCTCTGCTTGTTCTAATCAGTTCCTTCACCATATGTAAGGGCTTTAAAACCAACAAAACAAACTACAGGAAAACAAAAGGGGTGAAGCAAGAAGAGGTGTTTGGTAGAAGCCCTGAAAGGAGGCGTACAATTCAATTGATGTGAAATTCTGTTTGAGGCTCTGAAAACAACAAGATGGGCATTATTAAGTGAAAATAAGGGCAACGGAGAGCGGGAAGGCTCCTGTCAATTGCATTAGGAATGGATATGGGAGTGTTGGTGCAATAACGGGAAGGATGGCAGGGTCAGATTACGGGAGGATGGTAAAGGCTTTAGTGACTAGGGGAGGTCCGGAGAGAGCACCAGCCAGACTGACTGAGAGGGTAAACAAAAATAATGAAAAATATTAATGGTATAGGAAATGGGTAGGGGGGGAGGGTCCCATGTGGGTGTTACATATGTGAGAGACAAAGTAAGGTGTGAAATAATGGAAATACGAACTGCTCATTTCTCATCATATTTCTCTATTATAGTCCTACACTGACTAAACTGCATATGCAATGGCACTAAGACAAAGCTAGAACCTTCAAAGGACAAAAGAAGCTCCACACCTACTGTATTCATGTCTGTGTAATGGCTCTGGCTCCTTAATATCCTCCTGATGTCTGGCCCGCCTGTCTGCTCTTTGACCGTCCCTGAAAGTGAAAACACCTGAACACCGCTCAGTCAGTGTCCTTGCGCCTGCTGCTGCGCGACACGGCCACATCGATACGTGAAAAGATACACTCTTGCTAGCACTGGGAGGCTAAAATGTAACCGATTTAATCAAGGCGCTCGATACGCAACTCACCTTCTGCCAAATAACAATGTCATTAAGGACGGTGTAACGAAGTGTCTGCGGGGGGGGGAGTGCGAGCCCAGGAACGACACGGTTTAGGGTGGTTACACGCCCATAAAGTTAAATAAAAGTAAGTGAGAATACAACGTAAAACTCAAACGTAAAGACACACTGGCAGCATGGCCGTTGGCAGACCTACAGAACTTAAATAGACTATAATAAATTAACAGTCAATTGCCCAGTTGTAGGAAGGAGGTGGAGAACGTGCGCAAAAACGCGCCCCAGTCGTTACATACAGTAAATGGTGCCGTACAAAGATGTACTCCCAACTGCCATTTTTGAAGTTTCACAGACGCAAGAACATAACTTTGCCTTTGTCGTCATTCTAGAAAAGTCATGTGGAGCGGAAATATTTTCACTTTTTTTTCTTTTTGTTTTGTTGTTGTTGTATTTTTGCTTTGGTGTTACTTCAAATATCCAGTCCTCGCTGTAGTTGCTTTTGAGATGTAATTTCAAATGTCCTTCAGCAACACAATGATAATAATTAGCATTTGCAATTAATGACAATCGTGCTGTCATTATAGGAAAACATATTTTATGCTCAAGGGCGTCTTCGGTTTTGTTGACATAAGCAGAGCTTCAAACAACACAGAAGCAATGTCTAGCCTGTGTTCTCGTTCCACCTTGCCTAAATCCTTGGTCTTCACCTAAATCGCCTGCTTCTAGCAGCTAAATTCAGCGATTGCTCCGTACTATTTGAGAACCACTCCGTACTATTTGAGAACCACTTCCTGTTGTTTTCTGGGAGACGGCTATTATTGGTTGTTTGGTGCTGACCCATGGGGTTGTCTGGCCTCTCATACACTCAGCTCTTAGCCAAAGTGATTTCGACAGGCACATTAAAATGCAAATTCCTGCCTGTGCACTCATTGCCATTTTGTCACTTCCTTTCTCCTTGTGTGGCACGTTGAGGGAAAAGGAATTAGAGAGCTGGCCCCGAGGTTGAATATTCAAATGGCCACCTGATTTCCCAACTGAGCAGTTGCAGCCAAAATAGCATTTACATAGCTCCCTCTCTCCATTTACTGCCCATCACCGCTGACTGTGTGAACTGGTTATCCGGCGGCCCCTGCAAAGAGGAACAACTCTATGTAACACCCATTCGAATATCCACTTCCACTGGACGCATGCACAGGCCTCAATGGATTCAAGATGGGCCCATTATTGCTACAGTATATCTCTATGCGTGATGAGGTCAGTAACGTCACTGTAGCGCTGGAGGGATTGCTGGGTTTGACCCACCCATTAGCCATAATTAGTAGCTCGTATAAAATGCTGAATAAAAGCACAATAATTACCATTATTAATTAAGTCAAACCTCAGTTCAGCAATGTTCTCTTTACTAATTTACCAGAAATAGCTGCTGGTCGCCTCGCGCCCCTTCCCCCGTTCCGCCGGAGCCAGGAGCATCTGTTTTCAACTGCAGGGAAGGCGGCTATCGTAATCACACCTGCGTAGTGATCACGATATAGGCCGCATACGCAGCGCTGCTCTTGACAGCCCCTGTCCCTGGACAAGCTCCTCCGGCGCACCCAGAGAGGGCAGGAGGGAGGAGGGGGTGTTCTTACTCCTGCCCTATAAGGAAACTTTAGCCTATCACCCTCTGCGGTGGCCAGGGTATTAATGCCTCATCCATAAACAATGACGCGGCCATAAACAATTTCCAACTTGCAGAACAACCAGAGGTTGTGCAATATTAAACCCTTTAAGGTTGGATTACAGTGTGCTACAACTGCTCTATGAAGTAAGGGCCTCAAGGGTGTTCTCCATCCCTCGCTCTCTCTCTATGGCAAGTTGGGGTTAGTAGCTGGGTCTAGTAGCTATGAATTCCGCCAGCCAGTTAGCTGGTGAAGTCGTGGCTCAAATAATTGCATCTTATACTGCTCTTCTCTTTTCACCAGCTCTCCTCGTTCTCAATATCACTGCGGGAGTATTGAACTAACCATTTCTTTGTGTAATCTTTGTGTAATCCCAATCTTCACATGTAGCCCCGCTCTACTGTGACTGTGTAAATATTTAGTGTTAAAGTGTTAAAGGCCCCGTATCTTTTCAATTTCAATGTCATTTTGGGTAGACTTTTTCTCCCTTCGAGCTGAACAGTCAGTTTCAATTGGTGTTGCACTTTTTTGTACATATGCCCTATAAACTGATTGAGTATTGAAGGAATTAGAATTTAAGATATTATGAGTAAAATAGTAAGACAAAGGCAGAAGCTCACAGCTAAAAGACAATAGCCAGGAAAGTATGTGCTTTTGCATAAC
>JAOEHI010000011.1:2269344-2317556 GCA_025447815.1 Percopsis transmontana
GGTCACGAAGTAGCTGGGGGTCTTCTCCATGGTGATCTGGCCCTCCAGGGTCTTGGGCATGAGCTCCCTGGGAAGAACAGAGAAGAAGGTCAGTATGACGATAACGTGGAGTGCTGTGTTTTGGAATCAGTGACTGACTTAGGCTGTTTGGCCTTATTACAGGGCTCAAAAAACTATTAGTGCAGGCAGGTCTCCAACACCAACACACTGCTAAGATATACACTCCGGGGCAAAAGGCACTCCTCTTTTGCCTACACATGGATATTTTCATTTTACACTGGATAGTCTAACAGCAAAACATCTACAGGGATTTCTAAACATAATGTACAATAAATGTAACCATATTAGGGATAAACTCTTGAGTTTCTCCACATTGCTCTGGGCTAAACTTCTCCGCGGTGTCCTCCAGTTAACTTTGGTTTTCATTTCTTTCTCAGCGCTGATAGTATTCGCAAATTCACAATTATCGAAATGAATGAGCTCGGAAGTCACGGCTTAATTGATAATGCATTTAAATTAGATCTGCAATGGACCAGTTTAATAAATAAAGTTGATGACGTCTGTAAATTCCATTATTCAATATTCCCTGTTCCATTCCTCCAAGCCTCCCTTTTACCATACCTTTCTGTCGGCTCTAATGGTCCACAGGGGCCAGCCATAATCTACTGTAAATCCACCCTCCCTCCTTGATACCATTAACCACTTAGGAGCCAAGCGCAAGAGCAAAGTACGTTCTGATTTGCCTTTCACTGACTCAGCTACAGGCCAAAGTGGAGTGCCTCAAAAACAAGTGCTGGGTATCTGAAATACGATGAGATCTTGTTTTTGACAGGAGTAGGTGGGGGATGGGATACGTTACATGCAGACATGTAATCAGAAGTCATTTGAGAGAAACAGATTTTGAAGGAAAATTGAAGCGTTTCACGTTTCTGAAATAGTGGCCAACCACCGAGAGTGGATTATGGTGGTGGTGATAAGAGGGGTTTGACACTGACACGGGGCCATGGTACTCTTTTCAGCCACTTATGTGTAAGCGGGATCAAATGTGTTTCTGGTGTTGGCTGTTGAACTGGAGACTACAGGCACTACTAGCACTGCTAGCACCCAAACAAGAATGTACACTCCGGTAAACGTTTACACAGTGCTCATACACAGCGGACAGCGATCGCAAAAGGCAGTGTGGCACTGTATCAGGGAGAACACACACTCACAGATAAGGCTCCTGTTAGCCCATTGTCCCGTGAGTGTCTCCTCTGTTGTTCAGGCCAATAAGACAACAGTACCAGCACTATTGTGTAGACAGTACCATTGTGGCGAGCTCCATCCCAGCACTAATCCTACGGAGAGTATTTTCACATTGAGAACAGTGAAACATTGAGACATTTTCTTTACGGACAACAAACTATAGTTTGCTCTCTGCTCTGCTTGGATGGCGCAGCTATTCCTGAGAAATTCACTCTAAAAGCTGGAATCTAGTTCAGGTCCATCTAGCTCATGGCTAATTCATGTACCGTTCGTTGCCTTGCCATCTATGTACAACTACATTGTATTGAGAGAGAGAGAGAGTGGTGGGGAGGGGGCGGTGACTCTAGATAACTAATGAAACGTTTTATGGAAATGTTGTTGGCAGATTTGTGTAGTCCTAATGTAGTGCCAGTGATCTAATTATGATATATCTTCTTGATTGCTGACACATCAGACGATTCAATGGAGTATTTGGGGGGGTGGGGGGGTGAAGCAATGCTTTTTGCCAAAGCTCATTAACAGCCTATTGAAATCAAAACAGATAAGGTATGCAGTTATATGCAAGAGCATGGCAGACCTTTCCCCAAGCAACACCATTTCTGCAGATAGAAAGCCCACTAGCAACGTTCAGCTGTTTCTACAGCGCTCTTGAGCATCTTCAAGAAATATAAACCAAACAAATCAGTGCTAGAATACACGCTATTACTCATTCTTTTTAAATGGCGATAGTGCCTGCGAGCATGTTTTCATTCCTCGTGCTAACATACAAAGGAGAGTCCAGAGCCAAGCCAGAAGAGGCAAATAGCTTTCCATCTAATACGATTTCAGCATTACAATGCGACGCTGTGGCAGCGAGGAGGCTCGAGTTACAATGTGCATAGTGATAGATTATGCTGATCCTAGCTCAGGGAACCCGTTTTATAAATCAAGTGGTGGTGGGGGGTTGGACGAGTGTAAAACAAGGGGGTCGTCAGAGACAGAGAAAGGGAAGTAGGGCCCTGAGAGAAAAAAAAGCACCAAATCCTGAAGAGCTAGCCACAACATAAAACCCTCAATCTCTGACTCTGCCCGCTCTCCCGGTGAAGAGTGGTCGCAGTCATAAAGGGAGGAAGAGTGTCAAAAGAGAAGCGAGGGGGACTTTAGTGGAGACAAGGGGCTCTTAGGGGAACAATGCCTATTATGCTCTTTTTTGATTTATGAGGTGCTGCTTTTAACGATTCCGTCGGCAAACAGGCAATTCTGTCACACCCGGCTCTCCTTTTCCCCCTGCTTTCCTTTGAAAGCAAGCCATTGTCCCTTTAGAGAAGGGGTGAGCGGGGCAGTGGTCAGGGCGTGGGGGCGGGGAAGAGGGCAGGGTGAAGGGACAGAGGTTCCGGGGGGGGGGGGGGCGTATTGGTATCTGAGTGGAACACGTCTCCCGGCCTCGCAGCCTCGCGTGAGGGAAGGCTTTTTGGGGAGGGATGAAGTGGAACGTGTGCCAAGAGTGGCCCGCAGACTGCTGCCCTCTCCCCTGGAGATGCCAGCATGCCAGAGGGGCTTCCAGTGGGGAGATATATCCACTCGGGAGATATGTGCAACCGTTGTCACACAGTAAATAGGTTTCCCACTCTAGAGATTTATCTGATGATTAGGGTGATATTTCTAAAATATGATGTAAGATTACAGGCTTGTTTGGTTTAAGTTTGCAATATATATATATATATATGTCCTTGTCTTGTTTTTGTTATTTTCCATTCTCCCCTCCTCCCTCTGTCCATTGAGAATATTTAGTTAAAAGGCGACCGATAAGACACAAAGCAGAAAGCCAGCATCAAACACGCCCGGCCGAGTGGCCCTTTGGCCTCCGTTTCAAAGGGCCCTCATCCTATTGGAGATAAAGGCAGGCAGGGAAAAGGGTTATTTCTGTCAACTGCTCCTGCCTCCCTCTTGTCACGTTTGATCTGATGATAGCAGGCTGCCATGGCGTTTTCTGTGCGAGAGCATCTCTAAAAAAATGACTGGTTTGTCCAAAGACAAAAGAGAAAAACCATTTGGTGTGTGCCTTTCTCTGTTGGAGGCAACACAAAAAGCTTTCAATTGTCTCATCTGTCTTGGTCTGAAGCATTTGAATCTCAAATTGTTTTGTCCCAAGTTAATTCATTTAAATAAAGGCAAATGAAGAGGATGTTGTGTATCCACTGAAGAAAGGGCATGGCATTAGCTTTAGCAACATGTACTGTTTAGTTTCCATCCTCTCGAACACCCTGAAGTAGGTTCCCAGTGGGAGATAACACCGCTCCACATAAACAACTGAGACTGAACAGGCTCCAGTTAGCAGCGACGGTGTCTGAATAAAACCAAAGGTGTGAATCAAAACAAACGGAGCACTCCCAAGCTAGCGCTCTGAAACCTCAAAGTCTACAGGCGGGAGCAGAAGGCTAACACACTTCTTTGAAAGCATGAAGCAGCCAGTGTATTGTGGCAACTTTTGAAGTGAAAAATGTACACTCCTCCCAACTCTTTACTCTTAACCATCCTTCCCCTTTGTCAGCTATTGATCCTAGAGAGTCCGTCATCCCCAAGCCATCAGAGGCCTTGAGGTCCGACTGTTAAATGACACTTCACAAGTGTTATGAAGGCGCTAGTATTGAAAGGTTTCCTTTCTTTTCTAAATGCCTCTTAACCGAGCACTTCACGTGAACCCAAGTGGTGGATGTTAAAGCGTCATCGGCACAAGATAACATTTTCATTCTTGGATTGGTTGATAAGGATCTTGAACACCGCTGTGGCTTGTTGTAAAATTGATCTATTTGACCCACTGGACAATGAGCAGCTACGGTGCGAAGTGGGTTGAAGTGGTGTTACATTACAACATCACAAACGATTATAGATAGTGTAATAATAGAGGCCATGTTTAAAAATATTCATATAAATATATTCAATTTCAAAACATTAATGATGAACAATAGTCTTTATAAACAGGGCTCCATCGCAGCACTGAAAGCTCTGCGCTTAAAACAGAATTCAAATTACGAGGATGTGTACATGCCACACATATCAACAGACACGCATGCCTGCTGTGTGTGTGTGTGTGTGTGTGTGTGTGTGTGTGTGTGTGTGTGTGACCACTAACAAAGGCAGGCATGCACGCCTGTCCTGACTCACTGCATATTTTCAAAGTAGCGCTGAGACGCACAGAGAACCCAGACATTTTGAAATATGCCCCACTGCGCCTGGAGTCTGACATTATATTTAACCACAGAGCAAGGTTTGGTTGTAAATTAAAGGATAAAAGGAGCGGTTTATGGCACAAGTCACTCGAGCCAATCCAACACGGAGAAAGAGGAGAGCGCTCTGCAGTCATTCAGTTACAGTTGCCTATTCTAGTCTCCGCTTCTGCTAACGCTCGGAGGGGAAGGAGTGTAATGTAGGTGTCTGTATCCGGCCACTTATACCCTCCTGACAGTTTGTTTCCTCTTGAGAATATACAGGGATCTCTGCTCCAAACAGGCTTGCATGATGAAGGTGGTCTGTGACTTGTGTGTATGTTTGTGTATGCCTCTTTCCTTCTGTGTTTGTGTGTGTGTGTGAGAGAGAGAGAGAGAGAGGCACAGGCAGACACAGATACAATTGCCCCTGCATAAGTGCAATATCTATCCACCCCATACCTACTGTATATCTGCGTGAGAATCCACATCGTGTATATACTGTCTAGTGGGTCTCCTCTCACCTGCTTGTCAGTAAATGACCAATGTCGTCTGTGACGAACTTTAAGCCATACTAAACTCCATTAACCCAGTCAGTCAACTGCCAGAGTTTTCCCCCAGGTCTGAGGTTTCACATTAACAGCCCTCGCTGAATAATGGTGTCAGTGGAAACTCTCTATGGTGGAGGTCCTTGGAAGCACTTGCTGGTAGGAAGGGGGGGATTAATAATGTAGAGTGCCATAGTATCACAGGAGTCTGACCTGGATGGTGCGGTCTAAGTGCTGGAAAAAACATACTGAATGGAGTACTGAGCCCACCTAGAAACTCATTTCTCACCTGCTAGGTGAATATCAAAATCAAAATGGTCAGTAAAGCTAAAAACTTGTTTACAATGCTCCTGCAACAATTACTTTGCCAGTGACATGAACTATTTGCAGCACTGTAGCACACATTAAAAACATGTCTATAAACTTAAATTCAGTCCTTCAACCAACAAGATCTTTAGGTAATCAGTAACGGAAAGGAAGCAGCGGTTTGTGAGGGTCTGGAATTCAACACAAGGAAGTGGCTTCAAGTCTTGTGTCTTGCTCAAAGACAGACAGCCTGTGATGGACACATTAGCGGCTGCAGTAATCCACTCTTAGCGGGAGTGCTGTTTGATAAATGCAGGCCGCTGAACCCCGGACTCCATCAAAAAGCTAACAGGATGTCAGAAAAGCATGGGAAACTGCTGAACCTCTACGTAAACAAAATGGTCAACCCTCCAACTGGACCCGTTGATCCATTATGTCCACGGGAAGGGTCGCAAGAGTCGTGCATTTTTATCCTAATATCTTAGAGAGACAGACAGAAAAAGAGGCAGAGGATCGGGGGAAAGAATGGGATCCCAGGTATTGCGGTCCAAGACCCCTCCATGGTGGTTTCAGGCTCGGACCCAGCCTGGTTTGGGAGGGCGAATCAGACGCTGGTTAAGTGGGGTAAATAAACAGCAAACCAACCACTGCAGACAATGTCATTGACTGGATTTCAGGCCGAGCGTCAAAGAAACACTAACAGCATATAAGACCTGGCCGCAGCTTCAGATACCCCCCTCTGTTACGCCCTGAGAATACTTTAGTGAGGTTGGGGCACCAGAGAAACATTCTCCCTTCAAACAACGGTGGTTGCATTTTGACACGCACAAATCATGCAATCCAAGAAGTAGCAGGAGGTATTTCGCCCATAAGAGTCTGTTTTAAGTGTATTTGTTGCTATTTGGCAGTGCGGAAAAATGACACAGGAATGCACGCTGGCGATGGGGTTTCTGCTTCTGGGCACCACATCAGGTTACAGGGCCATGGCCACGGGCGGCTGAGTAGAATTACGGCCCGTTAATAAGCCACCACCGATGCAAGGGAGCCCACCATGTGGTATCAATAAAACATTGGAGCTGGTGAAAGGGAGGCGGAGCGTAGAAAATAGAGATGCACCCTCCCTTTTCTGTCAAGAAAGTGCTATTTTCCGGGCTTCTCTGCATCAGATGTGAAGTGAAGAGCAACAACAACAGCAAGAAAGATTCACAAACATAAATTAATCTCGTCTTTAGCGAAACTTCACGTCTTACCAGTTTGCTCGACACATGATACAAAGCCACCTGATACCGCAACGGTGATCTGGACGCTTAGTGTGTTTTTGCAAGCATCCTTAATTTACCCCCCCCACACACACACACACACACACACACACACGCTGAGCACTGTGAAATCAGCCACTTATCAAGCGGTGTTTGCTTAGTGCTAGTAATTCCCCACTAATTTGTGTTTGCCCTGGGTGTTTGCTGAAGGCGTTAAGCGAGACCTGGTGACCCCGGAGCCACACATTCCAGTACGCATCGGTATCACGCCGCGATGTTCTGACAGCCCCGGGCCTAAAGACTGACAGCTGGGATGCAATAAAGCAATGAAGCGTAACGAGATAAATAAATTTAAAAAAATAAAAGATAAACAATCCCAGGCTTCAGATGAAGGTCTTGTGTGTGTGTGTGTGTGTGTGTGTGTGTGTGTGTGTGTGTGTGTGTGTGTGTGTGTGTGTGTGTGTGTGTGTGTGTGGGTGTGCATGCGCAGCTGACAATATCAGCCATTCCGACTGATTTACTGACACTTGACATGCACCGAGAGGCACGGGACTCCTTGATCTTGCTACAGCGAAGATGAATAAAAGATGAAACAGAATAGAAGGAACATACATGTCACCACCCCCACTCCTTAGACGTAGACACAGGAAGCGTGCGCTCACACACACACACACACAGAAGAGTTATAGCGAGAAAGCTGCTTTGCATCCTGTTTGAATTGGCTGTCATCCGTAACTGCCTGCACACCTTTTTGAAGGCAGGTGCACCACAACATCTATGTGTGTGTGTGTGTGTGTGTATGTGTGTGTTTGAGAGAGAGGGGATTTCCTATTCATGTCAAGGGAGCATCAGACATCCGTCTTACTGTATGTGTTGGTCGGGGTTAATGGTTTACACATTCCTAAAGACAGCCTGCTTCCTTGGCTATCATTTGTTAATTAGCAATAGCACCCATAGTGACAATAAAGAACTGATTTCGGCATTGGTGGAAATTATAATCCCAATGCAATTTGGCAAGTTTTCCTTGGATACGAGCCTAGATATAGCCTCCTATGCTATCTCCGTGCATCTTGAAGACAGGATAATTGCCTTTAAAAAAAAAAATGAAAAAAAAGAAAAAGTAGATGTTAGCAATGGGAGCTACGTTTCAGGGTTTCATTACTCCATTTGTGGGATGTTGAGCGGTCATGAAGTGTGATGACAAATGTTTTCTCTATTCGCCCCCCCCCTCCGTATCAGTGGGCCTCGCGGTGAAACAGGTTTCAGAATGAAACAGGACCCCGTCCAACTCCAGCCAGACAAGCTATGGAGGAGGAAACAAAAGTAAACAGAGCTCAGAAAATAGAGATATCTGAGAAATGCGCCCTGCCAGCTAAATATGTCAACACTCCAGGGTTTGTTTGTTTTGATATGATTTTTCAACTACATAAAAGTCAGCCTTCATTGGATTTCCATCCAGAAACTGGATTTCCCCCCACTCACTGTAAATCTAAGACAACTGTAAAACAATAATTTTAACAAATGCTCTTTATAAAATAGGGGGGACGTTTGCCAAACGTACTGTAGCTTGTGTGTTTACATAATAACCCAGCATTCGGTGTGCTTAAGGTGCATGCAGTACTTCTCTGCATTCAGCCAACTCATCTCTCTTTCTCACTGTAGCCTACACACTTTAGTTTTTTTGTGACTTCAAAGGCTGCATATAAACTCACTTCAATAAGTTAAAGAGGATAGGCCTTGGTTACCAATACTTCACAGATGTATTCTTTTTTTCTGTAGATGAAAGGTTGAGACAAACTACGTTGTTGTAGTCTGGTAGATAAACTTTCCAAACCCCGCCTGGTCCCCCCTGATCAGAAAGCAACTGAGAGGGGGGAAATACAAATTGCTGTTGGGAAATAATTGGACTTCTTGAACTGAGTTGGGCTGTACTCTGCGGTCTTGCCAAGCCAAGCAGCCCTGGGAGTGAATTTGAGAGAGCGACTGGTGCCATGTGCCGTGGCGTGGAGAGACAACTCAAGGCTTCTAATGAGCTGCTCTTTTACCGCCAGAGCTAATGGGAACCTCGGGAGGCCTCCCCCTCTCTATCCCTCTCTCTCTCCCTCTCTCTCTCTGCCTTGTGACTCTGCCCTTCTACTCTCCCGGAGGCAAGCACGCTCCCCAGCAGTCTAATGGCCACCTCTGGGAGTTAATACCTAGGACAAGTGGAGCTTTACAGGTTTACTGTCATCACTTTTTCTGCCTCCTCCACCGTCTTCAACACACCCACAAAACTGCACTATTAGTCAACCTTCCCCCTATCTATAAAGGAAATGAAGAAAAACCTTAGCTGACCAGGCTAGCGAGAGAAATGGCCGACGATTTACAAAACCATAGAGCCATTTGTTTCGCTCGTCGGCGTAGCCTCTGGGGTGCGTTTTAGTGTTTATGAGTGTTTATTTAGCAGCAATGAATGACCATTAACTGGAAGGAGGGTTCTGGTTCTCCTCTGACACGTGTTCCAACATCCGAATTATCACCTTATTAAAAAAGCCCTAATTCACAAGAAGCACAGTGGGAGAGTCTGTACACAGAGAGGCCTGTAGAGGAAGAGCAGCCCCACTATCTCAGCATTTTCTCACTCCAAAACTTCCACAAAGTCCTTCTTTTGTAGTCCATCTTGTATCATCTTGACTTTCTTTCTTGGGGGCAAAACATGAATGGAAGAGGAGGGTAGAAGCACTGTAGCAGTCACAAGTGTGTGTGTGTGTCTCTGCATGTGTATTCCTGCTCCCCTGTCTGCCTGCCTGCACCCAAGGAAAATCCCTTTTCAGGAGTGTGATTGTTTGACAGCGACTTCCTGTTGGGCTCGGTGGCCTTTCTCCCCAAATCCAGCAGGAGGTTCCTGCCGGTGGCAGCCATTTTCTCCTCACTGATGTGGGCAGTGTTCTTTGGACACTAGTGGGGTGGGGGGGGGGGCACGGCTGCTCCCTTCTCCCCAGGTCACCCCTTTAACAATTAGCCAACGGTAATTTGGGGATGAAAGCTGTCTTTCTCCTTCTCTCCACCCCCAGCCTCGCTCTATTCTTGGTGCTGCTATGCTGGCTTAGGCAGAGTGCAGAGAGGGCCCCTCTCCTTCCGCGCTGACCAAAGGCGCCTCTGGGAGAGGGCCACTCGTGGTCACTGAGGCCTGCAGCAAGCCCCGCCCAGCCCCCGACTGGGCCTGAGCACGACATGTGACACTATTCTTACACACCAGCACACCGAACAGCACAGCTGGAGAGTGAAGAAAGAAGGTTTATCTGGGGGATGTTGTCTTGGGGGTGGATTCAGGTAGGGGGTAGGCAGGGGCGAGTTGCCGTGGCCACAGCGGCTGCAGCTCCGAGGAGAGGACGTCAACCTGCTGTCAGCTGTACGCTTGGCTGGCCAGACACACTGTCCCCCGAAGAGCAGAGGTGTTCCAGGGTTCAGGAAACCCAACTGCTCTTTTTTCTCTGTCTGACTATTTCTATTAATGTTTTGTTATTTTAACAACAGTAATACAACACTAAACATTTTATCATTACAGTCAATGGCTCCTTCTTAAAACTAACCATTACATTACAACAATTGAGGGGCTTGTGTGAGAGGCTTTCCCTGCTCTGCAGATGGTCAGCACACAGCCCCTGTCAGCTAGCAGACGTCGGCCTGACCCTCGTCAAAGGCCCTTAACCCATCTCAACACATAACCTCCAATCAGGCCTGTCCAATCAATACTGGGGCTATCCCAGAGGAGCCGGCGACATCTGTGTCTGATGTCTGTGTGCTCCATCTTGTCCTCGTATGATCGTCGATACAAAATGATTTGTGTCTTCACAGCTGAGCCTGCGACTATACATTACAGCTCCTTACACAGTACGCAGTGTAGGTTCCCCATACACGTTGTGGCTTTAGATACGTGTGGGCAAACATTAGCCTACCACTGGATGCTTTGAGGACAATGCCAGTGTGTTCCTTTTCATGGGCGCTCTATAGAGCCAGGTGGCCTTATTGGGCCACTGACAGGAAGGAAGCAGGGCGAGGTCAGTGGCAACAGAGAGTGAATGGGTCACCTATACGGGGAAACAGGAGCACTCCTGTGGCGAGCAGATAAAAGAACGAGCACTCATCCAGAACTGTCCCCGCCACGGACGACGGCACCAGACGGACTCCATGGCTGCAGTTCTAACAATAGGACAGACCCGCTAATAGGTTACCACCTCCGACTTCCACAACCGTCTCAACGCCATTAGCGGAACTGGTCTTTTTTCTCTCTCTCAGTTGCGCCCTTTCTCGACAATGCCTTTCTTGTCACTTTGTTGTAGGGTGCTATAAGAAGTCCTTACTGACGCTTTTTCTAAGTATGTTTACCTCCACAGCACTTTATCACAACGGTTGTCCGCAGAGACACCCCCCACTCAGGGATGGCGCCATTTCAATCCCTCTAGTCCCACGACAAGTCTGACTGAACCATGACCTTTGATCATAAACCACACACAAAAGGGACTGCCACTAGCTCAGAGGACTGTTTACCCAGAGCGAACACGTCCCAGATTACATCATTTTTACATACTAGTTAACTAAATTCACAATGACACACACATAGTGCCAATATTGTATGTGGACACATACAATTAATCATAAGACTAACAAAGGCTGTTGCTGATGGAACAGTTGAAATAATCTTTACAAAACATATGATCGCAGATAAGCAGGCTGAGAGATAAACATACATCCGAGGCCATAAGCTCTACAACTGGGGTCTCCTCCATGTTTTTCATGTCCTAAAGCCACTGTTAGGGAGGGAGTCCAGAAGGACTCCACACTGCCAGGCTTAACAGCGAGCTGCGACCAGAGCTCGCAACACGACAGCTAAACCACAGCACAGTAATTATATATCAAAGACCCTTCATGGCCAATAGGGTAATATAGAATATGAATAGAGAGGGACATGTACCGCAAACTGACAGCACGAGTGTAAATGAGAAGGAACATGCGGGCCAGATGCATTATGGGAGTTTAAATGAGAACATTTTGTGTTTAAAAGCATAAAATAATAATAGGCACTAACTCAAGCTAAAGTGAAAACCCTTTGATAGAATGGGACTTTACAATGGGATGCAGAACGAAGGCAATTAATAAATGTTTTTTTTTTTTAATAATGGAAAAAATGTATAAATGTGCATTTTGGAAACAAATATGATATAAGTGTGTGGACATATAAAACCATTTGCCTGATGCAAGCAGACACTATAGCTGTGTTCCTACATAACACGGCAATCAACAGGTGCTGTTAAACACACCAACTGACAAACGCAGCTCATACAGTCTTACTGGTGACCAGCCAAGGCTCCTGTGTTGAGACAGTTAACTCTGGCTGTCTCTTTCTCTCTCTCTTTCTCTCTCTCTCTCTTTTTTTCTCTCTCTCTCTCTCTCTCTCTGTCTTGCTTATTGGGTCCGGTTCATGCATGACCTCACTATTGAAATGTGTACCTCCTAATACAAGGACCCCTCGGTCATAAGAATGAATCATGTGTTTGTCTTTCGCACAAATAAAAACTGTCAAAATACATCAGAGACTGACAATGGGACTGGTTATCGCTGCCTCTATTCATTCTGCACTTTATTTCCATGCTCCCCCCAACTCTTTCATTTCCCTACACGGTAGTGTTTGGTTGGTTGAATTCCAAGTCTAAAAGCGTGTGTCTGTCTGGCGAGGGGAAAAGAGAACTAAAGGAGGGGATGGCAGAGGGATTGTGAAAATTAAAGAACAAACAGGGAGAGGTGAATTGCACAACCCCTGACATGAACTCGCGCAAATCCGAAAATATACTTCAGCACGTTCCCCTCTGCAAGCGGGGACTGTCCTGTTGTTACAATGCATTATAGCCTTGGTCTGGAATGGTGCATTCCAGTCTAGTCTCTCTAGTCGTCTTCACGTCCTAATGGGAATGTAAGGAATAACAGCAATGAATGAAATATGATTTCCTATGCTGATCCTCACTCAAGAAAAATGAGCACCTACAAAACTTTTTTCACTACTGGGAGTGCTTACACCAGAGAAACATGCCTTCCTCTCAGCTCTACAAGGGAATATATATCCAACTAGAATTTGAACTATTCCAAAACCCAATCTGAGAAATATAGATCGTTTTTTTCAATATAAATAATAAAGTATTACATTTTAACTGCAGCAGAAAGCCCATTACATGCATCTGACAAAAAATGGCTACTCTGCAGTGTGTGAATGTGTGTGTGTGTGTGTGTGTGTGTGTGCGTGTGTGTGTGCGTGCATGTGTGTGTGTGCGTGCGTGCGTGTGTGTTTTCTAACTTGTTTTTGAGTAAAATATAGAAATAACTCTATTTCTAAAATATTTAGAACTGATTTGTTATGATTTCTCTCTAAGGCTTAAACAACAAATTATAAGGCCAAGTCATCAGAGCTTTTCCCATTTCCCCCGCTAAGAACTGTTACAAATAGACACTATTCCTTGAAACTCCAACCAAAAGACCTCAAGTAAATCTGCACTATTATCAAAGAACTTAAATCAATGAATAAATCGAGGGCCAGCTAGCGTCTTTATTTTGAATTCTGCCAACACCCGGGGTTTCCATTCGTCTTTTCTTTCATTTTGCTCTACTTTTTAGGGGGCCCCTTCAGGACTTGAATATTTAACGGGCAACTTCACAGGCAGTGGAGCCAATCCGTTCAGACGACCATGCAGTTCACAAGCTCGGCTATTTGTCAGATGAGCTTTTCCTTACCCAATATCAGCACTTTATGATATAAAGCAGAAGCAACATGAATATACGAAAAATAATGAAGGCCTGAAAATAAAATGTTCACTCTTTCATTTCGTTGACCTATGGTAAATTGCACGTAGAATTTAAGAAATACGTTAATCTGTCCAATGGCAAATATATGTATCTCTCCAGTGGCCTTTAAGCGTAATTTGCGCCTGGTTTGTAAAAAATCACAATGAGCACGATAGCCTTGACAATTGCATTAATGCAAATTAATACAATTGCAATAAATGTTATAAATGTTCTCCAACCATCGAAAGACAACCCCTCTATGGGTAGCTGCCGTTGCATATTTTGTGACTTTCTCTAACAGCCAAATAGCCTACAGTAATGAATTCTGAGCTATTAGACTTCTGGTAATGATTTTGGTTGAAGTGCTTCCACTCATAACGTTAGCATATTCTTAGTATTGCAAATGAGACGGTTAATCGTGCTTAGTCACCCTCTGAAGACGTTAAATGGTTTTGCTAAGAGTTTTGTTCTCAGAAAAGCCACACTTTTGTCTTGCAGATCGACGTTTGTTCAAAAACAATGCCCCGTGTCTCACTGGCAAGAGAAAAGAACCCACAGCTTTTTTTTTACTACTAGGAAATTAAAGGCACTATAGAATTCACTATTCTTTGAAAGAATACAGTTTACAACTGATAAATGTTTGATATTTCTTTGATGTGGTTCATTCGTTGGATGTCAAATAGGCTGTGGCGCGCATTTGTGAATTTTGCTTTCAGTAAATAATTCTCACACTACCATATCTACCATATCAAAACCATGTTTTTGCATTTTAATGACACTATTTCCTATACGTAATTTAATTCATTATCTATTTTTCATTATCTATAAAATATTAATATTTCTATATAAATAAAGAATATAATAGCCTACAACGCACAAAAATGTAGCAAGTCGTTAATATTGCAAAACAAATGAAGCTGCAGTGTTGCACTGTGTCCAATAGAGATCACTGCGCATCGCATAAAGAGGGCAACTAGCCCTCTGCAGCAAGCAAGCTGGTGTATATGGGCACAAAAAAAACACAGCCGCGTGGATCAGCCGATAAATAACTAGTTCTTATCTACTGCAAACAGCTTAGCTATAACCATAATGCATTTGTTAAATAATAGGTCTATATATTGACTGGGCTAGGTCAACGTGTTCAGCAGAAGCTTTAATTGTCTGAATTAATGCAAACACTTGAGGCCGTCATGCATTAAACTTCTGGGAGTAAAAATCATGCACATGGATATAAAACGCAGTCCATTGAATAAACTATGAGAAAAACAATGTTTTTATTAGCCAATGTGTTTTATATGACTGGTGTTTTAAACTTTGCTTGATAAGTCTATTCTGAGGTTAATTTCTTTAACAAAATAATAGAATAACTCAATGTAAAAATTAGGATAATGTAGCCAAAAGTTTGTAAATTTGTTTGTTCGGCGAAAGTGACTTGGTCGGCTAATAGGCATGCCTATAGCCCAATTCTCCATAGTATATTTGTTTTAAAATGCATTATATTTATATTATATATATCATATTTCACTTATCAATACACGAATAACGTGGTACATCTCAATGTCAAACTGATATATATAAATATTCGAGGCTGAATTTAGACACCCTTGCAATGAAAATGATCTACAGCCGTACACAATTATGGACAGGAAATATACAATTAGGCCTATGGATATAATGAATTGTGTGGGTCATACTCTTTACAAACAAGCATCAGACTGATACAAATAATGAGTTTTACCTGTACCACTCCAGTCCGTTATTATAGTTGCGATCGAAGAAGTGCGGCTCCGCGCCCACGGCTCTGATGTCGGGATGCACGCGGAGAAATTCGAGCAGAGCGCGGGTGCCTCCCTTCTTCACCCCGATGATGATCGCCTGCGGCAGTTTCTTGCTCCCCGAGCCGTTGGAGAAACTTGACATCGCGCTGGGCTCCGGGGGTCTCTGCTGCTCCCAGTCCTCGGCTCGGTCCATGTCCATCTCGTTATTGAGCAAGTCTCTAGAAGCAGCGGTCCTGATGGACGGTTCATCATAATCGGTCTCTAGATCCACCCAGGCCGGCGGTCTGGGCATGAGTCTGGACATCAGGTCCACTCTGCTGTTCTCTGTCCTTTTGCCCAGCACCGATCCGGTCTCCTTGCCCCGGTAACCGTCCACCACCAGGCTTGGCATGGTGGAACAGTAGCCCACGCAGGAGTACAGCATATATACCCAGAGTAAAAACATGATGCCGAGAACTAGGAGTTTTTTCTTCACAGGGCTGGACGAGAACGCATACAGATTGTGACAAACCAGGCTATATTCCATAAACCCTGCGATTGCACACCGTAATCCAGCGACACATATTGCCAAACGCGCACTCACTCCCGGTGGCACCTCGGCAATCCTTGCAATATTACGCACATGTTTGCCTAAAATTCTAATAAACCTCAACAACAAAAACTATTCTACTGTTTGGGGACGATATATCCACGACTAGAAACTCAGTGAACAGACACTGTCAACATAATTGTGAAAGACACATCGAAAGCTGCACGACAGACGCACTATAGCTACTTCAACTCCTTCCTCCGCGCGTTTCTCAGGCTTGTTAAAACTGCCTCGCGAGCGCCAGACCTTATAGAGTGCGAGGGGCGTTCCCAAAAGCTTGACTGATAGAAGCAGCATCCAATTGTGCTGCAGAAGATTTGGACTCAGACGTTTGTTAATAGAAACAGACCAATCAGATGAGTCTGGGTGGTTCCGAGCGTGGGATCCTTGGTGTGGAAAAGCGCTGGCTCATTCGTCTCCTCTGAGATTTCTGAAAGTTTGGAAAAGTTGAGAATAGGAGAATAGGAGTATTAATTATATTATTCACCTTAAGGAATATAACGGTTTTAAAATGTAGTGTGGCTTAAAATGTTCTTTAAAAGATCTTTCTTGTAAGATGTAGTATTTTGTGGACAATGGGTTACACATTTATGTGAGTTGAACACATAGCCTATACTGAAGGGGATAGGCTATTTGTAGTTTTCATTCCACCAATCCTACACAATGCATAATCTTTCTTTCGTCTTTTATAGAAACAAATATAGGCTACTAACGGTGACGTGTGCATAAAATGCAACGTGAAATAATGAAATAATAGACTATGACATATTAGCGCTCACTCAGTAACCTAAACGAGAAAGCACTGGTCACCTTTTCCCAAATCAACTTGTGAAACAAAACAAAAAAACGAACAAAAGAGCGCCATGATACATAAATTATGACTGCTATTACAATAATACATTTAATCATTATTCATTATTTTTAAACTTTCCTATATCCTATAGAAAACAATAACTACACGATGCCGAATTAGAAAAATAGCCTGCTAATAATATGAATATAAATAAAATTAAATCAATAAGCCTAATCGATTAGGCCAATTACTACTATTCAAACATAAATGATGATGATAATAATATTAATAATATGCCTAATAGTAATAAAGGAAATAGGCTAATAATATGCCTATTTGTAATGACAGAGGTAAACGAAAATATCGTTAAGCTACGTCTTGACTATTCTTTAAGATAGTGAAACATTTCTGTGATTTTTAAAGTAGTCCTACGCATTTTCATTATCTATAAATAAAATTTTAGGGCTAGGTTACATCTTCTTTAATTTGTGTTAGGCCTTTAGCACCACGAACAAGCCGCCGCGGATGTAGACACCTTGGCTACATGAGAGAAAAAGGGTGAAAAGCAAAACGAACAAGCGCTAATATGTTGCCTAAAATTTAAACTATAAATTAATTAATTAGGCTACTGAAATAATTATTAGACGACATATAACCTACCCAAAGAAAGTAAAGACATGAGAGAGCTTGAATGAGAATAACTGAACTTGTAATAATAGCCTATAGACTATAGCCTAGGTTACTTAAGATGCAAAAAAAACGACTAAAACTATGATAGGCCTACACTAATTTGTTTTATGTTACAGCGGAATACTCCCCAAAACAGTCGCTTAGTTTATTGCCTGCAGACTATTTGAAACTAGCCGTATGAACATCAATAACCCAACCCAGTATAAAGCAAACAGGCCTACATTTAAATCTGTAACCAATATTTTAGTTTATCTTCTGAAGGAATGTTGACGTGTTATCATATAAGTAGGCTACTGACCAGTAGGCCATGGATATGTCGAAATCGATTAACAAATTCGTTCGTGTAGTATAATTCGTAGTTCTACGTAAATATGAAAACCCATTAGGCCTATCGCGTTGCAACCGAATATTGAAATTATATTAGCTTCTTGCTAAAAGTGCAATTGAAACTGAATATCTACAGTTTCAACTATCGTTAAATTAGGCTATGGATAAAAGTTCAATAGGCTATGTGTAGCCTAAGTTTTACACTCAAACTTAGGCTATATAAGAGGCCAAAGGTCATAGATTTTAAAGGTCTTTAAATTTCACTGTACTTTATCCTGCTCGGTTGTAATGGAATTTGAGCTTTTTACCCTGTCTACTAATGTCCGCTGTGAAACCCCAGATGTCTGGTCGCAGTGGACACCCAGGCCAGCATGGGACCGAGAATGAACTTTTGTTTGAGGACTCTTGTGTTTACCGATACATATTTCGCCCTTGACATGTTGACTCTGGCAAGAGTCAGGTCTCCGTCGCATATTAGAAAAGGCGAATAAAAATAAATGATTTAAAGACCTACAGTAGGCCTATGTCACTGTGTATAGTGGAAAACAGAATAACCACTCATAAATTATGCATGCAAACGAAGAGATCAGGGAATACAAAGTCATGAAATATTGTTAGCTCATTAAACGGACTGTTTCAAGTGTTACCTTTGTATAAGTGATGATAAATATCACATTCATAAATCTAATGATTTAATTTTCCTCATTAGCTGTGAGAGAAACTGCATATGTAAATCAAGTCAGTAGTACTTGTACGTAAGCCTACAAGATACACATTCATTAAAAACCTGTAGTCTGTTGCGTTATATCTTTATTCATATATTAAATACTAAACTTAAATTCCTATACTTTGACCAACAATTCATGCTTAATCTTTGCTACGAAACCGTTCTATATGCCAAGTATGGAATGTACCTTTGTTTTTTAAGGTGCTGAGGATGAAAAGAAGTTTGTGCATGAATCCACCTTCAGAGGAAGACCACCTTTAAAAAGTCTCTTTAAAAAGTGTAATGAAGCACAGATGTGCACTTGCCTCAAAAGCAACAGGTGACAGCTGACGTTCAGAACAATCAAAAACTATAGTTTCAACTGCGTGTTCAAACCTCTGCATCTGAACTTGACAGTGGAAATAACATCTTCACCAACCTCAGTGAAGGGAAGAAGACGGCCATTTCTGTAGCTGACGGATGACGAAGACAGCAGCTCCACCACTGTGCCTCTATCAGATGTCTAGGGACAGGCTCTCTCCCAGAGCTTGGCTCTGACATTCAATCTCCTCATAGGTTGACTTTCCGTTTCCCCTTTCTTCCTCCAAACTGGAACAGCTGTCTCAATCCCGCCCCTTTTGCCCTCCGATATAAAACATGGCATCCGGTCAGGCGCTTTACGAGGATATTAGCCATTTCAGGACCCCCCCCCACCACTCCCCTAGCCATGGCTAAATCCCACAGTGCCTCATTTATGGACAGAGGGTGGTGTGGTAAAAGGGGCTTGTTTCTACGACTGTGGCAATGGAAAAGCAACCAAATATCAAAATTAGGGCCAATGAGCGGAAGGGAGGCATGTGTTGAGTGACAGGTGCAGAGGTGGTCTGCTCAATAGAACCCACTAGGTGTATGGTCAGCTGTGCTCAAGGCGAGCGCGTACACAAACACTGAGTGTGCAACTTAAATCCACAGGCTGAACAAGCCTTTGCAGTCTCTGCAGAGACACATAATGGGGCATGATATGTAGGTAATAGAGATTCGTCTGAGATAGCCCTCCATGCCAAACTCAATGTAGTTATCGGTGAATCATTTTTTAACCTTGATAATCAAGTCTTTATGGAAAGGGGAAACAGGAGCATTCAATGGAAAGAAACTGACATTCAAGCAAATTAGTACAATGATGACAACTGTAATCATATGACATTTATTGCAAGAGAATGTTCATCACGGTTTGGTTTTTACATTGGTTAACCATTCTCTTTTTTCTACAGGTGAACCGCCATCATTGAATTTGCAAAGTGACATAAGGCTTACAGTCAGGTAACATTGCTTACATTAAAATTAATTATTATATATATATATATATATATATATAGATAGATAGATAGATAGATAGTATGGTTACAGTCAAGGGTATTCAGTGTGGCTGAGCTGCTTTGCATTTAATAGTTTCAAAGACAAATGGAACCAGCACACTGTCTCCATTACAAGACACACCCAACACATTCTTTATCTGGTTCTTTGTGTCTGCATTGATATAATGCAGTGGTGGCTTACGGATTGTGGCCCCAGTGAGAATCCATTGGAGCCATTTACACTGTACAACATGGGAGTGGGGGGCCTATTTAAATAAATACAGAATATATACACACGCGCACACACATAAAATGAAATGATCACAGCCTGATGTAACTCAGGCATTTAACTAATTGGTTTCTTTCCTGTCAATCAACTGATTTCACCATGTAGTTTTCAACCCATTCCCTGATCTGCAATGAGCACCACAGGTTAAACACCACAGAGACAGGGCGTGTCAGTCCCACGCTCTCCCCCCCCCCAATGGCAGGGTACCAGCAGTCAGAGGAGACACTGAGGTAATAGGACTCTAGCTCCGCGCTGCGGCAGGGAGGGTCGCGGGAGGAGGGAGAGCCGGGGCGTCCTCCTCCCTACGTGGCTTCTTGCAGGTGAGCGCCAGAAGGAGCAGCATGGGCAGGTGCCACAGGCTGCAGAAGAAGAGCTTGCGGGCGCTGCTGCGGTCCCCCTGGCGGTAGAAGCGCAAGGCCAGGTAGCTGATGTAGGCGTTGATGGGCAGAGACACCAGGGGGAAGCTCCAGGTGGTGACGTCCAGCACCGGCGCCAGGGACGACAGGCCGATCAGGCCCAGGCTGTGGCGCAGAGCTACCCGCTTGCACAAGCCGGGGTGGGTGACGGACATCATGCGGTAGCCCCCCCGGGAGTAGTCCTCCCTCAGGTTCCAGCTCAGGGCGTTGAAGTGGGGGAACTGCCAACAGTACAGCAATGCACCCAGCAACAAAGCCCCTGGACGGAGACAGAGTGAATGAGACAGACAGACAGACAAGGATATTAATGATCATTCAGAGGGTAAGCTGTTGCTTTTTGTCTGTAAAGATAGCGCTGCTGATTAAGCCTCACGGACCACTGGCTGGGTGTGTACATGCCGCACGTCTCACCTCCCACAGCCGCTGGACAGGAAGACTGACTTCTTCTTTAGGATTGGTTCATATCAATTGTGACATCACTGACAACTGCAGCATACGACTGCCTGCCTTCAACCAGAGAGGAGGCATCTCAAACACCTGTCTGGCCTTTACAGCTCCTTTAAAAGGCCTCGTAGGCCTTTGAATGAATGATTCTGGTTAGAACTGTCCTGTGTGCGTTTTGTTACACCTGTTAGCAAGGGACAACTGACCACATGACTGTTTTAGTATATGCTGTTATAACTGCAGCATACAACTGCAACGACAGCCGTGAGAAATCCATTATCACATTAGGCAAGATGTCAATGGCTATTTAGTGGATAGAAGTGGAAGAAAGTGGAAACGTGGAAAAACAACGGTGCTGGGGAAAGCTAGTAAGAGGTTGGGCCTTGTGCTCCTCTACAAACTGACAAACGGTCAGAGAAACGGGAGCCGTGAGCACAGCTTATTTTGTCTTGTTGTGCATTTAGTAAACATGTGAGTAAACTCCCTCAGGAAAATATGTCCAGACCTCAACAGTGTAAATGAAACACACTGCTTCAAGGACCCTGGGGAGTGCAGCTTTGAGAGGCCATTGTGGGGACAGTCTGCAGAGGGCGGGCTGGTCTCCGAGGGCTTGTACGGTTGTATTCACTGTATTCATGTGGGGTAAATCTTTTGATAACCCCCAGTTCATTCAGAGGGCATGTTTCTATCCAAGTCAACACTACAGTATAGGCCAGATTCTTTGGGAATGCGCATGAATGGCACAAGTTGCTATGGATTCGGCGGTCCTCTTAAAATGAGCGGCGGTTCAATGGCTATTGAAGAGCTTTCTTTTTACATATGAAAAGCTCATAGAGTCATGATTAACTTGGTGTTGAGAGAACCCACCAAAATATTGGCAGCGCAAGTGTAAACCCGTGCGTGTGCACGTCACAGAGCCATGGCAAAGGCAAATACATTTTAACATAGCACTTAGCACGTCTACCAAACAAGCCACAGAGACCCCCCCCCCCATTAGGTCTTCCTCTTCCACTTGGGTGTGTATGTAAATAAAGCTTTATGCAGCGTGGGGTGAAGCTCGGTCACGGGGGTTCTGGTATGCATGGCTCAGCACATGAACCCGATTTCAAAAAACGGAGACACGTTTATGAGGTCTTAGATCGAGACACTTTCATAGTTTGATTGTAATACCCTCTGGCTGGCGAAACACAGCATTTCTAAGTTGCTGTCAAAAATCCAATTTTCTGTGAAATGGCTCCCCAGCCCAAAACAGCAGCGCAGCACTGAGTCAGGCCAGACAAGCCAAATATGGGTGGATGAACTTTATAACACATTACAGCTGCTCTTTGACCTAGAGAGGACCTGAAGGACCTGACACTGAGCGTATATCATCTCTGACGACTTAATATCTCCGATAAAATGCCGGGTGTGCACGGCCTGTCACAAACAAGCGCGTCTGAAGGGGGAAAACTCAAAATGTGGGTAACTCAACTTCCTCACACACAAATGTGTATGAATGACTTCACAGGCCCAAGTGTGGCTCCTGCCTAGCGATTTGTTATATCCCACCATGTGTGTGTGTGTGTGTGTGCGCAGTCATACCTGGGTCCAGGGACCCAGTGGCGGCAGTCCAACCCATGACAGGAGGTATGGCGCCCACCACGGCTCCCACCCAGGTGTTGGCGATGCTGAGCCTCTTGAGGGGCGTGTAGCAGCAGGTGTAGAGGAAGATGTTAATGGCTCCCAGGAAGCCCGTCAGGGGGTTGACCGCCAGCGTGAGCAAGCCGACCCCGGGGACGCCACAGGCCAGAGCGAAGGAGACCGCGTGGAGGGGACTGAGGTGGAGGAAAGGGAGGCAGGGGATGAGGTGGGATGGGGGTGGGAAAACAAAACAAAGACAAAAGGAAAAGATAAGTGAAGGGACAGAGAAGGTAGTAAGAAAAACATTCTACTAGCAATAATTCTACCTAAATCAGATCCTCAACTCTCACTTAACAAAACAGTGTGCCAAAGTTATGGAGGCTTGTGTGTGGAGTTCAGATAAGATGATAACAACCGGGGAACACACACATACTCTTTGAGACTCCAAAACGGGAGACGAAGGAAGCTCATCTGATAAGAGTTTGTCAGGGATAAAAGTCGCCCTGCAGGACAAAGAGCATGTGCACGCGCTACATCAAAACTGGTGAGGAAAACCACAGCGGCCCGGGCTTTTAGCCGGATGAAGGCTTCAACCTCCTCCTCCTTCCCTCATCTTTTATTGATAGCAGCGATGCCAAGGTCTGGTTCAAATTCACCAGTAAATGCTCCATTAATTAAAGAGGGAAGATTAAAATCTTGACCAGAAGCAGGCCCGTTCTTCTAAAAGCAAACAGGGGCTTTTATTTTGGCGGTGTGGCTGGGGCAGGGAGATTGGGGCAAAAATGCGATTAGTGGTGTTCCGCCTGTTTTATGTGGGTTGAGGTGGGGCCGCGAAGGCTGGCTTTGGGCTGACTACAGTCTGGCTGTGGGCTAGCTAGGTGGGGGTCTGAGAACGTCACATCGCCTGAAGAGAGGTAAGTGTCCGTTGTTTACAGAGTGACACAGCAGGGCTCGACATCAACGCTTGTCCGGGACAAGTGGATCTTTGAGGGGGCAACTGAAAGAATTTTACTTGCCCAAACGGACAATTCACTTTAGATTACACGTAGCACAGAACATATACCAGAACAAAGTAAATTTTAGTGAAATCTTTAACTTAAATAACTTTAAATACAACTAATGGTTATTTACATTAGTTGATATGATACACTAATACCCCAACCTAGCCTCCATAGAAACACCATAGGATATAATTTATGAATTGATACCTCCTTCTCCGAGAAATACAACGCAATATAGCCTTCGATTTCATATTGTATTTGTAAGAAAGTGACTAGTATTCCACTATTACAGCTCATCTTCCGTCAAGGGGACAGATACACTACTAAAATAGTTTTTATTTTACTTTTTTACTCGGACAAGTACATGGTAATGCTTAATGTTGAGCCCTGCACAGCCAGCCATAACTTCACGTGGGTGATGTAAACACAAAACTCAAGTGTGGCCATCCAAGACGTTAAGCCCCAAAAAAAGCTAGGAGTCAAAACGTAAAACATGAGGGATTTAATCGTCAAGTCAAAACAAATTAAAAGAATCCCTACAGTCGAGGTACCTATGAAATACAGTTGCAGCCTGGTTGCGCCGAGTGAACAAAAAGCCACGAGGATCTTGGATATTTATTTACGACAATTAAGTCAGACAAGACAGCCATGCCAGGGGAATGTCCCAACAGGACTAAAACACAATAGCTTCAAGGGCTGACGCCGAGCGAATAAAACTGATCTAGTGCTCTCACCAAGAGAGAGAAGACATCAACACCACATGGTGCGCCCCCCCCCCCCAAACTTCCTACCACAACAAAGAATGAGCTGCCTCGCCTCTAGACATCATGGAAAACAGTTGCCTGCGTTGCCCTCTACCAAGGACAGTACAGACGGGAAAGATGATGCTAGTCGCGCCGCTGATACACGATGATAATCCGTTTCCTAGGCTGACATCATGCGAGGCAGATAGACTTGCTCAGCGAGGACAACTATGGCCGATCCTGGTGTAAACCAAAGTTCATCCTAATGAGGGAGGGGGGGGGGGCTTGATAAACTGTTTGACAAGGGAGTTCAGGGCCCCAGCTGGCCTCTGTCTGGTCACAGGGTGTGTGTGTGTGTGAGAAAGTGAGTCAGAGAGATAAGGATGGCGACAGAGAGAGATATTCTGGACTAGCAAACTCAAGAAACACTGGATCGGCAGGCAGGTCTTGCAGTGGGCCCGGCTGAGAGTCAGATCAAGACGCCGTGTTTAGAATGTAACAGAACATAGAACTCCCTCCATCACAGAGCCACAAAATCAAGAAAGGCCCACGTCAACGGAGGACTCCTCAGGTTAGAACCCAGTGCCTGGAGGCGAACATTACTAGCAGACAACATAAGCGTCATTACAGGTCAATTGGCTGGGTTTGGTCAGGACAGGTGGGTGCTAAGCTGTTCCACCGCCTTCTGTCAACAAATCGCCGGCTTTGTGACGCCTGGACAAAACGAAGGGAGAGCTTAGGTGAACCTCCTACCAGTATAAGGTGAACCTGCAAGTAAAGTGAAGCGGGAACAAGGGGTGTCCTGGCACTGGCAACAAGTGGAGTGTTTCATGCACTGTGTGTGTGTGAGTGAGTGAGTGAGTGAGTCAGCCTGCTACGGCTGCAGGTAGAGACGAGTGTATCCTGTTACTTAGTCAGACTTCGAAGCATGTCGCGGCGGCCGGTTCGCTGATCGCCAATAGAGGGATTATCCAACTATCTAAACAGCGAGGGCAGCACAACAGGGTACGGCAGGTCAGGTACACTACACCTTCTGCCTCCATTCACCCAACCATCCATCCATCCATCATCTATTCCCCCAACCTGGCAACCAGCTCGCGTTACACCTGGCAGGTGTGGAGGGAGGATCAGCACTGCTGGCACGCCATTACTGTGACCGGCAGCGGTGACCCGCCTCACTGCCTCTGCTCTATACACAGCCGCCGGCCTGTTCGGGCTCCATAAGAGCTAATGATGGCGGGGGAGGGAGTGTAAATGGATCTGGCACGTGTGCTCTGTACTACTGGTTTATTTAAGGTGTACTCTTATAATACAGCATGCAAAAACAGTTATTACAATAAGTGAGTGGCTTGCGTTTCACCATAATAAAAAAACAAAACAGATATAGTACCCTACAGTATAAAACATCCTCCCTCCCTTAGTCAATACGAGGTTATACAGGCAGTGGCTGCTTATATAATTCCATGGCAGTGGTTCTGCCGTGCTGAGTGTTCAGTTGGCAACATGGTGTTTCTCCTATGTCCCTAAACTAGACATAGAAGTGCTGAAAGAGGCTCTAGACGGCCAACTCTTCTTTCCTGAAAACACAGCTGTTGTCATTGTTGAACATAAAAGTAGGGAGAAGGCTGTACCTGATCTGTCCTCTGACAAGTGGACGGTTCTTGGTGCGGTTCATGTTGGCGTCAAACGGCACCTCGAAGTACTGCAGAGAGACACAGGAAGAGCTGGGTCAATGCAAGAGGCCCATGCAGATGCACATAACAAGTCAAAGGCGTGCGCGGAGAATCGGAGAGACAACCAGACACAAACAAAGGGAAGACGCTGCCACTATGCACACGCAAACACAGACAGCGGAGGCAGGCAGAGGAGTCATCTTCAGAGCCGGAGGTCGTCTGAGAGTCAGACCACCACTCTCCCCAACCTCCGTACACACCGCCCGACACCAACTCCCCAATGGCTTGCCGTCACACTGAGTTTGAGGCATGGAAGGCTGAGGCATGAGGTCTTCTTATCAAGGTCTTCTGAGAAGTTACCCTCACAGAGTGGACTCCTCTCGTCAGTTGAGTTACCTAAACAGTGTATTCTGAGCAAATATGTATTAAGTATTTTTCTTTCCTCCATCTACAGTACATGCAAATGAAAATGACCGATGACCTGTTTTAATAGTACGAAAAAAAAAACAGAATAAACACAGCATCCCCATGTACACAAACAGATTTCTGCTAGGCAGTCTAAAACAATAAAGACCATCTAAAGCATTTTATTAGCCTGCATGGTCTCTAAAGTTAACCAAAAACATATTCGGCTGTAAACACAATGTAAAATGGTAAAGATTAATAACACAGTGATGCCAACAGGTAGTCCTAACGAGTATAACGTACACCGCAAGAACCCCTGTAAACTCCATGACAACCACTGCAAAACAAAACACAGGATAGATACGGGAGGGGGGGGGGGGGGGGGCATTGACATGCTAAACAACATCTGGAGAGAAACAATGGGAGAAGAGCAACTCCAAGGTCAGGCATGACCACAGCAAATCTCAGGGTGAGTTCGCTCAGACTTCACTTGCCTAGTGATGGCGACGGGGACAGAAGGTGGGACGGGGCGGAGGTGGGGTGGTGTGAGGGTTCTTGGGGCTATGTGAAAAACTACTTATTCTCCCGTTTTATGACCCGTTCTGGAGGAGTATGCTTCAAAGCCCCCATGAGATCGGCAATGTGTGACTAAAATGTAAACACATGGGGCACTTAAACGCAGGAACCGACTAATCTGTGAACCGCCCGTGCGGGTGTACGCACGTGAGCGCATGTGTGTGAGAGAATGCATATAGACATGTATGCATTTGTCCGAATGAGGCTTTGACTAATGAAGAAAACAGATAAAGCTCTCATACAAGAGAATTTTAAAAAATATGGCTCACATAAAATGTTCAGTAAGCAGATAATCCAAATCTCTCTTCTTCAGAATACCCCTGCTTCCCGGCCCAGATTTACTACCCACTTGACATTTGAAAACCTCCATACTAAAAAACACCCTTATGGATGGCAATACACTCTGTATTGTGTACATTTATATTTCAGTGGAGCCATTGGAGAGTGGGCTGTACCATTTAGTTTCACCATGGGGGGAGTCAATATTTGGAATACGTCTTGAAATTGGTGGGAATCTTGTTTTAACAAACCTGGCATGCATCACACTTGTGAAGGCTAAAACCTCCTTGAATATGCTTTCACTCAATGTACAGTTTAAGAATTTCACCTGCGGTCATTTCAGGACCCTCAGTTTTCACAATTATAATGAATAGATTAAAACTAGGGCCTTTTAACAGTCCACCTAAAGTTTGCCACCCATGGTGATGAATTTTGATGGTGGCATAAAGTCATTTCCCATCAACCCATGTGCCGAGAAGAAGTTCCCTTTATATTTCTTTGCTCCAGCAAAAGCGGCGTGCTTGCTAGCTAGATGAGTGACCTGACTAGGCCAGACAGAGCTGCACACAGCTGTATCTGTGGGACCCCGGAGCCCGGGTTGAGGTGTTAATTCCATTTCCTGGGTTGGGAAACACACCAGGAGGTCAGGGGCTGTGGGACAGAGAAATGCAGCTTGTGGCCAGGTCAGAGCAGAACTGAACCAGGCCCCAGGCAGGCCCAGGGCGAAGGCTCACTGCAACCCTGCTCACATAAAAACACAAGAATGCATTTAGTTTCCAATAACACCAACCTCCAGTCCTATGAGGTACAATACGTGGGTTAAATAGAAGAGGACACAGAGGGGAGTCTCTAAAAGAGTATCTCAGAACCGATTGCCTATACTGTTCCTCCCTGTTTGGACAAGGCCTGTTCCATGTGTATACCTGATTTGACGTGGATGTCACCGTCATTCAGTGAGCCTACATTATGTGCGTCATCGTCATTTCACAGTTTGTCTGGTTCTCCTGGTTTTTGTACTCCCTTTCCACCTTTTAAGTCTGAGACGCTCATCTGGTTCATATCAGCGGTCCTCTACGGGCACGACAGTACCACATGTAACAGTGACGGTTCTGTGGCATTAAACTGATTAGGCTGCTTTGCGTGCATGCTGGAGGTCATGCAGGGTCAGAGTTCACATGTTTATAAGTAACATCTGTTAAATCTGCTCCATTTACTGTCAGGCCCGTGACGGACACCTAACAACGGAGTTTCGAAGACTGGCGTATGCAACATTGTTCATATGAAAGCTGCACCGGTCATTTGCAATTTGCGTCAAAATAGATGACGCGTGAGCAGTTGTGTACTGTTAAATAAAACAGGTCATCAATCTAGAGTTGCGTTACATGGGTAGGCCCTGGCGAGCCCCATTGAACCCTATAGTGGTTGGGCTAATGAAATAGTTTCTGAGATTTGTCAAGGAAGCCTGCAGACAGGGGAACCTCACTATTCGCCCTTGGTTCGACGGGTAGGCATTTTATATTGGCCATATCACAAACACATAAGATGTCATTCTGCTCAATGTATTTTTGAGCTATCGGAAAATAGGAGAAGCTTACAGGGGGGCTCTAACGCATTATCCCAAAATTTCACAAACTCCAATGAGCCACAACGGCCACATAAACCACTTTATTCAGGTTATTCCCAATTTCCTAAGAAATGATCATCATGGGTGCCATCGTAGCTTCATCTAATCTAGGAAGCCACCGTGCATCATAAGACAGAAAACAATAATGTCTAATGACCCGAGCTGCCTTAAGCTACACACACCTACAGGGGAAGAGGACGGGGGACTAGACCGGAAGGGTGGCTGCTGCTTTCAATTATAAACACACACACACAAAACCATAACTGCAGGGACAATTATCTGCCAGATGATAGGATGGAAAACAGAGGCGAGACCAAAGCAAGAGGCAGAGGTGGAGAGGGTGGGGGCGCTGTACAGCTGCCAGATCCTCAGGGGTATCAAAGACAGAACGTGATCCACCAACCAACCACCAGGGCATAAATTGATAACAGGCTGCAGGCAGGCATTTCCTGATCTCGCACGGAAGCCCGACGTGTTCAACGGGCTTTGTATCCGCAATTCATTGCAATGCTAAAACAAATGCTATTCTAAGTGCGCTTGAATATTTAATACGGATACCGTTGGAACTTAATTGCTGTGATCACAAAGTCTGAAACGTGGTTAATGTCGTGTGCCTGTAAGCAGCTGGCCTGTTCAACACTGATTAAGGAGGAAGGACATGACCTACTCATGCATGTGCGCACAAATAATAATTGCCCCTTCCTGTTTTGTTTTTTCATACAGTATTAAATATCCTCAACCACATGTTTTATTGTGCAACCGGATGCTGAAATGGTTACCCTACCAGCCCCACATAGCAAACACCTTCAGGCTGCCTGTACAAACCACAACAGGTAGGCAGATACAGCCAGGGAAGAAGAGATATTTGTAACTATACACCCACCATTTACCGCGTTTACTTAAGCAGCAAGCGTGTGCCTACACCCAAGCGCACACACAGCTGAGCAGCTGGTCTGCCTTGGCTCACAGGAACATCAGCTGGCCTATACAGCATGTCTCGCTCACTCTGCAGAAGAAAACCCAGGTGCCCAACAAGCCCAAGCCCAAGCCCAACAACGACAACAAAAAAGTCATCACTTGTCAGAATGCACACTGGATCGGAATGGCACACTCAAATATCCGCAGCAGTAGGCGGCCCTGCAACGCACGCGATAGCAAGGTCTTCTAGAGAAAAACACACTAGAGACCTCAAAAAGCCCTTTCCAAATTGACTGAAGTCTCTCAGATCAACCACTTGGCAAAGACAAACAACCAAAGATTTACATAGATTAAACTTTCCAGGAAAGTAAATTCAATGGCTCTGGCAAAAACACAAGAAGCTTTGAAGAATAAAAAGAAAAACTACACAAGTAATAGGCCAGACATGCAACTAGGCTGGTCACGGCACAAAACCACTGGTGGGACAGCTCAAGGTTATTTTCAGAGGGTTTCTGCTGTAAAACGAAGCTGTTGTGCCCCTGTCACAGAAAGGCAGTGGCGCCTCACAAGTCACAAGTGTACAGCTATGCCTACAATGCTGTGGTTTAGCGCCATTGGCTTGAAGAACCCATTTACCAGAGCATCGTCTTCTAAAGTGTATATTAAACCGAAGTAGCAGCAGCACGGTAACAACACTATGGTGAGGTGTTAAGTAGCAAGGGTAAAGAGGTGGACGAGGAGAAAGAGATAGAGGGGACAGAATGTAGCGATAAAGGGAGATACAGAACGGAATTAGGCATGTGAAAGAGCATGGTAGGAGGGCGAGAGATACAGAATGATAGAGGGAGAGGAAGGCAGTGTGCGGTACGATATGAAACACTCCAGGGCCTTTAACAGCATCCTGGCACGCTGACATTTGGACGGAGCGTGTATCGCCTGGCTGCAGCTCACACAATCACACTCGGGCACAACATAGAGGATGGAGCGATGCCAGCCTCAACATTGCCCGTGCAGGGAGAAACCATCCGAGGTGGTGCTAGAGCAGTTTATTGAAACTTTGATGAACTGTTTAACGGCGAGGTTCTCACGCGGGAACCGGTTTTAGGTTTAATCCGCGAGGTGTTGAGCGCGTTTCCCTCACTTCATCCCCGTCACTTTGAAAAAGGACAATATTTATTTCACACTATTGGCAGCCGGTGGTGCGAGATAAAATGGCAGACAGGCGTCTGAGTCTGGAATGCGGCTTGTGCACAGCTGGCAGATGTTTCTGGGGGTTCTACACTGGCCTCTCTGATCCAGTGATGTGTGGAAGGAAGGGGGGGGGGGGGGGAATCACTTGTTGGGACTTGGCGACATGGGTATTCCAGAGGTGCTCATAGTGTAGGCGGTCTACAAGGAAGAATCAATACTAGAGAAAGGAGTGGCAGGAATCAGTACGTTCTTGACCTTCACGTCAGTAGGCAGACGTGGACCTCTTTTAGGGGTCCTCGTGGCTACACGCATCCAAAAACAGATGCAGCCGATCCAAGCTGCTGGCGAATCCTTCTACTAAATCCCTCAACCACAGAGGTGAACGGTACTAAAGCCGCGCGGCAAAGGCCCATTTGGGCGTTTCTAGGCACCACTACCCAAGACTGCATTACCCTTTCTGGCCGCAGAGAGGGTCACGTCTCCCTTTTGTCCCTGTGCACCGGGCCACCCCCTCCTCCTTTTTAGTAGTCTGTTTAGAGCCGTTGGCAGCAGTTCAGCTGGCACAGCCCCTCTCCTGATTAATGGGTTGAGTGTGGGACAGTGAAGTGCTAAACTGTCCTCATGTTAATCAGCCAATTAATGCCGAGCAGAGCGGCATTACCTCTGCCCTGCTGATAATCAGTCCCTTTGGCTGGGTTGATGTGCACGGGACATGGGGAAGCTTACGGCAGGGCAGAGACCCACGGTAGCCTGACTACCTCGACTAAACGCAGGGAGAAGTTCACCAGAAAAGGATGAAGGCAGAGGCAGATGATGGCAGAGGAGAAAAAGTTATGTTGACGGAGAAGGGGCATTTTCTGATATGCTGGCTTCGATGCAGCGCTTTTACATTTACAAAAAGAATGTGCATAATTTGATATTTTTTGTGTGTATGAGACTGTATGAGAAGGGCTTTTGGCACAGATTAATAAAATGTCATGAACGGCTCTGCAGGGGCTGCTAAGGGGATCTTAGTCCTGAATTGAGTAGTGAAGACATAATTCATCAAAAAGGTCACCTAAACAGGTTGGTGACCAGAAAACAGTGGTCCTTCTGTAAGGGAGCAATCGGGCAACAGAGCTGACATCTCTGAATAATTGGGGTGGGGTGGATTATGATAGCAAAAAGGACATTAAATTATATTTTCATTTTGCTTTACAAAAACTGTAGTTACACCTTAAGTTGTCCCTAGACCTTCAGCTGTCGTGTGAAAAAAAAATAAAAATGCATAACCTACTGTTAAAGGTCAGAATGGAATCCGAGACATTTGGACTTTGACTTGTGGTGAAATCCTTCAGTGGAATCATTCAAATCAATTTTAACTGTAAGCGTTTCAAAACCCTGGTCTTTTAGGAAGTGGTTTGGTACCACAGAACGCAATGAAAAACTATGGCCCACTTACCCCCCCTTTAGACTGTAGCCAAACTAACCAGAAAACTAAACACTGGACATGCTGGCAGACATGCTTATTTTCACTTCGCTGTAAACACATCAATTATGCCAATAGGACAAATTCCTTTCACCCGTCTCCGCCTGATAAGTTAACATTCTTACTAAGTAGGGCATTTCACTCTTGTTCCTGGACAGGTTTTTATTCAACCCTATATAGGGTGGGAATGGTGGTAATGAAGGCTGACTACATAGAACCAAGCTGTGTGTGGTCAAGACACTTGTTTAAAAAGGGAAATAAACAGTCCTTTCCGCCGTCATTGGGCATTTGAAAATAACTGCGAGGGTGTGAGTGACACGACATGCACTTTGAGAGCCTCTCAACAGCTTGGTGCGGTCGACAGAGGCATGTGCACGACTGTGTACGTTGGAGAGATTGTAAGAGTGTTTAGATTATATCCTCCTTCTCCAGCTGTGTCCGACCACGTGAAGATGGGGGGGGGGGAATGTATTGAGGCCAAAGATGCATTGGCCTCAATACATCTTTAATATGGCCGATTGTGAAGAACCCAAACTCCCTTGGGAATTAGAAGTGGATGAAGGAGGTGGCGCGTGTCAAACATGTATAAGCCCTCCCTGTTCTTTCAAAAACATGACAGGAGCCATCAACACCTCTGGCACGTTTGTATTGAAGCTTTGGGTACTGGTGACTCGTGGCCAAATCCACTCCTTCATCTGGACAGGCTCATTCATCAAGCCTTTCAAATCACGATGACGGGACCTCAGAAAAGAAAACAAGTGCCACAGACAACTCTACCGCCCTGCTTGCAACCAGTGTTCTCATTTCACTTACCATTTTCCCTTTTAAGAGGTTCATTTTAAATACCTGTTTTACAGGGAAACAGGGTTATGATCACATTACTATTAATCAAATGGGTTCAAAATGGACAATTCTTTTAGTAGACCATGTTGTGACGAGCACCACAAGAAGCGTGCCATGGCATGTATGGAACACATCAGCCAAGAGCAATTTGCAGTGCATTGGCTAATATGACGAAATGACAAATACTCTGGAGTGGAGGCAAACAGTCTTTTGGTCAAGGTCTTCGTCTGATTTCTCCATCCATGGAGATATTCAGTTGTAGACACAAGCAACTTGAAAACCTTATTATAATATGTGGCCTGCAGCAGGCACTGTGGCATGCTGGGACATGGGCAACAGGCTGCTACTGCTTTTTTCCCCTCCAAGTTAGAGCCGCTTCCAAAAGCAGTCCCGCGATAAAGCCTGTACATTCCCCAATCAGTGCAAGCTTTCTTCCACCATTCTCTCCCTGCCAGCATGTTTTGTAAAGTAGACATCTGATAACAAACAGCAACCCATCACAGTGGGGGGGGTGAGGGCTGAATAGCTTGACTGCTGTATTGATCTAAAAATAAAGTATTTTTGTCTAGATTTGCAGGGTCCATTATTTAGAGCTATAAACTAGTTGGTAGACGTTGTGGGAACCGCTGCAGAGATAAAAACCAAAGAACTATTTCTGCTTTCTTCACAGCCATCACGGCCAACATTTTGATTGAAATATTAAAATTGTTGTAAACCATATATCCAGACATGGCTGTATATATTTGTATTTTCTTTTAGGAGACCACTGAGACCGCTGAGAGAGAGCTAAAAAAAAAATGATAGGAACACGTAATCATCACAGTATAACACCAAGTCAATTAAACTTCAGGGATCTCAGTCTGTCCAGTTATGAAGCATAAGCGATCGTGAATCAATGTCACCTGGTGCAAATGAAAGTGACAACAGGTGCACTGGAGAGGCAACAGCAAGACAACCCCCCAAAAGAGGGTTGTCATACTTTCCCATTCACTTGAATGGGAAGGTGTGTCCAAACCTTTGACTGGTACTGTATGTATGTATGTATGAATGAATGTATGTATAAGGGGTCTGTTTTAAAATAGCTATGAGAAGTGGAAGGGGCTGCCATTGTGTTCGCTGGAATAGATGCGAGGAGACAGGACGTGTGAACAGGGCAACGAAAGTTCCTCTTAGAGTACGTCCTCCTCCGTTTCCTGAGCTTAGCCCCCCTCTCCACTGAGACCCATTCACCTCTTACTGTCTCTCAAGCGGAAAGGCAAGGCAGTTTGCTCCTCAACTGGTCCTAACAGTGAGTTGTCAACCATGTGTCCCCTATATGCAAGAGAAATTCTTGCCGTCAGGACATGCGGCAACTCAGCCTCCAGGGTGTTTGGCCAGGGGAGTCATTACTCAAGGAGACCACGGGGGAGACCAACACTACTTTCCTTGGTTTTTCTTTACAAAAAGTAGAAACTGTCATTTTTCCCCTTCACAACAGTGTTCCTCCATTACTCATTCCATACAATTACCTATAAAATACCATATGATGTAGTCTTTAAACATAAGAAGCCATTTAGAGTGGTTAAGAGCAATTGACACTGTGGGCTGCTTAAACTAGAGATGCTCTGGTGCTATCATTCATGTTTTTCCATAACCATTTATTATAGGAGGTGGTTTCAGATAGAGGCATTCGAAAGGCCCAACAAAAAAAAAAAAAAAAACACAGCAGAAGCACAGCTTCAAACACTCCAACAGACAGCGGAAATGGTTAATCCAGAGGATTTGAAGATCTGAGACATAAAGTTCCAAGTAAAACACACAAAAACACACACGCACACACACTGGCTGGCCATAAATGTGAGGGTGGAAAATGACTGGGAAAGGGGCAGTGGTTACTACCATCTACATCAATGAATGACTAAAGTAACATAAAATCGTGCTCAGGGCAAAGGCTAAAAACCCAGGCCTTTCTTGTGTGACCATATCAGTTGTATTAGGGGATGTAGGTAGGCAGAGAGGTTGAGAGGAGCATGACTCGCTGCTGAACTGGAAGCATTTGCTTATATAAAAGAGTTCTTTTATCAATTGTCACAAAAAAAAACAAACCTAAAAGGTTCAGAAGATGGGCAAAAAAACGAATCTAGAGTATGTTTAGCTGCTGTGTTACTCCGTTTATAAAAAACACCACAGGCCTAGTAACAGTAGCCCCTCAAAGCAGAATTAAGTATTGCTGCAACCCTCCCACTGGATCCATTTTGTTCTCAGTTGACAGGGGCGGCGGCGTTTCAAAGAGCCGGGTCGCAGGTGAGCAATGGAAATGAAAAAGCAGTTAAGACCTGCTGTATAGAGGGGCTGACAGGATTTTATGCTCCTGGAATAGAAGAAGGAAAACATAAGGTGGCATTACAGTACCTTTGTGTATGCCAGGTGGGGTTACCTTTAGAGTCAGACAGTGTCTATAATATTAGGGTTAGGGCGGGGAAGATGAAGTGGGCAGCTTTAGAACATGAACACTAAAGACTAATCTGCAGTTAGCACATGAGAGCATTTGACAGACTGTCAAAGCATTATACAGGAGTGGACATCATCAGTGCATTCCTTCAGACCACCTGCCTGTGTCCAGACGCCAGAGAATGACAGGGATCGAGCCAGACACAGCTTAGCAGGTGGGCCTGCCCCAGGTGAGAGAAAGAGCACTGCAATAACGCATCCTCTTCAGAAGCTGGGGCTATATCATGACATACAGTAAACTTCTCAGAGTATACCATCCTGCTGGCCAAATCAAACCAAAGCCTTTTTCAGACAATTGAGATCACAAAGTGCAATTACATGAATGCCACTAAGAACTTGGGTGGCAGCAAGCTAGAGGAACTGGTTTAAATAACAGTCATTGGAGTTTGGAAAATGGATGCCTGTTCACATTCCGAAGACTGAGCCAAACTGATGCATTGATGGAGTTGCACCCTACACAGAGCCACACAACATGATTGTTAGTTTAATTCCCTTTGGTGCCAGGTAATAACATAATGTCTACAAAGAGCTTCCCTATAGGAGGGGGATTTTTTTCAGCAGCAGAATTCAGCAAAATCTCTACGGACTCTATTCCTCAGACTACTTGCGACAACACTTTCACGCGCAAGAGTTTTAAATCAGTTAATACTATACAAGGTATTGACTTTAAATGCTACTATGAAGTTAAGGCTAGCAGCACCAGCCCGCAACGGTTTTGATGCAACAGTGTATTGCTGCAACCGTGTATTGCTCTACAGATATTATTCCCCCATTCATTTACTCAGGGAAATTATAAAATAGGCCCATCGCTTACCATCTGCTGTACGAGGCGAAACAAAAACACCACCCCATAATCCCTTTTGTTTTAAGATAACCCTTAATAACCGTGCTCAGCACAGTCTGTCGTCTAAAAGCCAGAGGACATTGCTAGACCAGGGGTGATCAGCGCTTAGAGAGTCTCTGTTCCTTGTTGGTAGACATCTTTTTCGCCACAGCAATGCCCTTGCCCCAAAAGCTTTGAGGCTCAAATCAAATTAGCATGCAGTGTTGGCTCACGAGTACGCCATAAACAGGGCCGCTTTGTTAATTATCCACGCATCTCAGCATTAAAAAAAAAAAATAAATAAATAAAGTGTTCCTGCTTGCCTTTGGCTGTTACCTTCAGAAATAGAGGACAAACTTAAGAAAAGTAACTGTACAGAAATACTAGAAAAGATCTCAGATATACGCTTTTCACACATGACTATTTCTATATTCATTTTTAATAGTCATACAAAATATACAGTGCACCTTTCTAATTTCTTAAACCTGGCAACAAGACATCTATAATGATGCCAATTTGTTTCTCAAGTTCCGCAACACTAGTTATGTTTTAATAATTTCATAACACAAGAGGGTCATTTTCTGCACCACCACTAAAGACAATTTGGGATAAAGTTCTGGCTGCTTTATTGGTCACTAAAATTGAGGTTCTGTTTTGCACTTACAAATTACCAATTTAGAAGAAATTAAGCTTTTTTGATGCACACAAACATGATCTTAACACATTAAGGCTTGCCTAAACACTGACAGTCGCAATAAACAGCTAATCACATAAGAGGGTCTGAGGTTCTGCCTTTCAATTATGCACCAACAGCCAGTAAAAGAAATTTTCTGAAATGTATGCCAAACTTATCCTACTCTTAGTGCTATCTGTCCATTAAAATTGCCATGTGAACCCCTGGCCTTAATCTGTTAATGCTCAACAGTGCACCGGGTTAATGACAAGGAGAGCCAGCCTCTTCTATATAAAAAAAAAAACGAGTGCATCTTCTGCAACCCATTATCACAGAGCTCTATCTGGCTCTGTGTAGCACAGAGCCAGAGGAACAGTGTGTCCTCTAGACATTTGGGGGCCTCTTTCTCAGACTGCCTTTATTGAACAACACATCCCTAATGCATGGCGGTGCTGCAGACATTTATTGGATTATCGGTTATTTCAAATGGCAGTGACCAACAGGGTCGAGAATGAACACTGATTACCATAACAGACACTGATGACTAACAGTTTACTAAATAAAGATTAAAACTAGAAATTGGAAATCTCACCGCACAGGCAATATGAGACCTAATGCTTGTTGAGCGGACTGTGGTCACACTCCGTTTAATCTTTGTAATTACACAGACTCCAGTTTTAATCTGCTGAAAACAGCACATTGGGGCAACACAGGGTGATGGGCAAAACGTTTTTTGCAGTAATTGCATTTTGTCTGCTTGCGTGCAGTGTGCCACAGCTTGAGAGCCGCGAGGGGTGGAGAAGACTCCCTTGGTGACAGGCACTGTTGCTTTGAGTGCTTTCCTCCCTCTGACTCAGGTCTCAGTCGTGTCTGCCAGTCGTCTCGCTGGTCACTGAAGCTCATAATCACCGCTCTTTGTCAAAACATGTTGACTGAGCCGCACAGGAAGGAAGGTTCAACCTGCCTGCCAGGCAGTCTGTTGTGTGCTCATCAAGTGACGGCAAATATTGTAGTGAGGTGGTGTTTGCTGTAAACAGGCGGCCCAGAGACACCTCGCGTGCGAGAAGATGCGGATCCAAGCACGATCTTCACAATATGAAGGTGAGAACTTTGGGACGCACACAGCGTTTTCTCAACTTCTTTAATAAAAGCATCTTCAGCTAGCTGATTATCAATCATCTCAAGTATACCACATCCTCTTATCAGATAAAGACGGTAACCTGATTCTATTTGCCGATGCTCGACTGAAACAGGATCACAATGAATAAATGCATGAAAGTGCAGTTAAAAAAAAAGTATTGAATGTTAAAATAGATACACTACGCTAAAACTTTTTACTGAGATGGTACATAAAATAAACATATGCTGGCCTCAAAAGTACAGCAATAGGACTTAAATAGTGCTTCCAACTGCCCAAACAAAGCAGCGGCAGATTAAAGATACCCATCCAGTCACTCGTGCCATCTTGCCAGACGGTTTAACACAAATTTGTGTTTAACTGTCTGGCAAGGGGGAAGAGATGGACATTTATGTCCATCTCTTCCCCCTGGTGAATTGACAGCTCGGTGGAAAAACGCCACTACAAACAGCTAAAGCTGTTGGTGGCAAAGGTCAGCGTCTCTGTATTGTTTTAACAAAGCCGCTGAAAAACAAGATCTTGAGAGCGGCGTCTGTCCTGGGGAAGGGATCGAGTTCGTGCTAAATCTGTCCCTTAGGCCAGACTTCTAATATTTTCAAGGCACAACATGAAACATTTATTGGGATACAGACAAAGCAGTCAATTACAAAGTCATAGTGGAACTAATGACTAGTAATGATGGATGGATTTCTACCGACGTGACACCTTCCCTCTGCACTCTTTGAAGACTTCCATGCAAACAACAACAAATACAGCGTGATCTCATAGGTTACTTTGAAACTATCTGACGCAAGTCTTTAAGTGGCGCAGGGCGAACAGGGGGTAATTTTCAACCACAACAAAAATACATCTAACCCACAAGGCAGTGATGTCCTCATGCTGGAGGTATTGTGTAGTGCCTGTTTGAAACTTGATCTTCCATCGCCGCTTCTCAGCAGGCAACAGATAGGAACCCAGGGAGGCGGGGTTCATTGTCTTTGAAGATACAGTACAGTGGTTGGTGGCGAGTGACTAAGGTTTTGTTACAGCTAATGATCTTTTCTTCTATGTTAAGCGGGGAACCCCAAACTACAACAACATGAGCCAAATCCTGGGTAATTGTTGGGGGCAACCTTGACTGTCGGGGGCCCCAGCAGTTGTGCAGTCTGCACAGCCTGATTTGAAGGGTTTCACAGTAGGTAGCCAGTTCCTGTTGCACTGTTGACGGAAAACTGCACGCAGACTTGAGTTCATCTGAAGCAATGCAGAGAATCAATATATTCAGTATGTTGGTGAGGCTCACTACAGTCAAGAATAGAAAGCCTTTATTATCATTGTATAGCTCTGCATAGAACTAGATTAGGAGTACTGGTCCTATTAAAATACAGGCAAACAACTAGCATCAACAAATAAAATACAGGTCCTACCATATAATAAAATAAATACTGTAAAAAATATAACACTAGGATATAATGCTCGAGTGCAATGGTATGATTGTAACTCCACTGGGATGAATGTAGTTATTAAGGTCAACTGTCCTACAACCCTATGAAGCCTGTTTTCAAGTGTAAAAATATGAACCATAATTATTTACATCACACATGAAGGTCATGTTTTTTATATTTTGCAGAGCAAATCCCAAGTGTGATTTGCCATGGCTTCATCCCCGAGGTAAATTTTGCATCAATATGGCTTTGAAACAGCTTGTGTGTGTGTGGGCTTGGGGTCAGGGAATGGGGCAGAATAATTTCAGAGGCTACTGCAGTGGCCAGTACGACAATCAGACATCCAAAAGCTTGAATAAATATAATTAACAAGTTGACTGATGCCACTATAAACCTTATAATGTTGACAGCTGAGAGTTGAAAAGGGCAACAATGATAACGTGCCTGAAATAATACACACTGATGTCATTAGATTAAGACAGACACGACTGATACAAGATACACGCTTGCGGCTCTGCTGAAAAATATGACAGATGTGAATTGCTGACATCAAGTACAAGCCTGCCCTGCTTCCATAAACATTTTAAATTACTTAAGGATTTATAAAAGTTACAAACAAAAACCCCACATGTCCCCCCCCCCCCCCCCCTCGCCCTGTCGAGCCATGTCCTCATACTCTAGAATGAGCTCACCAAGAGTCACACATGCACACAGAAAGACATAGGAGGGTAAATACTACATGCCTCCACAGGACCAGAGCAAAGGGCGTAGCATTGTGTAGTAGGAGTGGATGGGCTGGGGAGGCTTGGGGGGGGCTTGCGGGGGCTCGCTTTTGCGTGCCAGCCTCAAAGAGCTAACTGCAGGAGAAACAGTCATAATCATGAAAGCCAGAGATGACAGTAGACAGCGGCAAAACCAGCAAAGCAGTATTTTCATCAAAACAAACAGGCTGACATGGTGTGTAGCAGTCCTATTTTGACAGGGAAAAGCCATATCAGGTCTTGTTTGGACTTCTGAGGACCTTAGGTTCCCCTGGGGTGTTTTAGGTTCCAGCTTGAAACTCTCTTCTGAGGCAATTATCCAATTAGCTGAAGCCATGCGGCCAGACTGGCGGGTGATGACGGCTGGAACACCCGGGGAGCACGGGGCTGGTGTGAGCCCCAGGGATTTAGAAGACCAGACCACCTCCAGGTCTCACTTAGCTAATTCAGCCACCAACAGCCAGGCTTCTGTCTGGTAGGAACAGAGCGGGCTTGGATGAGGGGGAAGAGGTGGATCCCAGCTAGGCCAAAACCTCACCTGTTCCACCATGCACCGATGACCTCACCACACAGCCTCTATAGAAAACATGCACCGCCCCGTCAGTGAAGTCCAACTGAAGTGAAGGGCCTAAGTATTAAACAAGACACCAATTGATAAAACTGTATCCACAAAAAGTGTATAGAAATAAACAGGAGTCCGGTTTTGCTAACCCATGAGCCCAATCTCAACTGGAACACGACATTCATTACATCTGCCCGCTTCTCAAGCTGACAGTCAAAGTTGACGGGCTGCCACAGGACAGAAACGACACCAGCAAGTCCTTTGAAGGCTGCAACAAAATGCAGATGGTGACGTGGCACCGTTAGGTGACTCCAAGGGCTTACACCCGCCTGTCAGTTTCCCAAATGGGTTAACATTTAGAAGAAACCACACAATTCTGCATGCCCTACAGGCACTGCCCCACAGGACGGAGAGCAGCCTTGGCTTTTCACAGCCCTATGGAAGGTCTGGCTGCCGCTTTACCAGAGCAGAGGCATTTTTCAATTACTCAAAATGCATTTTCCCCCCTCTTTCCTCAAGGTAATTCAACAGTTGTGTGGTCACATACTCGCATGCCTCTGCCTCTTCAGATGCCAAACATTAAGGGATTAGGGAGGACTGGCGGAATTCATTGGAACTTTTTCAGAGTAAGATCTACCTCTGCTTTGATTTGTTTGTTGAGCTTCTGTTTGATTATTCGCAAGAATCCCCTGTCTTTGATCACACCTAACCACAGTGATACCGTGGCTTGCTTTTTAAGAAACTAGAGGTAAAGGAGAGCCAAAAGATGCTGCTGAGTAAAAATGTACTTTCAGTTGCTGTTGAAGCACAAAGAGACCCCCGTTTCCTGATCACTTTTACGCTCCAATGTGGGGCGATTATAGTCTCGAAATAAGGCATACCTCATTGACATATCCTTGCTGTGCGTGTGTTTTATTTTAGCTTGTTTTAATGATCCAAATCTAATAAATTATTCAGGTGTTGACATCCACAGGTGAGCGCGTGTCCCTTTCGGGAGACAAAGAGCCGGTGGATGATCCGAGGATCAGAGTGTCGCCACACAGACAGTGGAACAGGTGATTATGTGTCACTCGCATAATTCCCAGTGCTTCTGCATGTATAAGTATGCTGGCGAAAATGACATTCTCTGCCAACAAAGTAAAGCCAATGACTACTAGCACAGCATACTAACAGGGGAACGCTACCACGGACAAATGAAATTGCGCTTTTAAAAACAGCCTTAAAAATGGCAACGAAATTGATTCTTTATGTATATATTCTAGCAAAAAAAACGTCATCCCAATGCCAGGTGAAGGTTTTCTTTCAAATAAACCTAATTGAAATCCCATTGCCCCTTCGTGCAAAGACAGGGGACAAGGACGCAAAGTAAATGTGACATGTGCAGATGTCAACTTTGTCCCACAAAAAATGGAATTTGTCAGCTCAAAAATATTCTGTCCTCAAAAGCCAGGAGGAGCACTGATGCCTTTATAACAAAGCATTTAAGGCATTGCCTTCAAATAGAATGATTTTAAGTCAAAGCACTAATTTAAAAAAGTCATTTATCTCCAGCTAAAATGCACCATCAAAGACCCTGCGTTACTTCTTCAGTGTGCTTACCAACACTGAAGTTTGGCCGAGGCCTTACTTTCTACATCTGTACAGATTTAAATGAGAGGCAACGCACAGCACCAGTCCCTTGTGTTCATACCGATTAAGACTTCAAAGCAAACACTTCAAACAACAAGTCAACAGGATGCCCATTTGTCCTTCATCACCGGAATACTGCCTCATCACGCTGGCCTAAAGCTGACCACACCCAATGCTGTAACCAATACGATTGAGGCAGCCTCTTTAAAACAGACATGAAGCAATGTGTTTTAAATACTTTTGTGTTGTTATTTGCAGTTCCCTGTATGAGGTGGTAGTCAGGGTGGAGGGGACGGTGATGGGTACAGTGAATCCGTATCGGAAAGAGTAAAAAATTAATAAAAGAAATATATTTCAGTTTCTGGAATTAAACATACAGAGTATGCAACCCTATCAGGTTGGCCTGCTGCCATAAACCCGCCAACAAAACCATCACCGCCAGGCTGGCACTAATGCCGCAAAACATTTTGGCCCACACCTGCTCTCATGGGGCAAGAGGAGGATGTTGAAAGGCAAATGACTATCCATCAATGAAATATGAAGCAGTGCAGTAGCCGCGCCTCGGGCTGAGTCAGTCGAGAAAATGAAGATTGACACGCGGCGGGCCCACAGGTAAAAAGACATAGAGGAAAAGAACAGTGGCTGCCGGCCTCTCACATCTCTCTGCACTATAAACTGCTCATTCTACCCTCCTCTACGCTGAGAGAGAGTGTGTGTGTGTGTGTGTGTGTGTGTGGGGGGGGTGCATTCTTCTCATACCTGAAGGATATTTACACACCTGCTCTAGTGTGGGGTAGAGGAACACAGAAGAGAGTCCATGTCACTGACAAGACAATTAAACACTATATTCTTAAGGTGAATATTAGATGATGCAATTCAAACCCGACCATGAACAGTAAAGCCTGTTGCACACCGCACTCAGAGCTGAAGCTCATCCATATCCCCCCCTCCCCACCTTGGGGACTACTCTTGACAGAACTCTAGGAGTGAATCCAAGGTCACGGCCAAGAGGATGACTGTTTGAACAAATTGCGAGTGAGGTTGCCCCTGTTGAGCACTTTATTTTTGTTGTGAACAAGGGAGGCGGTCCTTGCAACTTGGCTGTGGCAGGCTAGCTGTGGGGGTGCTGCTTGGTGACCCTGGGGGCAGGAACCTGCGGTGTAATCACGGCCCTCACCAAATTACAGGGCAAGGAGGCTACTAAGTGGAGTTCAATGCAGGACTGAGGGAGAGGTCACCCATTAAACTAATATTCTTAAGTCACGGACCACATTCCTGTTCATGTCAACACCAGGCAACACAGGGAGGCCCTGATAACTCCAGGCATTTTAAGTGTTCAGGCGGGCTAGCTGTTCTTTATTTATAGTTCTGAACAAAGCTTTCAGCGGGGAAATAATAACAGTATTACTGTCCCCTCTTAATGCATTTTTGAGATGCGCAGCAGAAAAGGAATGTTGTACAGGTCAAACAAGGGTCTCGAACAATTCGTGCCATGTTTTCAACAGCAACCTGACAGCTATCTGAGTTGAAGGTGTGTCTGTCAACATGTATGTTTACATGTTGCAAGAATGCTATAAAAACATATTATGCATTAGAGGGGATATCTTTCAACCATAGACAAGAACTCTTCGGACAGTAAAGTAAATCAGGTTAAAACTAGAATTTAAAAAGACTAGGTCTTGTTTATTACAGTTTTAAAAATGATTACCCATCACCAAAGGGGTTGGGCCACCTCTTTGACCAACACATTATGTCATGACATTGAGGCTAGTTGATGGCATTCATGAAGCATCTTTTTTTTTTTAATACACACAGTACCAGACTGGTACTTTATATAAAATATATTTTTTAACAATGTGATTTATTTCTTTTAATATATTATCAAATTAAAAAAAGGGCCAAATGGCTTACAAAGGCATCATGAATGCTTTGAAAAGTAAGTGAAAAGTGAAGTATGATGCGAATATATACAAATTAAACCAATATACCAAATCCCCGAGAAAAAGACTTTGAGTGGGTACCAAAAATGAACAAATATACAGAAATACATAAGACAGAGCACTGGTTAGACCAGTTTACTTTACTGACCTGGTTGATCGAATTGGCAGAACTTGAGGCGAGCCCTGTTCCCAGACATGACAGGAAGAAGATGACTGGGTCAAATGGAACTGGAGCCATTGCATAGCCAGCTGCTGCAGTCACAACCACCAGTGCTGAAACCAAAGGAGGTAGCCAATTCAATTACAATTAGCATGAAAAGTCAGATGACATGAATTTAGGAACACGTAAGGCTTAACAGATTTGTCTGTATAACATGAGACAGATTTTGCCTTGCAACCACAAATTACAAAGTAGTACTAACCAGTTCAACTGTTGACAAATGTACTAATTGTAAGTCGTTTTGGATAAAAGTGGGGGGAAAAAATGCTGTGAATGAAAAATTTAAATGTACTAACAATTAAATAAAAACAGCCTATTACCATTCTATGTTCATTGTCAAGCCTATATGATACTTCTGCCATATCAAAATGCAATTACTTGCTTTCAGAAATGCACATCATTAAATTTTATAATATAATAAAAAAATATATATAATTTACTACAGTATATAAAAAATAAAACATTGGTGGTATTGTAATAGCCACACCAGAACACCATTAAACACGATGTACAGCCCAGCCCTGTTGGCCACCCTCCATATTACTGTAAAGCATTGGCGTTCTTTGTTAGTGCAACAACAGTTTGACTCTGTACACCAATCAAATATAAATCATTAATTCACATTTCTCATTAAAACATGGTTCCCTTATGTACTCTACCTGTGAGTTTGATTTTCGCTAGTCTAGCATAGATGTCCGGCAGCTCAGCCAGCTCCACTTTCAGCTCCTTCCACTGTCTGTCCAGACGGACCTGCTTGGCCTCATCAGTCTCCACCTGCACGTGCGGAGTTTCCTCTGAGGACTCAGCGCCGACATCCGGCACATGCGTAGCCGGTAATAGAATGCTGCCAGGAGCGGGCTCTGCGGTTGTTGCCTCCTCGACAACGACAGCGATAGCCGGTACATGCTGCACCTGTCTGACAATACTGTCATCTCTCTCGTCTACAATGGTCAGCACAGGCGCCTGTTTAGGGATGGCTCGTTGGTGTAGCTCACTGTTCCTCCTGGTTGCATACTGATAAGGTAGAGGAGATGTTAGATTACTATGGGAGACGACAGCAGCTCATCATTAGGTCCATTTGTGAAGAAAATATAGCTCACAAATTTTAAATAGTAACTTCTTATTAACTGGTAAGCATAACAAACAGCAAAAATGTTTTTATGATTTATTGATGCAAGGCATACAGAAATAAATATGTACATTAAACCCTGCTGCAACGTACCTGACGTTTCAAAAAGTTTAAACGCTGGTATGTTATCCAGTTGGATGTATCGCACCTGTAGAGTTGAATAAGGTGGCGGGTACTCTGATGACTTCTGGGGACATTTCGTAATAACTTCTGGTTAACGCTGACACCAACCAGACCTAAAAAAAAACAAGGATAATTTGAAAGTACTACTACAACCGACTATCATATCAATGGTAAATGATTATTAAATAAGTCGTGAAATATAAATCCACAAAGTCAAATAATTACCATACGTTCTATAGGACGTGTTGTGTATCCACATAAAGATTATGCATTAATATGTCTGCAGTAGCCTACTAACGTTATAGTAGTACTCTGATGTAATGCCACAGGATACATACTATGATACCACATATACAGTTAAATTATTGAGTATTCGTTTATTTTCCTTGGTTTTAAACTAGTGGCAAATTCACGGCTTTTGCACAGGTTCATATTTAAGGTCATTGCTAGCCAGTTTTCATTCGCTCCCTATCTGGAAGCCAACATTATGTGGCGTGGGATGCTAACTCAGCTAGTCACTATTTAAGTTTATCGTGGTCATTTCAGCAGACGAACAATGACCACGCGTCTCACATACGGCATCGTGTGGATCATAATCATGAATACCAACTTTAATTACCCGACAGCCTGCTACATGGTGTTTTCAACATGTTCTTGAAGCATACAGCCGGCTCCCGTTTTGTCCTTTTTACATGCAGCGAGCCGCCATTTTGACCTCGCTGGGTAAAACAATCCCTTCCGGTTACATAGCGTCATAGACAACTCCCTCGAAACAATCGAATGATGTTATAGTTATTATAGTTATTTTATAGTTATATGCTTATAATACAACGGTGCTTACACCATGCAATATAACGTGTGTAGCCTACTGTACAGTGTACACATTTCATGGAAACAATTTGGTAGTTATGCAGGTAATAAAGTAACTGCATATACAATTTTCGTTTTTCATATAGCCTACATATCTTTATAGATTAACATTACATTTAAGTGTGGGCTAAAACTATTACTGAATTTTAGATTTAGGACTAGTAAAAATTGTTTACCTTGGTGGTTATGTTATATAGCCTATGGTGAAGTTTGCCTTTGTAAAGCAGAGGGGGGTTCAGAACAGTAGAGATGGGGGGTAGGACTACTTGATGGTAGCCTACTGCAGGGGAAAATGGAAGTCATTCAATTTGAAAACAATAATAATTAGGACATTAGTGATCTTTTTCAAATTAATTTCTAAATAGGCCTACAAATACAGCTGTGAAATGTCTTCCTGGAGTCATCAAATTGTCTCACTCCCCATTTGTCTCCAAGTATTGCTGTGTAATTTTGCAGTTTGAATAAAATGTAATGGCCAAAGCGGAAAGGAATAGTTTCCAAAGAGTAAAAACCTCGTACCTCAATGGTCAAGTATTCGGGTGGAAGTGTCCTGGTTTGAGTTGCATCACCTGTAGCCTATGTCTACAGGGACTGTATAAGAAAAACGGAAAGAAACTACAGGAGAAAGTCAGGCCATCTGTCCATGAGCTGAAGTGCAACTGGATTTTGCATCAAGATACTGATCCAAAACACACACAAGCAAGTCAATGTAAGACTGATGGAGAAAAAAAAGAAGTTTTGCAATAAGGCCTATAGTTATAAGTCCATACTCTATTAAGATGTTGTGGCAAGACGTGAAAGAAGACATTTATGCTGAAACCCCAAAATGTTATTCAGTGGGCCAAAATTCCTGTGTGTGTGTGTTAAGAGACCAATCAATAATACACAAACCATTTGGTTGCAGTCCCACTAAAATGTCTCAACCCATTATTTAGTGAAATGGGGATGTTTTTTATTGCCATTGCATAACCCTATTAAATATATACTGTAAATTAGTATCTATATAATATAATATATTGTTATATGTAATATAATATAATCTAATATACCTTTTGTTAAACATGAGTCTATAGCATCCTTACCTCAATATAAATTCACACAAATGAAAATAATACTTATTATGTATTCCGTTCCATTGTTTCTGAAAAACATACTTCTATAGGAAGCAGGCCGAAGTCTCTGCAGGGAGTATGTATTCTCACATTACCTCAGTCTTGAATGTAATTATTGCAGTGTTTAAATGTATAATATGTATAATAAATGTAAAAAATATTCTAAAACAAACATACATTCAGATATTATATAGTTTTACAAGTACTAAATACTTACTGGCAACTTTTGTTATA
>JAOEHI010000011.1:2317656-2342116 GCA_025447815.1 Percopsis transmontana
CCCAACATTGACCCTGAGGTGGTGCAGAGACTACGGGACTTCTACAGACCCTTCAACATGAAATTCTACCAGATGACGGGACGTATATTTGGCTGGGATGATTGAATGTGCCTCACGTTGGATTTCCCAGTTAGACTGAGGACTAGCGAGTGTAAATTATAGCTTTGAGTCAGCAAGAGCACTAAGCCTAAAGCAATATGTTTCTGAGTGGGTAAACAAGAGGTCTAATCTGCCCTTGCTGGCGACCCAGATATGCAATGTCTTGCGCTTACATACTGTACAGAACATATTCCATCACTAGAGCTGCTTCAATATCAGATGTTATATTCTAAAAAGGCTGAGCTGTTATAATATATCTCCCTGCACTATCTGGAGGAGGTTTCTGTTCAGGGCTGAAATTGCAGTAAAAAATCTTCTACGATGGGGTAATTGCATTGTGTCGGGGTACTCTTGATAAAAGCCCTTACTGAGTAATATGATGCCATATTTTAAACTTAACCAGCTGCTTTCAAAGCTTTCAAACATTTTTCTAGAAAAGAGTATGAAAATAAAAGAAAATGTATTTTTCAAATGTATTTATTCAAGAATTGCACATGCAGTATGTGTTTATGTATGTATTTGCAGTAGCCCATTACAAATATATTGGTTTTCCATTAATTGTTTTCTGTATACCTCTAGAGTTTTGAGTTCTGTTTGTTCAATCATGTAAATCAAAATATTCCTTTCTCTTCATGTTAAATCCTGACTGCCCATTCTAATATGTGAATGCCATACATGGAAGACTTCCCACACTTGTTTCCATTTAACTTGCAATTTCAGCGCTCTGGGAGTTTGTTATTTTAAGAGCAGTTTCCCCAACTTCAGTTAATGAATTTAATTTAATTAACAGGCAAGCATAGCACAGCATAGCATCGCTGTTATCCAAGCAGCAGCGACTCCAGTGTTGGGAAAAGACCTCCAGAGGGCCTTCCCAAACCTTGACTCAAATATCCTCTGCATGCCTTCATGTGAACTGAATACACTTGATGTCATCTGCCTACCTTGGCTCTTGGGGATGTGTGTATGGAAGGGTGTCTTTAAAGAACAATGGCTAAGCTGTGTTCCCGATTTATATCTACTGTACTTGTATGGCAGGTTCTCCGACTGCAGATGTACCTCAAAGACACTTCTCCATCAGTGTTTTCCATATAAGCATTAGCACGTTTGTTGTCTACTTAATTTAAATTCATGCTGGAATTTTTAAGCTACACTTTTAATAAAAATAAATTTTGCATAAATATGGCGATAACCTTAATACAGTTCACCAGTCACTTTTTTTTGAATGATAGATCAAGATACGGTAGATTATGGCATAGTTGAAGTGCTGCACACAAGAAAAGTACCATAAAACACAGTTTGGCTGCTCTCTTAATCACTACCGCTACACCTTCTTGCATTGTTACAATTCATCTCTGGCCAACCTCGGCGGCCGAATGTCAAAGGAGGTGCAGAGGATTTTAAAAGACACTTATTTTTGGACATGCGGTGTCCCCAGCAGCTGGCGGAGTCAATGTTAACGGGTTTTAGGGGACAGCCTTTGCAGAGTTGCGCAGTGCGGCTCTCTGGTCTGCAACACAGTGACAGGAAGTTATTCTTTATGGGTTAATGTCAGGCTGTAGACACATTGGCAGCCACAGCTGGTGTCCTTTAGAGATTTAGAGTTTTTGTCTTTTTTTTTTTAATTTTCTGTCTTTCAATGACATGCAATATAATGTTTTTTTCACATAGCTACTAAAGATAAATAATCCGCTAATATTTCCATTTACATGCAGCCATGCATAGTCTGATTAATGGAAAACACCCCCATTGTAACATAGCTAATGTAACCAATGTCTCATTCTGTCTGTCGTCCCCTGTTTAACATTCTCTCATTTCCCTCGCACTCCTCCGCCGTCTGTATGTTTTCCTCTGCTAAAGGAATCTCTCTAGCCCTCTCCTCCCTGCTCTCTGGTGACTGAGCTGAATAAATGGAGTCAGTCTGTTATGCTGACAGGCACTTAGTGAAAAAAGCCATAATGAGAGGAGGAAAATCTGTCGACATCAAAGTCCGCAAACTTGTGAAGCTTCTTCTGCACTGATGGCTTTGCGTCAACAAGCCGCTGGGTGGCACGGCGAGGGGTCATCGGCGTTCGTGGATTTGTTTGTTCCATTCTGCGGGACCTCTTTGGCGAAGGTGAGCGGTGGCAAGCGACGGAGGGACAAAGCGAAACGGCAACACGTGCTGTGGGAGGTCGTACAGACCGCCCCTGTCAAGGGAGCATTCAGCTCAGTATCAATGCAGCTGACAGGAAGGGAACACGAAGTGTGTTTGTTCAACCAGAGGGCTGACCGCATGCGGTTCTCTGCTGCTGTGGGGAGACGGGCATTTCTTGCAGACCCTTCCAAAGACTCACAGCCCTGTTATATTTACCTCTTGGCATTGTTCGGTTCTTTACAGTAATATATTTATTTTAACTTTACACTAACATCACTCATTGTCATGGTGTGTGTGTGTGTGTTTGTGCGCGCACGCGCCTACAGGTGTGAAGTTACCTGGGGCTCCTTACCTCCCCACCACCACCACTCCCAATACCCTCTCCCTACACACGCAAATCGCTCAGGCTGTTTTTTCACACGCAGACGTCAGACCCACGGCGGCAGAGGAGTGTGCTGTGCAATAACAAGTCTGCGTCGTAGAAAAGAGAGGTTTGCAGTGTGTGTGTGTGTGTGTGTGTGGCTGTGCGTGTGTGGCTGTGCGTGTGTGGAGGGAGGTGGGTATCACAGGCCAAGTACAGGGATGAAGTGAGAGGATTTAAAGAGATCGCTTTGAAGGAGCGCAGCGGTGGTCCGAGCTGGAGCGCACGCAGCATATAGGGAAAGGTGTGCTTTGCATAGTAGCCTACCTGTAACCTACACGTGTTCGCGCATACGCACAGCACAACGTATTTTAGCATTGGCTTATATAACAAAGACACACCGTCGGGTATACACTGTGAAACGAAAATAATCTCGCCCGATCAGTAGCCCTCGAATCGCCTTTCCAGAGTCCTCACGGCCGGGGTGCTTACACTATGCGCAATTTTACCAGTTTTCGACACGATTTCTGTGTTCACAATGTTGACAAGCGTGCAGCTTTGCAAGTTTGCACTGCTTAGTGCGCTGGGATGGATAAAAAGAGAAGACGTTGACGCTTGAAGACAAGAAAATTGTTGACAGACGGGGACATTATAGCTTGTCAATTTTACAAAATTCCTGTTAGCACGAGCTGTTGAACAGATAAGGCTGCTGCTGCCACAGTCCAACCAGCGTTGCTTCCATAGGTTCGGTCCAAACAAGCTACTGTCTGTTTTTCGGCTTTCCATTCTGCTCGTCTACTGTCAACAACGGGATACACTTGAAATCGGCTCCCATCAGTGTCACACAAAACGAAAAATTCGTCGCTCCGCTCGCGTCGCACGAATCGTATCGGCCGTCCTTTCCCTGCTCACACTGTGCGTCAAACGCCAGCCAGTTCAGCCGCGTAGTAGGCCCGACTCGTCTGCGACGGCCAAATCGTGCTTAAAACGTACCAAAAACACAGTGTATACCCGGCTTTAGTCTCTGGGACAATTTGAGATAGACGCAGACACGCCCAAAGAGCCTTATTTTTTTTCCAAGGGTCCGCTAATAGTCCGTCACACACGCTATAATGGCCACGACCATTGAGAGGCACGGAGGGGTTCAGCGGTCCTCTGTTTTCTCTGGATCTCGGAGGAGAAGCCATTAATCCCAGTCCTAGTCTGAGCAAATATCTCCATCAGGCACGCTCCAGACTTCTTAATAAAAACAGCCCAAGGAATGGCTGGGTGTCCATTTCAGGTTTAAATTTGTGTAGCAGAAAGATGATAGCATTAAATAAATGTTTAAATTATAAACTTTGCTATGATGCAATATGGTTACAATGAATAAACCATAAAATAAAACATGATACACAGTACTTAATGCAAACTAACATACTTAAAAATAAACATATGGAGATACAAACACAAAGTAGATAGGCCTAATGTTAGGCGAATTGTTGACTGCTCATTATGATGAAAACGTATAAATTACATTTCTTTGTTATTATGAGGAAAAACAAAGAAACACTACACTGGTTACTAAATATTTTAAATTTTTACTGAATTAGAAAATATCTGTTGAAAAAAGTGGTTGAAAGTTACTGTTAACCCCCTTGGTCCAAGGAAGAGGCTGAAACAATTAGACAGGAGATTGCATTCACATTAAGCCATGACTCACTCAAATGTTTAACTGCTTAACTTTTGGAATTAAATGTGAATAAATGTCACTTCGGTATTGTGTGTATGGGTCTTCTTCTGTCCTCTCCCCCTCTGTGAAGATGGTATGCTGCAATGTCACTGAGAGCATGGACAGTGGATGGACTGAGGTGCTAGCCTACAGGGTGGAACTTATCCCCTTCTTGTTCCCTGTAAGTCCAAGCCCAGACTCTATCTAGAATTAGCAAATAATGAATTTAGATCTTACCCTCACCCTTTAAAGTGTACAAATTGACTCAATAAAATTCCCTGAAACAAGTCATTTGTCATAAATCAAGTAATGTGGTCTTGCCATTAAACAAGTGTAGTAAAAGTTTAAGCCTCAAAACAAGACAAAGTTCTAAGTTACGCAGTGATGCAGTGATACATATTACAAATATCTTAGCATGGATCTCCACTGCGATGGTGCCAGCAGCCAACGGCCACATGTGGAAATATTATTCCGTTTTTTATTATTTTTATTATGACTCAACAGAGAAACTGAGGCATACAAAAGTGGTACCAAAAGAAATGTTTGAGGCAATGCAACAGAAATACTGTTTCGAGGTTTTGGGTTTAGAGACATTCTCATGAAAATGTTGCTTGCTCATCAAAAGGCATTTCACAAATGTATTGCATGTTAGTAATTACATGAAAGAGTGTTCTTTGAACTGTCACTTCTGTGTCCTGACTGCAGCAGACAACATGCAAAATTAGCAATTATGATTGTCTGGGCAAAGGAACCTTTCCAGACATGTGTATTTCAGCCTAGAAGTTTTCACGCATCCTTCATTCGGGAGAAGTTCTTTCAAAGAGCTGCTGTTCTTTAAAGGGGCAATAACTGATCCTGACACTTGATGAAAAAGGCATTCATGTTAAGCTCAAATCTTCCATCGCTTGGATGAAAAGCAGGGCAACGCTTTTCTAAACAAGAAGGCGGGAGAGCCCAGAGGTCAGAGCCATAGCTTCCTCGAGGGAGGATAGACTTACTAAGGCAGTTGAGGATTGTGTCAGCCACACTGCAGTGCTGAATATCTCCACAGTGCTGTAACCCTTAGCACCTTTTCAAATGCATATGTTAGATTTTGTTTGATTTTTATGGACAGTTTTGCAGTTTATTAAAGTGTGATTAAACTTGAGTGAAAACCCTTCTACAGTAGCTTCCTCAAATATAAGTCTGTATGTTGACGTTCAGGTTGAAACATTATCTCAATTTCACTACTGTAATAGTTAGTCGTAACATGTTTTTATAAAATTCCTCAGTCAAATCAATGCTTCGTTGGTTTACAAGGCTTCAGAGAGCTTTGGTATGTTAACACCAAACATCAGCATGTGGACCTACACTCAAGTAAGGAAACTATACAAGCTGAATAGTTTTTCAATAAGACACTTTAGCAAATGGGTACTGATAATTGAATGACTTCAGAGTCCATATGCGGATATTTTGTTTATTTAGAATATATAATAGAACAACCTAGCATTTGGAAATGCAGAAATACAACAGGAAATAGGTGGGAAACGGTTGCTGCGTGTTTTAGAGAGATATTAGCCCGCAAGGCCTGGAACAAATACCTCTAAATAAATCATCACACACTTTTTTTTTCCAATTCACTGAACATTTTCTGTTTGCCTTATGAATAAATGAGAAGCTGCCCTGTTTACCTACCCCTCATTACAAACACTATAGCCGCCCTCACTCCATGGTAAGCAAATAACAAACACACATATATGCACACACACACACACACACACACACACATACACACACACAGGCTGCATTGTTTTTGCAAAGATCACCAACTGCTGTTCTCCTGGAACAACCCACGCTGTCACTCAACGCAAACACATACAGTTACAAGCACACGTGTGCATGCATGCACCGCAAACGCACGCACGACGGCACATCTGCGAGCCTCCTACAGCACACAAAGAGACAGATTTGTGCAAACATTCAAGCGAGCTCATCTGTCAGGCCGCATTCAAACACACAAGTGGCGTTACACAAAGGAGTTCGCCTCTAAGATTACTCACATTGTCATAATGACTCCGCAACACCACAGACTATCGCAACCTGACGCTGACTTAAATACACAACAAACCAACACGCACAGAAACCACAACGAGAGCAAAGGCATCTTGTTTAATAATTGACGGTGGCGCTCCGGGGGGGAGGCAGTGTGATGGGACAGCACAGAAACAAGCTAGAAGCAAAAGCAAGGCCATATTGAGTAATTATTTATCACCCAAGGCTATGGCCGGGCGGGTGTGGTGGGCTAAGGCACCATGTTATTGGAAGGAGTCAAACATGATGAACTAACCTCAAGGAAAAGTCTACAAGGTGTTACAGGCCTGATTCTATGCGACCCATCAAACGGTGTATTTTTGTTTTGTGTGGAGGTCACCGCACCCTTATGATGGATTCCTGGGTAGAACCGAAAGCCTGGCCGTTTGTCAACTGGCAAGAAATCTTTCAAGGTGTGGCAGACGTCCTAAATCGCTGACTGCTTCTTTTGTCCGTTTCCGGTTGGGGAATTCAGAGTTGACCTGTCGGGCTTTTTCAACTAGTTGCGGGTGTCTGACACAGAGCACGTCTGACTACCTGATATCCCCGTGACATAGAGCGGCGTGTATGTTTGTTTTGTGTCATGACCCCAGCCGTCGCACCGCCCAACCTGTGGCGTTTGTCTAGTTCATTTACCCTTTAATTATGACTTGTCTTCTTTCATTTTCGCTATGACAAATGAGAGTCCCACGAGGGCCATTGTGTGAGGCACGTAGCTTTTTACCGCTACAAATGGAGGCCCTCGCCCACATAAATATGACAGGTGTGACGGTTTGTTGTTCTTTCTCTGAAGGAGTGTGTTAAATTTGAGCCGGTGACGTAATCAGGTGATGAATTTTCGTCTGAGAATGTCAGTAATCAGCGCAAGCGTATGGAGGATCATTTACTAGGTAAGGTTTATAAGAGTGCAATTGATTGCTCTCCTCGTCGCTGCCTGCTCTTTGAAAACAGCCATAAACTGCACGCACACTTTCTCATGGACGGTGCACAATGTTACAGGAGGATGTGAGTGTGTAAATTAATTAGACAAAGACTAAGAGAAACACTCTTGCTAAGTGCTACACCGTATGTGTGTGTGTGTGTGTGTGTGTGTGTGTGTGTGTGTGTGTGTGTGTGTGTGTCAGGCTCTCTGCCTGCATTATAAAGTGCATCCACTGTAGAGTACATGAGTATCTGAGCTATCTATCTTTTGTGTGTGTGTGTGCGCGGACACACAGTAAAGGCGTGCCGTTGAAGTCAGGTAAGTGATCCAGGTGGATTGTTGGCGGGGGGGCTGCAGTGTCTGTTTTCAGGCAGCAGCTGGTGAGCGAAGCTCGGGCGAGGTCACCCTCTGAGACCCCCCTCCCGACTCCCATCCTTACAGCCCCGCTGTCATCGTCATCTGATCTCCGCTCCACACACACACACACACACACACACACACACACACACACACACACACACACACATACGGGAATAGCGGCACTGCCGCATGACAATGGAGCTCTTTTTAATTAGCGGGGATAGCGGCCTCGCCCGAGCGATGGCGGCTGAAATGCATTTGCCCCAGTCATGAGAGCAGCGGGTTCAGGCATTCAGGCATGCAGGGTGATAATTGATCACGTTGTACGGCCATGTAGATAATACTAAGCCCCCGTGGGTAAGTGATGTTCCTATATCTCATATTACCGCAGAGCCAAGGCTATACACAGTAGGCGACTCAGAGAACTAATAGAGCGACAACAACAGTGGAGAAAGAGAGAAAACATTCACGCCTGCTCTGTACATTCATAAATAGAGGCATAAACGTTACAGAAATATATGAAACTAACCTCTTGCAAACACATTTCTACCAATGTGCTTATCCTTACATAAGCCATGGTTCCTCACAGTGCAGTGTGTGCTGTTCAAAATCTTCCATAAGTTCAGAATCAATCAGGTCCCTATCGGTGTACTCATGGGGACCTGTTATGCATACATGGGGTGCCCTGGGATCCACAGGGGCCTGTGTTTACCTAACCACCCTCTCTGGCCTACATTACGGAGCTGCCTGTCATCGTGACCGATGTTGAGGTTTCTTTCAGCAGCGGAAGTTGTGCTAACCTGTTTCTCCAACCCCCCCCCCCCCCCTCCATCTCCTAGTAGCCCAGAGCCGCATAGCCAGTCTAATGGACTCCCATTGCTAATCACTGTTCTGCCAGGCTCTCTGACGAAAAAGATAAATGGTGGTGCAGCAACATAACCACAATGGGACCTCCTCACCCTGCAACAAATTAAGTTTCACCTGAGGTGTCTGAGCTGAGGCCAGCCATACCTTCCTGTCCACCTTCCTAGGTGCAGAGTGCTCTATCCTCGTTTTTTTAGCTTTTAATTTTTTTACTCTATTTAATTCCGCAGTTGCGCCGCACGTCTTTCCATTTGGACGAAGTGGGGTCTGTGGACACATGGGGACTGTGAGTTTTAATCCATTATGGGTTCTGAACTCGACAGGTGTTTTTTATTTTGGTCCCCACCTTGTGACTCAGTGAGCCGTAGGCACAACACTTGGACATTGTACAGCGCTGTCCTGTTTAATCACACATTGGAATATATTACCGATGCTGAAAAACAAGAGTCGATTTTTCCAGGCTTGATTTGTCTGTCAGCAAAGTTACCACATCTACCACGTCGGTATAACAACATAAAGGCAGCATGGCACAGAAAGACAACAACACTATCTGGTATTTTTTCGACTAATTAAATCACGTCAAGATCCTGAAAAAAATACTTCCATAAACATTCCTCGGCTACTGGTCCATCAGTCTGATTCAATCACTACTCTGTCGGAGCGAAAGCCTCCACAAGGGTATGTGGGACAAATTAAAAAGGCTTTATGCTCTGGCTTTTAAAGCATGTCTTCTTCAGCTCACCAAGGAAATTGAGTTTGTGACCGAAAAAATTTACTTTCCTCTTAACCCCCTGACCAGCCGTCACAGACACACAAACTTTCCCTTTGAAGGCTAAACGGGTAAAAACGAGGGAGGATTGACTCTTCTCAGGAGTTATGGAAGCCCTGATCCTATTACCCTCCCCCCTGAAAAATGTGTCTGCGGGCCCCAGGAGCTTTTAACCTTTCGCTGCTCCTAGCTTTGTGATTCACGGGGTGGCGGTGGTCCCATATGAGTGTTGTTTTTTTTGCCGGTACCGCGCCTGGCCTCTGGAAAATGTAGAGCCAGTACCATTTTGGCCAGACGGCAAAACTGTCACAGTCTTAATGTACATGAAGGGATTCCCTCAGGGGAAAAAAGGAAGAGAAATAAAAACAACTAACTCTGTTTGAAGTAAATAAAATAAAGAAATTGTAGTCTGCTTCTCTGACCACGACAGGAAATAGAAAGCATAGGGTTTGCGTTGATGCGTGCCGTGGTTTTGGAAAAGACTAGCTTGACTTAACGAAAGAGAGACAAGATGCTCTGAAAGCAAGTTTTCTTCCATTCTGGTCCTTCTGGCCCTAGATTCCTACTGGTTTTCAGTCCTCTATACAGGACAGGTGAATACAATTAACTACCAGGTAGTTAAATGCATTTATTGCTGTAGATGTCCCTGGCCTCAATTTGTACCCGATTAGAGGACTAGAATGAAAACCAGCCGGACGCTGTGTTTCAAGGACAGAGAATAGACCACTGTTTTAAAACATATGAGTCGCACAAAATATCTTAAGCTGACATGTGGCCCTAAAACTCCAAATCTAATAAACGAATCACTGTTTATATGAAACTGTCCACAAAACCGCAGGGGGCTCTACTGCGAAGGAAGCTTTAGTGTACCTTCAAAATGTCTTTACTCTCTCTTACATAACAGACAATTGCAAGGTTTTCACCCAAAGGTTTCACAAAAAAAGCTACACTGCCAAAAAAAAAATTTGACGAAAGAAAATGTGATTTGTTGTGCTTCCGTCAAATACTGTTATGTGAACTTTCTGTTATGTGAACAAAACAACATGACAGCAATGATGTTTGTTGTGCTCAGGACGAAGAGATATCATGTGACATAAGGCCCCGCTATATCATCATTTATTTGTTTCCATCAGCCTTTATCGCATCTTGTCGGTTTATCAGAACACCAAGTTTTCCACCTCAGCCAAGCGAACAAACCTTTGTATGATATTTTGGCATATTTTTGTGTTTGTTTAGATTTTCAGGTGTTTCCATTTAGGTTTTCCTATGCCCAAATACAAAATCCGTAAAAGAAATGGTGGATGGAAACCATTACACTAACTCTGACCTACTGTAATAAGTCAATCCCAAACCATGCATGCATACACAGAGACAAATGTTTATTTACAAACAGTTTTACTTCACATACTTCACTTTACAATGTCAAAGGACTGTGGACCAGGTGAAAGTGTTTTCAATCAGAGATGTCCAATCATGCAGCTAAGTAGCAGATGGAGGACATGGTTTTAGTGCGGGTCAAGGATGTTTTCCACCTGGACATTTGTCCATATTTACTTACTATATCATCCATTTCGTCAAGCACAAAAACTGCATCACCCTGGAAAAACACTACAAACTGGCTCTTGGAAACAAATGCATGTGGTGTAAAGGCCTCAGGGAGAAAAGCTTTTTAGGGCAAAAGAAGATTGTTGAGCGGCAATTTAAAACAAACCCTGAAAAATAAACTGTAACGTTTTAGTTAGAATTTTAAATTGGTTGTGTGGGTACCACTGGTGGATCAGATGGTTTGTACTCTTTCATCAACCAAAATAGGTCTCACATTGGCAGCTTAGCCTTATATTTACTGTATATACATTAGATTTTTGTTGTATAAATATACATAAGGTATTTGCATATTTGCTCACATGCTTAGATAATGTCATTAGTTTCACAGTGCACATTTTCACAGGATTCAACCCACTCTGCCAGAACAGAAGTTGTCTATTAAATGACTTTAGTTTTTCATCATAACACATACAGTAATGCCCCTCCGACTTGTCGACTTGTGTGGCAGGGGCATAACTCACCGTCCACCTCCGCTAATGCGTTGGCTCAAATACCACAGAGGAGCTCTGAAAACAACCCTAACGCAGCCCAAATCCCCCCAAGTAGCCGTGTGCTTAGCGTGGTCTCTGAAAGGTATCCAACCATTTATGTGAAACCTAAGCGCTTCCTGATCAAAGGCTTTCAGAAGACTGGGAGGTAAACGAGGAGCCCTTGTACAATTCTCGTTTGATTACGTTTTAGATTTTTTCCTACGTCTTCTCTAACCAGCACCAGAGAGTGTGTTCTCGCATCTACAAAGACAAGTATCTTTCACCAGGGAGAGCGGATTAACACATCAAATCCACTCTCTCAGTCAATAGAGAATTAATGAAGTGATAGGCTCCTGCATGGCTTACCTAGTCAGGAGGGTTAGGCGCCTCCACACAACTTAATCAAGCTAAACCCAAACACACTAAACTCCAACACAGATTTAATACAATGATAAACTATAGCTGGTCTGTCTGAGCTGTCTGTCTGTATGATCATAGACTTAAAACACATTTTATGAAAGGATTAGAGACAAACAAAGTGGCACAAACTTCACATATTCATGAGGATGAAAAATACTAGAAAGTAAACTAATGTTAAAAATGTACATTTATTTATTAATGTTTGTTATATTCCTTCTATTTTATGTGATTCCAGTACAAAAAATCCTCACAGAAGTGATTATTTCTGGTGGTTTGCTTTATGCGTTTTCATATTTCATCCATCATTTGATTTTAACTACCACTCCAGATTTCAGACCAGCTGAAACGAAACACGCTGAGTTTGTGTTTGCCGAAACTTGACCCCTGACCTCCTCCTGTGGGGTCAGGACCCCTCTACTGACCCGTTAACAAACTAATTTGTCAACAGTGACCCTTCAGAGCTACTACTATCTCCTCCACAGATAGCCCATTCCTCACAGTCAATAACAGATAAATGTGTAGCTAGAAAATGTAACTACAGCAGGCCCCCACAGTTCTGGTCTATAAATGTTAATAGTGACCTCTACCTCTACATTTTTACACTTTGGCTAAAAGCTAATGTAGTGTTTAACATTAAACTTGTGCTGCACTCAGCAATTTCAACACTGTGTTATGTATGTCTTTAAATTGACTAAACTTTCTGTACACTGTACGTTTGGTCGGCAGATGACACAGTATATTGCTGACTTACAAAGTAGAGTCCAAATGATGATTTAAATCCACTCGCTTTTAATAAATGGTGACGTTTTACAGTGCACTCATAGACAGTGCAGTGATTTAAAAGGTTGTTTTAAGAATTCCTTTCAATCACACATTTATTTAAAGTTCTTTAAGGGGGCTTCAAACCTCGTCTGTGATTGACATGGAGGTGGAGAATGACAGGGTGATTGGTATTTGATGTTAATTACTGGATACCTGCTCAGCAAGCATCCTGTCCCCTCGCCACAATTCATTTCCTCCAATCCCACCTTGGGGCCAGCTGTGGAAACACTGGATCTGAAATTTGTCCAAGACTCCAATGACCAATGAATTATCTGTGCTCTTTTACTTTTATGAATTAAAGACAAGCATTGAAAACAACCCTCAAAACAATGGTCAGAACATATTATTGATACATTTTATATTATTAGGCAGTGTGTGTCGATTGGTTGGAACACCCTTGGCGATTTATTGTTCAGCGGCTTCGACAGTTGCTCCACTGATGCAGATACTCCTGGCTCTCCCGCTCTACCACTTTTTGCTCTTGCCCTTTCTCCCTCCCTAGTGCCTCGTTAATAGAAATACTGTCTGTACAACCATACAGTCATACATCAGCTCTATTGATTTAGCTCCCCGACACCCGACATGCTAACTACTGTACAGTCGGGGCTCGTCCATCATAGCCAGACAGCTCAGTGACAGGTACAGCACGTAGGAAAATAGAGATTACCTGCAGGAATACTGCTGCCGTCGAGCTCTCATTTAGTGTATTGGGGACAAAGGTCGCAGGCTCTCTTGCCAGCTCTATTAAGCAAGCAACTTCAATGCTCTGGTGGTTTTATTTCAGCCATGATGGTCATGATGATATCATTGTACGTTTGAGCAGCACCTGGCTTCTAATTACTGGCAGAAATAAACTTGCACAAGCAGCATAGACAGCATAAACATACCCATTACAAGGTATAGGGGATTACATTTACATCCTTCAGGTGGATGCTATACAGTGGTGGACGTGGGTCCCCTATGACATGTAAAGGGCTATATACGTGTAATGATTATTACAATTACAATTTGATCATTTAGCAGACGCTTTTATCCAAAGCGACTTACAATTACATGCTGCTATTTGGCTACATGGAGCAGATAGGTGTTGGGCATCTTGCTCAAGGATGCTTACAGGTAGGCCAACTCTGGGCGTGAACGCACGACCTTCCGGCTGGGAGTCCAACACCTAGACCACTAGAGTACCATTATTATTATTTGTGGTGGCCTGGTGCCTCCTTGGTATGTGTTAAAGCTCTTAAAAACAGATGGAGAGGGCCTGCCTTAACGCTGATGGGAAGCGGATTCTCTAAGGGTTTGTTCGCTCGCCGCATCCTCTCTTTTAAGGCAAGGGGGAAAAAAGCAGCAGTTTAAAATTGACAAAGCAGCAGCGGAGCTGTGTGAAAATGTGATAAGACTATATACTAACAGTGAAACACACAGGCACAAAGGAGATTCTGGCAGGAAGACTCAAGGGTTGACCTAGGATGGTTTGTTGCTTTAGTGGCTACAGGAAGGAGGCTACATTAGCGAAAAAAACAAATCTTAAAAATCATTAGTATTTCATTTTAAAAAATAAATTGGTAAAAATACCATTTCTCATACAGTTACACAAAGTACTTAAACATGACATTTTGTAATTCTGTAAGAGTCTAATATAATATCTAATGTGCCTGAACTGTTACACTACGGACACAATCCGTTTGTTCATGGTACTGTCGCTAATACCAGAGATGTTAAGCCAACACACAGGATCACTTTAATTAATCAGAACTTGCATGCAGTACCTCCATGGAGTTAGTGAGGAAAAACCAGTTTTGCTTCTCCAGCTCGGGGACGGTGGGGGCGCAACTACACAAACACCTTGGGGTCCCTGTGCGTGGACCACATGAGGAGGGAAATGAGCAACGGGTGGAGTATCAGAGTAGTGGCAGGCGACTGAGGGTGGAACACGGGCCTGGGATTAGGCCTGTCAATAGACCACAGTGTGGCTCATCCTGTCAGGTTTCTGCTGGGGTTTAGGGACCAGGAAATAAGCCCCACATCACACACACACGAGGACACACACCCACATGAACCCTGCGCACACACACACTGACTTAATGCTGTGTGGGTCCAGGCCTTTATAGCTAGACCTACCACTGGTGGATGATTAGGTGTCTTAACTAAGTACTGCCAGACACAACTGAGGAGGTCAATTCCAGGACATTAATTGGGCTAAGCGCTAACTAAATCACTTACACAATTGACTTCTCTGTTGAGAATGTTTAGCCAAGTTCAATTGAGTGCTCAATTGACGGGTGGACCAAACTCAAGAGGTCACGTGTGAATATTGGAAGATTGGTTACCTACTATAAATATTATAGATTGAGACAGATGGAAAGCTCAGACCTGACAACTTTGGAAATTGTCTGGGAGACTCCCGCTAACAGCAGACACAGCCAAATCACATTAACCCCAGTGATACAGTGTGGCCTATCCTGTGTGGGGGTTGATCCTGTTACAACCTCATCCCATCCCCCTGAGACCTACAGGAACCAGCTTCTTATGGTCCTTAATTAATTGACCATCAAACCTGCCCACTACCACATCTGCGACATGTTATCTTTGTTTGCTGATTTGTAGCTCATCCTGTTTGCAGAGGATTGTTCAAATAAGCCAGTGGCTTTGTGGCTAATTGCATCACAGAGCAGAGGTGAAGGGTCTCTAAAGCCTGGGGCAACAAGGGAAGCTTCATCCCACACAGGTATTCAGGAGTAGCTACAAGCTTTTTGACTCTTACAAAGTCGTGTGATGTTATACTTGTTTTATATTTACTCTATTCCCAAATGCAAGAGAACTCTGACAGTGTGTGACAGTTTGAGGAATTATGTAATGGATAAAGAGACATTTTCAGCCAATTAGCAGAGACATCATGTCCCGGTTGGCTACTGTAGTTGATAGTTTGTGTCCGTCAGCACAGATGAGAGCAGGCACAGGAAAGGAGAGCCGTGGCCAAACAACACATCTGTGTTAGCCTTGTGGGTTGTCAGGTTGGACAAAATCCTTTACTTCATAGTGGGAGTTCAGCACTGTGGTACTTTCTTGGACCGAGCCAAACTCCATGACTCACTGAGAGACTGAGCGACTCTCTCACACACACAACACGAGTTCATTTGACATCAGGTTTCATCAAAATCTTGTAAGGTCCGAAGGGAACATGCTTTCATTTCCAATTTCACTGTATGTTCGGCGACCACAAGGCATCTAGCTACAGCATTCACACCCTGTTCACCTCCAATGCCTCTCTACCCTCTGTCTTACACTTTTTCATGATGGCAAAGCACTTGAAAGTATCCAGTTAATGTATAAAAGGAAGAAAAAGGCATTCCATGGACATTAGAATAATTTAGGTGCTGGGCTGAGGCAGAAAAAAAGCCAGCACACTATTTAATGCTCCAAAGAACCATTTTTTACTTAAATAACGCTTCTATCCCTAATAGGATCTTTGTCAGGTGAAACATGCAATGTATTTAAAGATGTTTTGGGACATAGCTGCCAAGTTTCAACAAAAGTTCGGAGTAAGATTATTATTGCAGCTTAAAAACCAGTTTCCTGCAATTTTACATATTGTTCATAATTGACCAGCACAAGTAGAAATGAAAACAATTGGAAAATCTTATTAAAACAAGACAAAACACCAATAGTAGTATGGTGGTGCCTATGGTGATGAATGGCTACTTGGTTGCCCTCTCACTTTTAAAAGTAGGCTACACCTATAGATGGCTGCTTTCTGCTTTTTACCTGTTTCTATGTCTCCTTCATTGCCTCCTCTACTGTTTCCTCCACTGTCTCCTCTGAGCTGACAACTTTTTTGGAAGCCCTTCCCTGCCCAGACTGGAAAACAAATATTTCTGCTTATTCCCTGACATCTTTAAAACAGACATAGAAAAGCATGTTTAATGTATGCGTAACTTTTGCCCGGGCATAAAAACATAATTGAAACATGAGACTTCAAGGATTCAAGAGACGTTTTAATGATAAAAATCTTTTCATAATTATGCGCGTGGTCTCACAACATGAAAGAATGACCCACAGTCTAATTAAAAAATGAGGTGATTATGACCTTCCGCATCAGTTTAAAGATGGCATTCAGCTCACAGTATCCCTTTTTACATTTTCAGCATTTTCAAGGCGAGAATATTGTGCCTTCATTCCGCCTCGCATTCTGTGTAAAAGGTACGGAGGCGGAATTGGTGGTCATTGTTGTTCCGCCTCTGAACCCACAGCGGAGGTAGTCACAGAGCTGCAACCGTTTTTGTAATGTTTTGATGAAGATTGACACCAGAGTCATGTATCCACAAGTACGATATTTCTTCATGAATGAAACAATTGACTGCACTCCCTAGGATGTTGCGTGTGGGCGTTCACGTAACATGCGTAGAGCGTGCGAACAGTGACGGGCACCAAGCAAGCGCAAGTGAGGAAATATATTTAGGCTACTTATTTAGGCTACTTGAGATTCTCAGCATGAGAAATACAAGGTGTGAACTGGTCGATATGCGTGAGACTTGGCAACTATGTTTTGGGACGTTATATATTTTGCAGGTTTTCTCTCTTTTTCTGTAATGTATAAAAATGAATAGTTCAAATAAGCACACTCCTGGTAAAGCCCTTCCACCAGAACTCATCCACTTGTACCTTAAGGCTACAGCGGAACTGGCAGCCATCTTGGAAGTGGAGTCTGAAGATAGGGGATTGTAGTAATGATTGCTTACAGGGTTCCTCCTGTGTAAATAATCCAACATCTGTGTACCCCATCTGTCTGTAACCGGACGTAGTGTGTCATTACATCACCGATTGGTTGGAATGAACCAAATAATACTGCGCAATCACAGCGCCGCCCCATCCCCAAAAAACGTTCGTTACGATATTTCTAGTAATATTTTTCTATTCATGTGAAAGACAGCATAAATGTTCTTTAGGCTGCATGTACCAGAATAATGCAGAGGGAAAAGCCAAAAAGTAGCCTACGTATATGGTAAATAACAATGAAGAGGGGGTTAATGTAGCAAAGAAAGGGATGGTAATTAGGCAGCGACGACAGGTGGCGTGTGTGAATTGGACACACAGGCATCGGTAACAAAGAAAACAAACAACAAATCACGTGGTGTAGTTACATTTCTCTCTCGTAAACTGTGTTTTATGTTAGTTACAGTCTAAGGTTAACACTCAGGGCACACACTTGACCTTAACTGGTTTTCCTAGGAATTTCAATAAAACTTTTTTGTATGTACCCAGTATCCTGTGTTTGGAGAGGGGAGAGGACCCACTGAGATCTCTTTCGCAAACAGATGGGAACTTGTAGGTCCATTAGGCGGAGAAGCACGCTCCAGCAGGTTCAGTCAAGAACACTGTAGAATTTATTGATTCTCCGGTGAAAAGAAAATTACAATCCAGACATCTATTTTACAATTCTTAGGAGCTTCCAGGAAAGCCCAGCCTTTTTATGCGATATCCTGGCTGAGATCTTATTTTTTCCCCTGTCTCCAAGATGTGTAGCAGGAGAGAAAAAGGATGATTGATATGTAACAAATCCGCCTCCTGCCTGCATGCTAAAACAAGTAAATGTTGATCTGGCTTATATTTTGAAAATCAAAATTTAGGCGGTGCCAGATAAAACGAATACATGAATCTTGCATTCTAGTGGTTTCTGTCAGGATACCTCTACTGTTGTGTTCTTGGTATATCCTCGCACAACCTCCTAGAAAACCCCCATACCCTGGCTCACCCTGCTGTCCAGCCTATTTTCTGGTAATGGAGGGTAATGGGGCAGAACTATGGAGTCTGCGTGGTGACTGGAACGAGCAGAGGTGGTATGATCCAGATGCATTTACCTCATACAAATGTGTCAACACCATATTTTACTGTAATGACTTAATTTTACACCAATACAGAACATAAACAGAAAACTTCTTCAAATTAGAAATATTAACAGTAAACAGGTTGAATACTGTGAAATAAACTTGGGAAGAGACCCAAAATGGGGATTTGTATTGATTTAGAAAATATATATAACAACAGTTTTGTTGATGCTATGCTAACAGAAATACACTGGCCTGTGTGCTACCAGACCCTATCTGAAATAACAGCTTTTAAATTCAGCTTTACTTGGGAGAATCGTCCCAGAGAAAGTCTGAAAACCCGAATAACCACAATAGTGGGAAGTGTCTGAGGCTGGCAAGTCACAGGGCAGCTGGGTAGCAGTCAGAGGCGAGACAGTAGCTTGTCGGGGAGTCCTATCTGGTGTTGAGGCCTTCACTCGAGCTGCTGCTGTGAGCGAGATAATAGTTTTGTCCCTCCTCCAGGCTGCTTTCGGTAAATGCCCTTTTACGAGACGCGATGGGAGGGGGTGGGGGGCTGGACTGGTGGGGCGGTGGCAGTGTGTGGTGGAACGATGTCGTGCTGCGCTGATTCATGTGCTGGAAGTAGTATTTCATGGCATGTTTTTAGCCACCGTGGCTAGGGTACTGACAGTTGGAGATGAATGAGCAGGGATGGTGTCTACAGGTGTGTATGCAGGTGTATGCGTGTTCCTTATGTGCCTGTGTGTGTGTGATGCCCATGTGAGGTGTTATATTGCTGTATGGTTATTATAGGATGTGGAGAAGCATGCATGTCTGTCTCTTCACGTCCCAGCACTCAGCCTGCCAATCTTAGGTCTCTGTGGTTGAAATTAAAAAGATGAAATGCTCGAGGGAAGCAGCAGGGAAGGAAAGAAAATGCCATACTGTGCTTCATTATGGGGAAAAGTGCATGAAAATGTCATACTGGAACAATGCTTTAACGTCTAGACAGCATTTTGTTGAGAAAGAGCTTTGATAAACATGGCAACCGTAATGGGCAACAGCGCAAAAGGTTTATTTTGTTGTATTCATCCCATCACAGCCACATAACACATCTCGTTGCCTGGGAACCTTTAAAAAGTCGCTTTGTGTAAGCTCTAACAAACATGCACTCTCCATATTACAATTTAATAGCATAGAATAAGTTTGCCATTATAGTGCATTTAACAAATTACTGCCACTGATTCAGAGGAATTTGAGTAAATAGAAATGAATCAGCTTTCCTCCCATTGTTTCACTCAATAGCACTGACGCAAATATGTTGTGAGTGTGTGTTTGTGAAGTACTGTGGTGTATAGAGCATACCTGTGGTGATTCCTTTTACGGTAAAGTACAGGGTGGCGTGGCCCCTCCAAAACAGAGGGGTTAGAGCCAGCGGATGTCCAAACTGAGACTGCACCTCGCTTTGGCAGCAAGCTACGGGCAGCTAGCACAGCATGTGGAAGCACTTTAGGGTTGGAGCGCTACTAGTGGAATGGGAGGATGCATTCGAAGAGCAGACTCTCTTCACAGAGATGCACTGTTGTAGGTGTAGGGACAAAACACATCTTAATTGTTGTCCCATCCAGCGTATCAAGATACCATACGGTGGAAAAAACCACAGGCAACAGAATTCTGATGAATGTGCTAACATTCAAAATTCTCCATTTATGCAATACAGCTGTTTACAATGTTTCAGTCCAGAGAGCAGTGTTCCCAGAGGGTATTTGATTCAATTCTAGCTTGTGTGCTATACTCCCTGCCTCACTGATGTTAGCAGATTAATCAAATTTACTTTCAATTCTGCATTGCACTTTTCCTGCTGTACATTTTGTACTCTACATCTTGTAAGACAAATTTTGTTTTATTTTGGTTGTTTTTTCACACTACGTTGTTTTAGTCAAATGAGCAACGGCTCTGTATGTGTTCCATATTTGTTGCATGATATCATCTCAAAAAGAATGCCATGACATGCTATGTGATATTACGTTTATTGCATGTGAGATTGTAAGATTCGATGGTCGATATGTCTTTACAACAGTCTGACAAGTGTCTCGCGCGACATTGCGTCTTTGTGCAGCTGTAGCTTTATCAATATTATTTTACTGTGATTCCACAAGCATCAATTGCAGTAAAAAGCTATTCTCACTCATTTAAACTTTATGATAACTTTCGAGTAATGTTCTAAAAATGCATGAGTGAAGTAAACTTGTTACATGATGCTGCGCTTATTTTAGGAGAATTTTATTTGTTTGCAAAAACTGGTACTTAACCAGTTCAACTGTTGACAAATGTACTAATTGTAAGTCGCTTTGGATAAAAGCGTCTGCTAAATGCTGTAAATGTAAATAAGGAGTCATGTCTCTGGAACATGGCTATAGCTCCCAGAGCAGTGTATACCTGTCTATGCATGCTGTTTTTGATACTTTGATTGAAAAAGAGTTATGTACTGTAAGCCCACTAGGGCTTGTTAATAATATCAATCGTATCACGTTTCTTACCATAGCAACACAGCTACAAGACAACCGATTTCATGATGGTCAAACCTAATCTGTGATGGCCCTATTGTGACAGTCACAGTGCTCGATGGCGCTCGATTCCCTTTGCAGCTCCTCTTGACATGACCCCCTGGAAGTGACACCACCAACACCCTGGGGCTGTGACAGGCTTTCAGCAGTGCCCAGGGTTATCATCAAGTCCATCCAGTGCTCTTAGGGCTAATATCAATGTCTCAAGGGTGTGCTGATAACCATTATTTTCCTCTCTCTCAACCTCCTCGCGGGTCCCCAGAGTAGAGGCTCAGCTGTCTCCTAAAGCCTGTTTTTGCTTTGCGTTCTGATGTTGTCACAACATTTTCATTACATTGCAGCTTAAGCCCTTAACGAGCCCCTTCTAAGACTAAACACGAGGTCAAGCAGGGTGTTCCCTGGACAAAGAAAAGGAGGAGGACTCCGGTCCACGGTCTAACAATCTGGTCCCCTTACAGCACGCGCTCAACATGGCCTGGATTTTTACAAGCCGCAGAGCAAGACTGTGTTCCCATTCAAGTAACGTAAATTGGTATTTCAACTGGCCATATTTGAATTTCATTGGTGAATTTATGATTGTAACAAGGATTCCCACTAAGTTTTCTCCCTCTATATATATTTTTTCTGTTTTGCTTCATTGCCTTTGAGGCATTTCAGACAGGGCAGAGGACAGAAGAAAAAATTTTAAAAACAAAGCAACACAAACTTGAAGGTAGAATTCATCATCCTTCACAGACAAATATGGCGGAACTAGCACAGTATTTTTCATGTAGGTATTGAAGGCATGATAAAAATGTAAAGGTTTGTGTCCAGAATTCCCCTTGTGGTAGAAACCAGTGTTTCAAAAACTGCCTCGTTGCTTTGAAAGCTTCCCCTCAACATTGAGTAACTTCCACTTCTCTCTACTCCTCCCCCTTACAGAGCTCATGGGCTCACATCGCCAACCATGTGCACTTCAGGGTACAGTTGTGTTTTAAAACATAAACAGTGAGCTCTGGAACTGTGAGTGTGCCTTCAAAGAAAAACTCCTCAGTATTCAGTCATAGCCCAACAGATAAACCATACAGTAAAATGCAATGGCTTATGTATGAATCGAAATTGATCATTATAACTGTTGATCCAAGACTTTTAAAACAAAATAGATAAAATATCGCCGGCGGCCGGAGCACGAGGTTTTTCACAAACGCTTGATAAACACCTACACATTTTGTACAACCCATGAGAGCTTACATTGCTGCAGCTGTCTTGCTTTTAGTAATGGGAAGGCATTCGGTTACCGCTGTCTCAGTCAGTCTCCAGTACTGTCAATTTCTCCCTCTGAACTACATGTCTGCTGGCTGCACTGTTGCCAGCTCTGTGGTGCTGAGTTCAGCAGCGAGACTCGCTAGCTAAGCTCCGCTTTGGGTGTGATCCTGCATGTGTTTTGCTCGGTTTTCCACCAAAGTCCTAATGAAATGATTGATGGCTGTGAGGGCCCAGCGTAGGGCCAGGGCTTGTATCATAGCCCACAAGCTTCTTAAACTTGTTTACACAGTCAGAGGACAGGGATGAGTGGGGGGCAGGGACAGACATTAAGATGAAAAACAAAGAAGACGGAAAAAGGATTGACGGAATATAGCTCTATTGTCAAACGTCCCGGCCATCGCTCTCACCTTCGGATCATGAAACAGAATAGGTTTTAGACAGGTCTGTGATCGATGATGGGACACTGCAATGCACCCGTTTTAGAGTGATTCTCATCTCTATGAGGTCCTCCCTCCCTCTCTAATGCACCATCTCCATACCAAATCAACACAGAGTGGAGAGGTTGAATGTAAAACACGAGGCTACACTGACCATATTCCCTTTTAGTAGTGAGGCATTTGTCCCCCTGTTGTGGCAAAGAGAGAGGTTCTGTCATCAAGCCAACATCATGTGGTCTTCTAGGGTTTGTAAATGAAATAAACCAGAGCCTGCGACGCAGCCCGCTAAATAGGACTTCAACCAATCACATTTTCATCGGTGCAACCCTTCCGTTTTATGCCGTTATAAACAATAAATCTCATCTTTTGTCAAATTGATTAATTTTCGAAGTGGTAACTTTATGAAAATATGATGCAAACACTTGTGACTGGCCCACATCTGTAAATGCTGAAGAAGTGCTTTGACGTTCCTGTAACTGTACGACCCTCAGTATTAAGATCTAGAACAGAACAGTTAATGCTAATCCAGAATTGCATAGAGTGTTTTAACTCGTGTTATTTTGTGCTGCAGAATCCCTGGATTCTATAGGCCGGGGGAGGACAACTCGCAGGATGAGACTATTTGTGAGCAAAGAAAGCGCTCTGCTGGAAAAAAAGAAAACACAACCTCATCCCTGCCATCTTTGAACTCCCAGCCACCTGCTCTCTCTTAAAACAACTCGTCTCAACTAATTGTGCGACCCTCAGTATTAAGATCTAGAACAGAACAGTTCATGCTAATTCAGAATTACAGTGTTTTAACTCGTGTTATGTTGTGCCGCAGAATCCGATCTAAATAGAGATGATGTTCCTTAACGAAGCTCCAAAGCAGAAGAGCTCCAATACACCCGCTTTATTGCACTCCAAATGTAACTCCTCAGAGATGCTATATCTCAGTGCCCCTTGAGCATTTTCTAATGCAGATAAGAACATTGGCATACGGAGGATAAGAAATACCTCAGGGCACCTGTTCCAGAGGCGAAAAATAACACCCCTCTGTGTGTAGCCTTCTGCACATCATACCTGCTAACGTACCTCCCCCCCAAAATACACACAATTAGTCTACTTATCAACATAAACGTCCTTCTTGGCCTGTTGGCCAAGGCAGCAGATGTTGCGCTGGGCTGTTCACGCAGACATGCTTGATCCAAGATGATTGGCTATAATGATATGTCGTAAGCTGATAGCAGGAGGGAATAGGCAGCCCATTGAAATGTCACTCAGTGTGAGGATACATTCATCCACCGTCGCGGGTACAGCTCCAAGGGGGTTGATAGGCTAAGTATCAGTAGCGGTGGTTTAAATAGGCACACCTGGGGAACAGGGAAGGTGGGTTGGAACAGTAGCAAGCTTGTCAGTGTTCGAGAATGTATTGGAAGGGGGCAATGTTATAGGCCTGTCAGGCAAAGGCGGCCCGCTGTCTGAGGCCATTGTTGATTTCAGAACAGTTAAACCATTTAAAAAATGAGTTTTTTGTTTTTTAATCATATACAAACATAAAAAATACACACAAGCATCGTTGTTTCACTTGAAGATAATGTAATTGCCCGGGTAACTATGGGTCCTGGGTACTTCTGGTAAGTTCCCCCCATGAAAAGAGAAGTCATTTCTTATAATGAACCTTGGGAGCCTTGGTCACAGTAGGAAATAAAAGGGTTGAACACCTCTGAACATTGAGACCACCATCACAGCTTATTGAATTTCTCTGCTTTGAACCTGAGATCCCTGGTAATTTCCAGCAAATGAGTTTGGATACTTTGA